>CM056056.1:106035731-106618231 GCA_029574335.1 Rana kukunoris | reverse complement strand
CCGGGCACCCGCGATTGCCCAGTAACTGAGCAGGACTGTGGATCTCTGTGTGTAAATAGGTACATAGGGACACAGATTGGTCACCAACCCCTTCCCTGCCAGTCACATTTATACAGTAATCAGTGCATATTTATAGCTATAATGTCGCAGTCCAAAAAATGTTTAAAAAAATCGTAGATCGCCGCCATTACTAGTAAATAATAAAGTAATAGTAAATGATAAAAAAATTATGTCCCCTATTTTGTAGGCACTTTAACTTTTGCACAAACCAGTCACTATATGCTTATTGTGATTTTTATTTTTTTACCAAAAATATGTAGAAGAATACGTATCGGCCTAAACTGAGAAAAACACACACACACACATATATATATATTTTTTTAAATTGGGATATTTATTATAGCAAAAAGTAAAAGATATTAGCCCAGATATACAGAGAGTTGGGCGCACATTACGCCTCTGTAGCGCAACTGCTGTACGCCACACCGACGCAGCGTGGAGAAGCATGGACTGCATTTAGCAAGCTATTGCTCCCAACGCTGCGTCAGCGTGGCGTATTTTTCGAAGGCGCAGGGCGGTGTAGGTAGTGACCCATGCAAATGATGGTCCGAGCATGGTGCAGTGTTTTACGCCCGGTGTAAATTTTACTGGGGATCTATTTTACTGCTTTTCTTGTTAGCATTGACAAATTCCATATAAATTACTTAGCACCACAAATGTTACTCGTTTCTGTATTCTCTACAGGGGGTAGTACTGGCAGGTGGCTAGGGGTTGGCACCAAGGTAAGAGACAAAGACAAGGGGCGTTCCTGCACGTAATTTTTTTTGTTTAGGTGCAGCTGCCCCCTGGCCCCCTAAAGACTTACCTAAGCTGGATCTTGGTCCCGTGCTGTGCTCGAGAGCAGCTGTACTGCTCTTTCCTTCATAACTGGACTCTGAAATTATTGGTTCCTGTTGCTGTCAATCAAATCCAGTGACAAGGAAGCAGGGGGCAGTGGGGCCGAGGAGCACTGTGTGTGCCACTAGATGCATACATTGCAGCTCAGAAGGGAGCCCACAGAAGTACCCATCTTAGCATGGTTTGCACTCATCCAAAGACCCATGACTCCCCCTCCCCCCCACAAAGCTGCTGACCTTTAAGATAGGCCTGTTACCAGTGTTCTGTCAGCTATAGAAAGGATGTTTGGACTTTTGGATGGTCAGTCATGCCATGTTGGAGATTTAATCAGTGCAGTGTAATAACAAGCACTTCCAAGCCAACATGAAGGAAAATCCCCAATGCGAATGAGTCCTGATCATTTCCTTTTCTCCACAGAAATTAACCTCTTAACTAATATACCACTTTGTATTGCTGCATACTTCAGAAAGAAGACTGGGGCCAGTGTTCGTGGTCTAGGACACCAGCAGAAATGCATTAGGGAAGGAATAGTCTACAGTGCAGATGGGACTATTTTCAGATTATTGTCTTTTGCTCTTGTAACGGGAGGGCCCATGGAACCCAGAGTCCCCTAGAAAGTATGGGATACCCTTGCTTCAGCTCCCATGCACCTCTTATGTCTAAATCACCCAGTCTCTATTAAGGGCACAGGGTGAGCAAGAAAATAATAGACATTAAGAATATGTCTTGGATTACTTAAAATGGGACAGTACAATGTATCCACAATATCTCCCAGGATATATGCCATATTAGAAAGTCACTCATTCATACAGTGGGGACATATACTGTAAGGAGATGCCAACGTCCTCGCCCCTTCAGCCACCTGTAAATGAGTCTAGGATAACTTTTAAGGGTCTTTCATTGTGGCTTGTGCCAATTGACCCTGTAATTGTGTGAAGGAGTTCTGTGTTGATTGGTGATAATGTTGATTGTGTCTTCTGAGCTACAAGACGGCAAGTCTAGCCTAAGGGTCATGCCTCCGAGTCATCTTGGCTGCTTAAAGGGATTAGTTAATTAGCTCATGTTAATTAGGTCTAGTCACAGGTGTATTTTCAGAGTAATATGAGCAGGATATGTAAGCACCTCCTCTTTTACTGTATATAAGCCTGTAGTCTTTCAAGAAACATATAGATTTCCGTTTGACCTTCAACATTGAGCCTCGTCTCATATTTGGGGGAGAATTATTTGTATGGGTTTTTTCTTCGGCTGGTTGGAATGTTGGTAGCTGCCTTTGTGTTCTGGAATAGAATATCCTAAATGACTAACCCCTTTAATAAATGGGGTGTCTTAAGTCACAGAATTACTGATAGAGGCAAAAATATGAGTGTTCCTAAAGCTTAGTACATACGGCCGAATGTCTGGAGACATCGGCTGGTTCAATAGAAAAATCGGCTGACGTTTGGCTTCTGTGTACTGGAGTCTTGCTAGCTCCTGGCGAAGGGGCAGAACACAATACAACAGCAGCTCAGTTTTTTTTCGTTCAGCCCTGCTGGGTTTAACAAAAAAATATATATCAGTGTGTGCGAGGCTTAAAGAGTGGAAGTCACTTTCAGTGGTAAGATACCAAATGCCTAAACAATGACAACATGCCTTCAATCAGCAATATGATCAACTGTTTGCTGCAAAACCTATGTTACGAGGAATCAATAGTTGCTTGCCTGCCTGCAATCATCTATGCAGCAAACCCCTTTTTAGAATATGCAACAATAGTTGTCATTATGGGAACCATTATATCCTTTGAATGAGTGTTCAAATTGAATTATGCTGCGTACACATGACCGTTTTTCGGGTTGTAAAAAATTACACTTTTTTATGTCATTAAAAACGATCGTGTGTGGGCTCCAGAGCATTTTTCACAATGTAAAAAATGGGCATTAAAAATTTCGAACATGCTCTAATTTTTCACAACGTTTTTAACGTCGTAAAAAAATGGTCATGTGTGGGCTTTAACGACGTGAAAAAAACGTGAATGCTCAAAAGCAAGTTATGAGATAGGAGCTGGTAAAACTAGCATTCATAATGGAGTAAGCACATTCATCACGCTGTAACAGACTGAAAATCGCAAATCGTCTTTTACCAACACGAAATCAGCAAAAGCAGCCCAAAGGGTGGCGCCATTCGAATGGAACTTCCCCTTTATAGTGGCGTTGTACGTGTTGTACGTCACCGCACTTTGCTAGAGCATTTTTTTTTTCATGATCGTGTGAAGGCAAAGCCGTTTTAACGATCAGGTTGAAATTTATTTTTATTTTTTTCTAAACCATTTAAAATTTCATTTTTTACAACCCCGAAAAACGGTTGTGTGTACAGAGCATTAGTCTTTAATCTATTCAGTAGATAAATGTAAAAAGCTACTGTTGTGGGTGTCTGGTTCTTCTCCTTCAAGGCATTATTAATACACATTCAAAGTTGTATATGAAAACACATGCAATAATCGATAAAATACACATGTTAATGCCATGACTGGATTATGCCTCAAGTTTTTGAAGCTCTTTTCCAAAGGGTTAGTAAACTACATAAATAAATTTGAGTTGGGATTACAGTAGGGTCTGGAAAGCTAATGCAGATCCATAGCCCCTTTGATTACTAAGACAAAAGAAGTGCATAGAGATCTTATTTTTTTTCGGCTCACAACTTCCCTAAATTATGAATTAGAACACTCACATGCTTTATATGATGAAGATAAAATACATCCTATGTGTTGTCACACTAAAGAAGTAAAAAAACTTAACTGGTAAGTCACAGTGATCCCACCATATGCAATCTTATTAAATAAACCAGTTTCCTTACGTCCTTTTGCAGAAGAAATGAGGTGGCTTCTTAGAATCTTTATTTTTATTATTTTCATGCATGTTAAAAATGATTCCAAATCTTACTAGTATTCAGAAAATACAATAATTCTGTCATGTCAAATCCTCATCAAAATTTCTAGGAAGTGAACTTTTATCATTAATACGGAGCACTAGAATAAAAAAAAGACTTGGTTTATAAAGAAAGGTTTCCACAAGCCAGTCACTTCACAAAGTGCTCAGGAACTACAAACAGATAATGCATTTGTAAGAGATTAAAGTTGTTCTATGGCAATATAAAAATGGATCCTTAAGTCCTACAGCATTACATAACATTTCAGTGGCACTCAATTCCACTCCACTGGAAAGATAAAGCTGGTTTAATAATGAAAAGCTCTATTCATACATTCAAAAAAATAGAATTCCCATAAAATGCCTGTAGGAGACATAAGAGTAAATAGTGCATCAAAGTGCTTTCACAAAACGTCTCATTACATTAGTGGACAAGAAAAAAAAAGGCATCTAGGACAATGTCTAAAGTTAACAAAGACTTTCTTCAAAAGTGCACTTTACTTTTACACCTTAGCTAACATAGCTTGCTTGTCAATAGCAAATGCAAGTAAAATTAAGGAACATGTTTACCACTGGCAGCCGCCTGAAGGAAAGGGCAGGATCTGAGGCACTTGACTAATGGGCCAATTATGGCATTCCTCTCCTACATGCAAAAATCATCTTTTTTTGCCATAAAATACTTAGAACCCCAAACATTATATCTCGTTTTTAGGCAGAGGCCGCAGAGAAAATGGTAGGTGTTGCAATTTTTTTATGTGTCACAGTATTTGAGCAGCAGGGTTTTTTCTTGGGGGGGGGGGGGGGGGAATATATACTTTAATGAATTTTAAAAAACGCACAAACCACAATAGAATGCCCAATTGTTTGATAAAATATAAAAGATGATGCAGAGTAAACAGATACCCAATATGTCGTGCTTTAAAATTCCAAGCGCGAGTTATTCCGAGTTATACAGAAGGGGTTAGAAATATGGTTTTCGCTATAATGTTTGCAGCCATACCTCACGTGTGGTGTGAACACCCTTTACATATATATGTGGACATCCTGCGTATGCATTTGCTACATGCATGATCATGGGGGGGGCAGGGACAATTTTAAGAATAAATTATATTTAAAAATTGTTTTTACAGTTAAAAATTTTTTTAAATCACTTTTATTGCTATCCTGAGTAATGAACAAAATTCCTTGTTATAGCATGCTATACCCAATGTTTTGTATGAGTTATTAGTCAAGCCTGTAAACGAATGAAGGACAGTTATGACAGGTTAAATAACACCAAGCAATAACATTTTAATAGTTAAAATATATCTAAAGCCCAAAAATTTATTTTCCTTTGGGCAGAGTGGGAAACCATTCAAACTCAGTTCAGATTTTTAATTGCGGACTGTATCCCCTCTGGGAAGATTTAAGTAAGGGGGATGCACTGTGATGTAAGGGAGAGTGGGGGGGGGGGGGGCGACTAAATTTCTGATGGTGGGAGTAGCTTATGAGATCTAATGTAAGGGGAGGGGATGCGCTGGACATCTAATCTCACAGATACAACCGGCCCACGATGACATTGAGTTTGACACCCTGATCTAAACCATTCCTATTTTATTGGGATTTTATGTGATAGACCAACACAAAGTGGCACATAATTGTGAAGTGGAGGGAAAACGATAAATGGTTTATCAAATTTTTTACAAAAAAATGTGTGAAAAATGTGGCATGCATTTGTATTCAGCACGTGGCGGCCAGTTCATTAGGTGTGATAAGGGGTGAAAACTCTGCGCCAAGTGAATAAATATATAGTAGTAAATAAAATAAACTGCTCCCCTCAAAGAGTGAATTCTCCTAGTGATATGGGTAAAAGATAGGGGGCGCTAATAATTAATAAAAACAACAATGAAAATTATAGGACTGCACACCTGAAGTCACTAATCCTCATCAATTAAACAAATGTGCACAAAACATTATCAAACATATGATTGATATTTTTTAATTAGTGCAAATAATATTCAGTCCCAATCTTAAGCACAAAAAATATTATTATAATAAATCAAAGTCCATAAAACACCAAACATCCATTCCGTGCTTGCTGCGATATACTGATAGAGGAGTGATCCTTCACCAAACTTGAATAAACACTTAGGCCACGTACACACGATCAGACCGTTTTCCAGCGGACAAAAGATTCTAAACATGCTTAGAAACCTGTCCGCTGGAAACCTGTCCGTCGGACATGTTCGATGGTTAGTACACAAAATCACCAGATCAAAATCCCGCGTCCGATGAAAACGGTCCGTCGGACATGTTTCCTCGGACATGTCTGATCGCGTGGACGCGGCCCCAAAGTGACTGGATAAGTAATCTGCTTACCAGAGCACATTGACTCCTTTACTCAAAAAAGAGACGACTTCCTCCTTAACCACTTAACCCCCGGACCATATTGCTGCCCAATGACCAGAGCACTTTTTGCGATTCGGCACCGTGTTGCTTTAACTGACAATTGCGCGGTCGTGCGACGTGGCTCCCAAACAAAATTGGCGTCCTTTTTTTCCCACAAACAGAGCTTTCTTTTGGTGGTATTTGATCATCTCTGTGGTTTTTATTTAGCTTTTTGCTATAATAAATATCCCCCAAAAATATATAAAAAAATTAAAAATTTCCTCAGGTTAGGCAGATACGTATTTTTCTACATATTTTTCGTAAAAAAAAAAAAAAAAAAAAAAATCGCAATAAGCGTTGATTGGTTTGCGAAAAAGTTATAGCGTTTACAAAATAGGGGGTAGTTTTATGGCATTTTTAATATATTTTTTTTTTTTACTAGTAATAGCAGCAATCGGCAATTTTTTTTAGTACTGCGACATTATGGAGGACACTTCGGACACTTTTGATATATTTTTGGGACCATTGGCATTTTTTTTAGCGATCAATGCTATCAAAATGCATTGGATAACTATAAAAATGCCATTGGCAGTGAAGGGGTTAACACTACGGGGCAGGGAAGGTGTTAAGTATGTTCCTGGGTGTGTTGGGGGGGTGGACTCACTAGGGGAAATCACTGATCTTCTGTTCATACATTGTATGTAGCATTTCCCCCGCTGACAGGACCGGGAGCTTTGTGTTTACACACATAGCTCCTGGTCCCCGCTCTGTAACGAGCGATCGCGTGTGCCCAGCGGCGATCGTGCCCGCCGGGCACGCGCATGGGACACAGGGGCGAGCGGGGAGCATGCACACCGGCAGCCGGGGCCCACACGCGCCCCCTAGTGGCCGCTAAACTCCCGACGTAGAGCTACGGGCTCTCACCCGGGAGAGCCGACCTGCCGCCGTAAAATGACAGCGGCAGGTCGGCAAGCCGTTAAAGGTCTCGGCCGGATATGAAATAACAATGGAAACATCCATAGCGTAATTTTGTTTATTAAAAAATGAGCAAAGATAAAACTTAGCCAAATGGCTACTCACATTTAAAAGTGCCTATCTCTGCACTGGGGCTGCTGGCTCTAATCAGTAGTCTGGGGATCTGCCGTGCTCCCACCACCTCCCACCTCACAGGAACCAACAAACAGCAGGGCCGGAAATGACGTACGTAGGGTGACCAGGTTCCGCAATAACGTCCTCAGGAAGCGTCTGAGGTCCACCTAAATGGTTGCGACTATAAACAATATGTTCTTGAACAACTTGAGGGTGAGAAAACAGGAACAGTTGCCCTAACGGGGTCTGGGCCAGGATATATGTCCCAGCAGAAACCCCATAGGCACCAAGGAGTATGAAATAAGCACCACAGGAATATCATGCTATGGTGACTGCAGTAGTAATGAAACTTTTATGTTCTGCCAGCTGCGATCCAATGAGAAGAGTAGTGCAGAGTGATTTACAGAAGAAGAGAACGATCAAGAGAATCCTAGGCAGGCATACTTTATCAGCATTATTGTGTATCTCTATTAAACTCTTATGTTACATACAGGGCTTTTTTTCAGGGGGAACTTGGGGGAACTCAGTTCCACCACCTTTGGCTCAGACCATTTGGTGCCCGCTCACCACAATCACTTGTAAACACAAAAGTCTGGTTTCTGTGTTTACAAGTGACAGCTCTGCACTCTGTGTGTAACCCCCTGAACTCTGCATTCTGTATGTAATGCAATCCTGGTATTTAATGCCCCTTTAAGACCCTTCTAATGTTTGTGAAATCTGAACGGGGTCGTGGTTGAGTTCCTGCACCTATTTTCTGAGAAAAAAAGCTCTGGTTACATATGCTTTTCAATGCAGTGTGCATTACGTATAAACCCAACCCTGCTCCCTGCTACACCTGGGGGAGGGGGGGGCAGTTTGGCCCCTTCCCCCTGAGCACTGGATGACTTTACCCTGCCCCTGATGGATAGACCAAGGTATACATTGAATTTTAGAGGAGGGCATTCTAACTTTGTAGATAGTCTATTATTCAAAAGATAGCTCTTGATCATGTAGTAAATGTGCACTCAGACAGAATTATAATTTAGCTGCAAAAATAAGGCACTTCACATACTAGGCCATGACTCATGCCGATATGTTTCACAATAAGTATGCTGATGAAATATTGTAGAACAGGTTTTTTTTTTTCAATGACATTTAACCCCTTTAAGTCAGCGCATATTTTACTAAAATTACCATAATTGTCTTGCCAATGACAAGCTTAGCTTTCACCATTTGTTTGCAAGTAAATCTAGACATAGACTGGCATATATTAAAGCGGTTCTCCACTCTAACAAAAATGTTTTAAAAGTCAGCAGCTACAAACCCTGTAGCTGCTGACTTTTAATAGGACACTTACCTGTCCACTGATCCAGCGCTGTCCACACCCTGGCCAGGTTTTCACTAGCCTTTGGGTTCCCGACTCCTTACGTGTGGGCACCTGGCTGTGACAGTTTGTAGCTTCACAGCTGGCTGCCCACTGTGGGAGGCAAGCTGTGCTTTGTGAATTGTCTTGCAGTCTTCTGGGACATGTTGACATGTCCCAGAAGACTGAAGGGAGAGGGAGAGGAGGACCTCATGCTTAGGTGAGCTGAGCAGAAGTGGGAACCTGTCAAAACTAGTTGCAATTTTTTTTTTTCATTTGAATGAGTGCTGACTGTATTTAAACATATTGGTGCATTTGCAACACTTTTCTGGCGTTATGGCTCTATTACAAAGTCTTATGCCGCGTACACACGATCGTTTTTCGCGATGTGAAAAATTACATTTTTTTTTTTTAATATAATTAAAAACGATCATGTGTGGGCTCCAGAGCATTTTTTGTGACGTTAAACATGGCCATTAAACATGTTTTGAAACGTTGTTTTTAACGTCGTAAAAAAAGGTTGTGTGTGGGCTTTAACAACGTAAAAAAAAATATGCGCATGCTCAGAAGCAAGTTATGAGATGGGAGCACTCATTCTGCGACACTTGCTACTTAGGCCCTACAGTGTAATGTACTATTTTTCGTCACCTGCCGCCGCTGGAGGTCCGTGGTTGGTGGAGACATTCCACCGGCAGCCATTTTCCAGAAGACCACAGACTAGTTATAAATGAGAAGGGAGCCTGCCGAGTGGCTACAATAGAAATGGAGCTGCGGCACCGCCCACATCCCCGCCCCTGGTCTGTCTGTCTGTCATCTGTGACCTGTTGTGTGAGTGGCGGGTGGGCGGTGGCGACACTCAATTTCTATTGTAGCCACTTGGCAGGCTTCCTTCTTGTTTATAACTCATCTGTGGTCTTCTGGAAAATGGTTGCCTCTAATTTGTTCCCCCTCAGCCTTCAGTAATGGCGGCGGAGACACTGCTGCTGGGATATAGAAGGGCTCTAATAGGGGGGGGGGGGGGGACACCTGAGATGTAAGGAAGCACTCCGCTGGCTGGGGACAGTGACACCTGAGATGTAAGGAAGCACTCTGCTGGGGACAGTGACACCTGAGATGTAAGGAAGCACTCCGCTGGCTCGGGACATTGAAACCTGAGATGAAGGGAGCACTCCGCTGGCTCGGGACATTGAAACCTGAGATGTAAGGAAGCACTCCGCTGGGGACAGCGACACCTGAGATGTAAGGAAGCACTCCGCTGGCTGGGGACAGTGACACCTGAGATGTAAGGAAGCACTCCGCTGGCTGGGGACAGTGACACCTGAGATGTAAGGAAGCACTCCGCTGGCTGGGGACAGTGACACCTGAGATGTAAGGAGCACTCCACTGGCTGGGGACAGTGACATCAGGGCTCCCACTCATTCTGCATTATGGCGAGTTGAACTATATTTACATTGTAATAATAGATGAGTCTGATGGGGGATCTTTTATGGGGGGCTTTGTGATGGATGACCTCATATGGGGGCTTTTTGATAGGGGAATCTGTGATGGGGGATCTGTGATAGAGAGGTTCTGTGGTGAGGGGGATCTGTGATGAGGGGAGTCTGTGAAATACTTATGTTTGTGTTGATTAAAATAGTTTTTTTTTATCTTAAATCGTTTTTTCCTGTTTTTTTTTTTTTTGCACTACAAATAAGATATGTGCGTAGGCATTTGTTCATATTTTTTAAAACTATAGTTCTGCCCCGAACAGTCTGGGGGTAACTGGCAGAAACAGAGCCTAATGTTCCGCCTACCCTCCTCTGCGGCAACTGCGCGGACGGCATCATCTTCTCCCCCAGGCTCTCTGTGACCAGTGACGTGACTCATGACTTAAGGAGAATAGACCCTCTGAGTGGCCGGCGTCTCCACCAGGCCAGGAGCGGGAGTCTGAGACTGACGTCACCACCAGAAAGAGAAGAAGCAGCCAGCAGGGATTACACACTAGCAGGTATGATTGATGACCATGATTGATCATCATGTTGTGCATGTGTGCGTGCCACCGTGCCAGGCCCAAGCAGAAGCAAGCAGCCAGCTAAAGGTTATAGTGCTAAAAATGGATTATATATGCACAAATCACTTTATTACACTTTATTTATGATATGTATGGCTGCTAGAGCTATGCATATTTATATGATCCATATTAAGCACTTTATTTGATTGGCTGCTTCTGCTTGACACACACGCACAATCGCACATGATGAGGACTGTAAAAAATGTTTTCACCATAATGCAATCTATGCATTAAGGTGAAAAAACATCTGATGCTGCCACCCCCGCTCCCCGAGCCCCCCTTATACTTACCTGACCCCTCGAAAGTCCCGCGTTCGGTCCCGAGATCCTCTTCGCCGCTCAGCCTGGCCGCTGATTGGCTCGAGCGGATAGATTGAGAGCAGCGCAGCCATTGGCTGGCACTGCCGTCAATCACATACAGTTATACGGCGCGACGAGGGGCGGGGCCGAGTTATACAGTGAGCGGCTATGGCCGATCGCTGTATCACGGGGGTGCGCCCACAATTACTCACCACCATGCGAGCTCTCTTGCATGACTGTGTTCAGTACTTGTGGGGGGGACCAGAGACAGCCGCTGAGGGACCCCAGAAGATGTGGATCGGGGCCACTCTGTGCAAAAAAAACTGCACAGTGGAGGCAAGTATAACATGTTTGTTATTTTAAGGGAAAAAAATATTTCCTTTACTAACCCTTAAAGAACTGTCTGACTTTCGGTCAGTGTGTACAACTGTCTGTCCGACAGAAGCTGGTCTAAAGACCGGCTTTTGTTGCAGGGACAGCCTGAAAGACCAGTGTCCAAAGACCATTAGCTAATGGCTGTAAGCGCTGATCAGTGTATTTTGGTGGGTCACTACCATAAATAAATAGCACAGCAGGGGAGATCGCCACACCAACACCATTTGGGTTGTGTATCTTTTTTTTGCCTTCAACCTGCTGGTTCGATCGGTAAAAACCTTGCAGTGTAGCAAGCTTTAGAGAACACATGTAAATTGATGAATCGTGTTTGCTTAGCAATGATTGTTGCAATATTAAAATACTGTAGTCAGGGTCCCTGTACATTTAACGAATAATGGGATAACAGAAGATAAAATCAACCAGAAGTGCTACCTGTATTAAAACAGCTGTAAATTGCCAAATACAAAAGAGGTTGTCTTTTCATTGTGCGGTTTCTGTGTACACATGTACAGTATATTACAATTTGCATGGCTATACAAGCAGAGTACTCCAATTACATATGTTAAAACTGCAATGCTCTCAAGGTAAATATTTCCCATCATAGTCTACTTGGCAAAGGCGTAGCAAAAACACTTTCACACCTTAAACATATCAAAGGGACTACAAAAATGTCAGTTTACAGTACTGTACAGACTAGCCTGTAGTACACAAAAGTTTTCTTGGAAGTAAATATTTTAAATAATACAGAGACCTACACCCTGCATGGCATGGCAATCCTTCAGTAGATGAAGAAGCGATATCATATAATTAACAGCTACTAGCACACGTCTCAACTTCCTACTGCATTTCTGGACCAACACTTTCCATGCAAATTTTGAAAAGCTTACACACTGTTAATATCTAAAAATGATGAATTTGTTTCTACTATTATATGTGGCAAAACTAAACATGAAGGCTGAGTCAGAGGCTTTCTGCTTTGTTTTTATCAAGGTAGAAGTCTGGGAGCTTACTTCCTGTTGTGCAGTGACCTGCTTATAACACCCCCACACATGAGCTCTTCATTACACAGACAACGTATTTCACATTAAGGTTAACACAGTTCACGAGCCAGAGAAACACAAGTGTTTGATAGAAAGAAAGCAACTGGTATCTTTATTTTTATACAACCTGTCAAAAGGAGAGCAAAGCCCACATATATTAGATAACCGTTACCAGATATACAGTAGCAAGCTTTGGCAAAATCAGACCATTGTTACCCGATACAGCCAGCTACAGCAAAATCTGCAGTAAATGTTATAATAATGGACAATGGTTTTGTCATAGACACACCATTTGTTCAGATTGAATAAGGGCCCCAGGCCATCCAGGAAGAGACACAATTTGGTCAGGTCCCCTCCTGCTGTGACCTTGACCTGGGCAGTTGAGAAGTAGTGCTGCATTTAATGCCCCAACCTGGTTTGCAATATCCAGGTTTGTGTTTATATTCTGGAACGGTTTGTTTATCAGACAAATGTGTGTAGTCTCTGAAGACAGTTGAGTTTATTTACTAAAGGCAAATACACTGTGCACTAGTACTACAAGTGTACTTGGAAGTGCAGTCACTGTAGATCTGAAGAGGACAAGGAAAAAAAAAAAAAAAACACAGCATTTTTGCATGTACTGGATTGGCTGATAGAAATCAGCAGAGCTTCCCCTCAGATCTACAGCAATTTCACTTGTAGTGCACAGTAGATTTGCCTTTGGTAAATCAACCCCAATGCGTCACATACTACACCTAAGTGGCCATACACACAATCAGAAAATCGTACAAAAAAAAATCCCGCTTTCTAAGCGATCGTATGATAATCTTGTTAGTACACAGCTTTCATCCAAAATTAGCCAAGCGGACAAAAACACCAATTATTTTTTTTGTACGATACCAGATCGTATGATTTTTGTTCAATCAGTAAAGTTTTCAATCCGAAAATACATTACAATCACTTCCAAATTTGTATTCCGTAGTACAAGAATTTTCAAACTTTAGTAACCCCTCTTCATTTTTGTTATGTAGATTAGCATGCAAAAAAAAAAAACGAACAATCATTCGTTTGATAATCTTATTGTGTATACCAAGCTTAAGGCAGTGGAGTTAAACATATTCCTAGAGTCACTGACCTGAAGCTAGCACAGCCTAAGCACTGGAGAATGTGTGTATCCATCAAAGCCTCAGCATTCAGAGACTCTTTGTACAGGAGCCCTTTTCAAGATGTTGGCAAACATCTTCAACCAACCATTATCTGTGGGAGAAATACCCTCAGGTGAGGAGTGTGCGTATGCCAAAAACACTTTTGAAAAAAGGTGGCACGGTGCCCAGATCATTCCAGCAGTTGAACGATTAAGATGACGTTTTAGAATACAAAAGGCACACAATTTAATAGCAAAAATATATTTTATAAGCACATATAAAAATACAACGGTAGCAGTTTTGAATTTAAGAATCTGGGTTTTCATAGTGCTCAAATGCCCCTGCCAGTTGATTTAATTAAAGGTTCAACCAGGGCTGCCTTAAAGGGTCACTAAAGTCAGGTTTTTTGTTAAAAAAAAATAACAAACATGTGATACTTACCTCCACTGTGCAGTTCGTTTTGCACAGAGTGGCCCGGAAACCTGTCTTCTGAGGTCCCTCGGCGGCTGTCTGGGCTCCTCCTCGCAAAAGCTTTCCTTCTTCATGCGAGGGCGCTCGCATGGAGGAAAGCTTTTGCGAGCGCGCTCCCGTGATACAGCGGCGGCCATAGCCGCCGACTGTATCACTCGGCTCCGCCCGCCAGCGCGCCGCGTCATCCGCCCTGATTGACAGCAGCGCTAGCCAATGGCTGCGCTGCTATCAATCCGCCCAGCCTAGCCAATCAACGGCCAGGCTGGGAACCGAAGAGGACGACGTGGACGCGCCCGGGACATTCGAACGGTCAGGTAAGTACAACGGGGGCTCGGGGGGGGGCCGGTGCTACTAAATGTTTTTTTACCTTCATGCATAGGATGCATGAAGGTAAAAAAACTTGTGCCTTTACAACCCCTTTAATGAGAGGGCACACCTGGGCACTGCCCAGGGGCCCCAGCTGCATGGGGGGCCCCCTGCACTTTCCCCAAAGCAGGGTGTAGAGTGGCCAGAGTGCTGGGGGGATATCTAGGGTGTAGAGGGATCAGAGTGCTGGGGGGATATCTGGGGTGTAGAGGGATCAAAGGTCTGGGGAATATCTGGGGTGTAGAGGTGTCAGAGTGCTGGGGGGATATCTGGGGTATAGAGGGATCAGAGAGCAGGGGGGATATCTAGGATGTAGAGGAGTCAGAGTGCTGGGGGGATACGTGGTGTGTTTACATGCGCTGTCTCCATTGTAGGGGCCCCAGAGCATTACTTTGCCCAGGGGCCCATGATGCTATTAAGATGGCCCTGGGTCCAACCACTGCTATTGCCCTTTGCGTGTCAAGAAGATTAATCTAAACATAAAGTGGAATTCTTAGACAAGGGAACATAGTATGTACACTGCAAGATTAAGAAAATGTGGCTGCTGTCCAGATTTGCATAGTTACCACTAATTGTATTAGTAATCCACTTAGAAGACTGGAATACAATGTATTCATATTTCCAACGATTGTGACTGACCATCAAGAGCACAGAAAAACCTGGAGAGTAGTAATCGTGACATGATGAAAAAAGACACACACCAGAGTTAAAGCGGAAGTAAACCCATCGATTTAACAGTTTCAAAAAGCAGTTAAATTTCCGGCATGCCGGGATTGCCAACTGTCACATTGGTTGTGCTCTCAACCAAACTGTCAAACCATCCAATGGCTGGTGTCATAACTGATCACAGCAGTTGAAGATTAAACATAGGCCAAGATGGCAGCTTCCTTGGCTGAAAATGATAGAAGGGTTTACTTCCACTTTAAGCCCCCGTACACATGGACCAAATGGCAGGCAACATCGACCGGTTCAATAAAAAACGGCCAACATTCGGCCTGTGTGTATGGGAGCTGAACATGCTGGAAAACTAGCAGATGACCTGCTCTCGATCAGTGCTCTCAGCTAATAGCTGAAAGCACTGACCGGTGTTTTCAGGCGGGGGGCATCCCTGCTCATAGTGTGTACCAGGCTTTATACCCACTACACTAAAATGAAATGAACCATTTCAGCCCCAGACCATTTGGCTGCCAAATGACCGGGCCACTTTTTTGCGATTCGCACTGCGTCGTTTTAACTGACAATTGCGCGGTTGTGCGATGAAGCTTCCAAATAAAATTGACCTTTTTCCCCCCCATAGATAGAGATTTATTTTGGTGGTATTTGATCACCTCTGCGGTTTTTATTTTTTTGTGCTATAAACAGAAATAAATAAATAGAGTGACAACTTTAAAAAAAAGGAATATTTTGAAAATGTTGCTAAAATAAATATCCCAATTTTTTTTTTTTTTTATGTAATTTTTTTCTCAGTTTAGGCCGATATGTATTCTACTACATATTTTTGGTAAAAAAAAAAAAAAATTGCAATGAGCTTATGATTGGTTTGCGCAAAAGTTATAGCGTCTACAAAATAGGGGATAGTTTTATGGCATTTTTATCATAAAACTATAATTTAAAAAGGACTTACTCAGATCTGTGATCACCCGAGTTTCAGTGACTCTGATCACAGCGCGCGCGGGAACGTGCAAAGGGGAGGTCGTCAATTGATGGCCTCCCGGAAATTGAGGTCCGCTCTATAGCTGTCATTCGGCTATAGTGCAGACGCCTAGTTGTTAACCACTTAACCCCCGGAGCATATTGCTGCCCAAAGACCAGAGCCCTTTTTGCGATTCGGCACCGCATAGCTTCAGCTGATAATTGCGCGGTCGTGCGACGTGGCTCCTAAACAAAATTGGCATCCTTTTCCCACAAATAGAGCTTTCTTTTGGTGGCATTTGATCATCTCTGCGGTTTTTATTTTTTGCGCCATAAACACAAATAGAGCAACAATTTTGAAAAAAAATAATATTTTTTACTTTTTGCTGTAATAAATATCCCCCAAAAATATATAAAAATTTATATTTTTTCCTCAGTTTAGGCCGATATGTATTCTTCTACATTTTTTTTTTTTACTTCCTCAGTTTAGGCCGATATGTATTCTTCTACATTTTTTTTTTTTTTACGAAAAATATCGCAATAAGCGTTTGATTGGTTTGCGCAAAAGTTATAGTGTTTTACAAAATAGGGGGTATTTTTATGGCATTTTTATTAATATATATATATTTTTTTTTTACAAGTAATGGCGGCGATCAGAATTTTTTTTCGGTACTGCGACATTATGGCGGACACTTCGGACACTTTTGACACATTTTTGGAACCATTGGCATTTTTATAGCGATCAGTGCTATAAAAATGCATTAGATTACTATAAAAATGCCACTAGCAGTGAAGGGGTTAACACTAGGGGGCGGGGAAAGGGGTTAAGTATGTTCCTGGGTGTGTTCTTACTGTATGGGGGGGGTGGACTGACATGGGGGGGGGGGGTGGCCTGACATGGGGAAATCACTGGCCTGACATGGGGAAATCACTGATCTTCCGTTCATACATTGTATGAACAGAAGATCAGCATTTCCCCCCCTTGACAGGACCGGGATCTATGTGTTTACACACACAGCTCCCGGTCCCCGCTCTGTAATGAGCAATCGCGGGTGCCCGGTGGCGATCGCGCCCGCGGGGCACGGGACTCGGGGGCGAAAGAGCCGACGTAGAGCTACGGCCTCTCGCGCAGGGGAGCCAACCTGCCACCGTAAAACGACGGCGGCAGGTCAGCAAGTAGGTATTCTATGCATTAAGGTGAAAAACCTTTTGTGCTGAAGCGCCTCACCCAGACCCCCTCTTTTTCTTACCTGACCCCGATCTGATCCAGCGAAGTGCACAAACGCACTGGTTCCGCTGTTTCCCTCCACATTGGACAGATTGATGGCAGTGGGAGCCATTGGCTCCTGCTGCTGTCAATCAAACGAGAGCGAGCCTGCACAGGTGGCCCCAGGAAAGGCTTTCTGTGGGGGCACTTGATAAAGGGGAGGAGCCAGGAGCACCGGCGGGGGCACTCTAGAAGAGAAGGATCGGGGCTGCTCTGTACAAAACCCTTGCACAAAGCAGGCAAGTATAATATGTTTGTTATTTTCATTAGAAATCAAATCATTGTCAAAAATCATATACATAGGTCAATAGAAGGTAGAGAGGTTTCTACTGTGGGTTCCAGAAGCTGACAGATTTCTCTGCGGTTATAAAAAAACTTTTAGCTCCATGCACACTGGAAGCTAAAAAAAAAGAAGCTATAAACGTTTATTAGCGTTTTTCAGTGTAGCGTTTAACTTTTTTTTTCAATGGATAAAAAATGCTGGCGAGCTGCGTTTGAGCGTTTAGCGTTTTTAGCGCATTTTCCCGCCAAAAAACGGCACTTTGAATGCAAATTTCTGGTGTTCAGAAAAAAGCCCATAAACTCCACTGCTCATTAACCACTTAAGGACCCCTCACTGTAAATATATATATATATATATATATATATATATATATATATATATATATATATATATATATATATATATATATATATATATATATATATATATATATATATATATATATATGTAATTTTTTTAAAGATGGATATCTCGGTAACGGTAGCAGCTGCTGCCACAACCGAGATATTCATCTTTTCAGTTAGCGGTCCTCTAAACAATAACAGTGGTCTCCATGGCGCGCCCTCCACCGCTTACCGGAGCCGTCAGCAGCTGCGGAGACGATCGGGTCCTGTCCCCTGCTCGGCTGGGATACGAGTGAGGGCAAGATGGCCCCCACCCGTCTCCATAGCATAGCTATTGTGAGCTAGGCGAGTGCGCATATCGGTCACGACCCCCCTGCTGCGCTGAACGTCCTTTCGAACAGGACAATGGACGAGGGGCAATCCAACAGTTCCATTGCAAATTGTGCAAGCCCCGGTCCAGAGGTCAAGCCTGCCCACTCAGTAGTCCAGGGGTTCATCACTTCTCAGTGCGTCCACATCGGCCCTTAACCCAATGTAATCGGACATCTGTCGGTCTAGGCGGACATCTGATGCTGGATTCGGAGGACAGCTGTCGATGGGTCGGCTGAAAGAATGATCTCATATCATTAGTGACCAAGACCTCTTCAAACCACCCTCTTCTTGCAGGCGCTGTTAGATTGGTACCCGAAACCGTTTCTCTGCAAAAGGAAATTCCTCTGCCAGCGCACGCAAAAGCAGAAGCAGAATGCAGCATTTCTCGAAGCAAGGCCTGGAAGTGCTCCGTGATGGTGGTAACATTTCCGCAATGTTTTGTTTGTAACTGGGGTCGAAGTACGTTGCCACCCAGTACTGGTCCTTGCCCTTTATGCTTTTTATAAGGGGTCCCTCTTAAGACACTGGAGCATGAAGGCCCCCATTTGCACTAAACTGGAAGCGCTGTACTGGCCTGGCTCCTGCTCATCATCCAGGATAATGTCGTCCCCGTTCTCCTCCCCACATCAACGGACAAAACCAGGAATCCCAGAAAGGTTTAAAGCATGCTCTTCTTGCTCCTCCTCTTCCTCCTCCACCCCGGCATCATCCTCCTCTGACTCCTCTTCAGCCTCCCCTTGGAAATTATCCAGCATTGCTACTTCCTCATCTTCCTGTTCCTGCTCCTTCTCCTCGACGGCTTGGTTAAATTAAACGACGCAATGCATGCTCCAGATAGAAGACCTAAGATACAATGTCACTGATGGTGCCCTGGCCGCGACTTTGGTGATCTTATCAAATGGCCTCAAAAGTCTGCATGAGTCTTGCATGAGCAACGGTGCAAAAAAACACGCTCCCAGAACCTGTCCTGCCACAGAGTTTGTACAGGTAGTCGTTAACTGCACGTTGCTGCTGGAGCAGCCCATCAAGCATATACAATGTCGAGTTCCATTGCGTCGGGCAGTCACAAATACAAGACGTCTGACCGGCAGGTTGCGTCACCGCTGAATGTCAGCAAGGTGAGCCATGGCCGTGTAAGATCTTCTGAAATGGGCCGAGATTTTCCTGGCCTGCCGCAAGATGCCCTGGACCCCAGGGTATTTGGCAACGAATCGCTGCACGACCAAGTTCAGGATGTGTGCCATGCATTGTACGTGTGTAAGTTTGCCCTGTTTCAGCGCGCTCAGCAGATTGGCACCGTTGTCACACACCACTTTACCAACTGTCAAATTGAGCGGTGTTAGCCACTGATCTGCCTGGAGTGTGGCTTTGTGGGTTCTGATGGCGTTGCTCCCACTGGGCTCGGTGATGGGAGGCCAGGTGCCTTCTTAAGGCGGTCGTCCCTAGGTGAGTGTTGAGCTTACCGCGACTTATGCGTTGACTGCAAAGGCTGCAGATGGCAACACTATTGTCTGCAGCAGACACGTTAAAAAAGCCCACACTAAGGAGCCATGGGCTGGCGTCCTGGGTGCGCCAGATGTGACTGTACATGGTTGATGGCTCGCTCCTGATACATTAAGAGTCTGGTTTGTCCCTCCTGTGCAATGCAAGTTTGGCTTGCTTCTCCTCTTTATCTGCTGGTCTATCTCTCCCTCTGAACTCCCCCCCTTTTCCTCTCTTGTGGGCACCCACGTGACGTCTGTAGACACGTCATCAACGTCACCTTCCCCATCACTAACAATAGAGATCTCGGAGTAGGCAGCAACAGCGGGCACCAACCTCCTTGGGCTGATCAGAGTACTGTCGTCAGTCTGCTGAGTGCCGGCTGTTGCTACCTCCTCTTCCTGATCCAATGCCAAGAATGGCTGCGCATCCGAAATGTCTTCTGATGGATCGGAAAATAATTCCTGTGACTCAAGCAGAGGGTATATGGTGGTGGTGTTGGTGGCAAGCCACTCAACCAAGTCTGGTGCGTCCTTTGACTTAGTGGAACGAACATTGTGCCACTTCCCACTTTGGCTCCGGCCTGGTGCTCCTGCCCTACCCCTAGCACCCCTGCGGAAGGGCCTGCCTCTTCCTCTGCCTGTCATTTATTTAAATGACCCTGTGACAAAAGTTTCTAAAGAAGCGCAGTATATTTAAAAGAAGGTATATAACAAAATCTGACGTTTTAGGGGGGGGGGGCACTGGTTTATCTCACCAGTTGCGAAACTTTTTTTTCAGGAAATGTTGTTAATGCGTGTAGCAGAGGTAACGCAACGAAAGAGGCAAAAATTCAGCAGTCACCAAATACACCGCCAGTCACAATGGTGCACAATACAAATCAACTATAATATGCTTTCTATATCCGAAAGTATATTTTAGAGCAAGTAGTACACTTATACCAGTGCTTGAAAGGACTTTTGTGGACCTGTTAGGTAACGATTTGTAACGATTTGTGTCACTATAGTCTGTCCCTGCTGGAAACTGTCCCTACACTGAGAAAAAGTATATAAATATATTACACACCTATGTACTGGAGAGCGGTTTGGCGGACCGCGAACATGCAAAGTTCGACGGGCGAACTGGCAGGCCATCACTACTTATCAGCTTCAGTGTGCATGGAGCCTTAGAAGTATGCAATAAATGATGCACTAAATCTAGTACACACAGTCCCCAAAAGGTGCAGCTACAGTTAAAGTTTTTTAAAACAGTATTATGGTAGCCCTTTCTGAAAAAAAAAATAGAGATAATATTTACAGCAGGACAGAACTGTTAGGGGGGTGCCTGTGTATCAAACTGTGGGGGGCTGTGTAATGTAAAAGGGTCCAGAGGTGCAAGGTGCTGAAACCCCACATCCCATCATTAACCACCGCCGTGAAGCTCCCCCCCCCCCCTCCCAGGCTGCTCAGTCTAAAATGCCCAGGCCTATTTTTTGTTCCAGTCCAGGCCTTATAGAGATTGTGTATATATTACACATTCCTAAAAGCCATCTTTGTCCACGTGCGCAGATGTAAGGTAGGATTTCCTTTTGGGCCAGATGCCCTGTAGCACATCTACACACATGCAAAATCCAGGGGTGGGGCATGAGGGGGGTGTTAATGAGGGACACAAACATCATTGTCGCCTAGGCGAGAAAAGCTGAAGTGCTGCTTTACAGCACAAAAAATCTCTTCTTACATGATGAAATGTGAGGGGGAAGGAGGGAATACATTGGTGTGAAAGGGCCCCAACACTAATATAACTAAGCTCTAAACTAACCCCTTGTACTGTGAATCTCTCTCTCTCCAACCAATAAAGAAAAAAAAAAAAAAAAGAAGGACCACAACTACGAATACAAAAAAAAAAAAAGGGAAGAACATTCCTGAGCTGTTTCTCGCAGCATCACAAAGCAAAAATAGCACAAGTGATACAATGGGCGCAGCCTAACGCAATAAACACCAGGTCATAAATAGAGGCAAACAGAATACAGCTGTTCAATATTCTGGAGTTATAGAGGCAAGGATTGAAGGATTAGAAATTCAATGGTCCCAAATCGCATTACAATTGTGTTTTTTTACCAAAGTTTGTAAGTGAGTTTATACAGTGCGAGGCTAGCATCAATTGTATCCAAAATGATAGTAGTGGGAGGAGAAGCTCCCTTTCATATTGACAGATGGGTCCTTCTAGCATAAAAGGATACACAATAAGCATTTCTCATATTTGGCGATAGACAGGTCACCAAGAATTGCGAGCAGATGGGTCATGATATGTTGGAAGGTCTAGGGTTGAGGAGACAAAAGGCAATAACTTCAGACTAGAAGGCATGAACATGTGGGCAAGGAAATTAGACATGTCACCAGGACACCTAAAAGAAAATGCGTCTGGGCATAGTCCAATTTTTATAGTTTAGCAGGTGTAAAGTGTTATTAGTGAAACAGCTTAAAGTGATTGAATGGCCTTATGCCCACGGGCATTATAAAAAACGAGCTGTAAAGCTAGTACCGACGCCAGGGAAAAAGGCGCATGCGCAGGGCTCGGAAAAATGGCTGCTTAATACGGAAGCTCTGCACCATCCCCGCATAGCGGCGCCCACAGCACCTTACACAGCCACTCAGGAATGGCGATACCGGCAGCCACGTTTTCCAACAATGGGAAAAACTACTCCTTTTTAACCTTCGTGGAAGGTGAAAAGCTCCTCTCCAGCTGCAACTAATCTCCCAGGAAGCCAACATGAACATGTCTAATTTCACACATGGAGCAGCCAAGAGACCCACTTCCACTAGCCCCCAATCCCCGCTCAAGAACATGACGAAGAACAAGAACAAGAAGGCTAAAGACAATGGTCCTCCCTGATTGCTCACCGACTGTCCCATTATGTTGCTACCACTCACACCAGAATCGGGTGTTGGGTTCTGGCTTCCACAGATCCCACCGATAAAAGACTTGTTCCACTACGGAGCGGTCTCCAACCTAGTAATACAAATTTTTACCTGTTACTTTTTTTAACGCTTTTCCTGTATTGGCTTCAAAATGGCCCAGATCTCCCATGAGGATCCACTATGGACTGGCCGAGTAGCTCCCCGTCCATTATTTGAGACATTCTCCTACCAAAAAGGATAGGCTCAGACTCGATTTTTCCTCAGGGACCCAGAGTCACACCCCGATTTTTGGCTTTTTTCCACCTTCCCGGTTTCTTCATTACCCCCCAAACCCCACAACCCCCCCCCCCCACTTTTTTATGGGGGGATCCCTATCCGAGTGTGGAGGGAGGGAGGGCAGGACCAACCAGATCACTTGCATATCCTCTCTCAACCCCTATTCACCCCTTTCCCGTTGGCTGTGGTTACACACTCCTGAAGCATTATCAAGGGCGCCCTTGTTTGTGGTGGTTCCCATGTGCCTCCTCCTAACCCTCAGATCCCAGTAGGCCTCTGGGGGCTAGGCTGTCTGATCCTTCATGGGACAGATCCGTATTACTTTACCCGTTTACAGTTCCCAGGAGGGTCTTCTCCCCCACTGGGATCCAGTCTATTCATGCTAGGAGATCCCATTCCTCTTTCTCTGTCCCCTGCTACTCTCGAATCTCTTTCACCTTTCTCTTCTAATATAAGCCTAATCCAACCATCTTTTGCAGAACAGCAAAGTACAATTTCCGCAGCTCTTATTGAGATCCCAGTAGAACAGATAAGAAACCCAGTGTGAAACCCCAGTGAGCTCTATGGCTGACCCTACAGCAAGAGTTCTTAAAATAGCCACCCACAATGTCCAGGGCCTAAACTCCCCTCTTAAACAACGCAAAGTCTTTGACAGCTACAAATCCCTAAACGCAGACATTATTATGCTACAGGAAACTCATTTCCCTATACGGTAAAGCCCTAATTTCCTAAACTCCTATTACCCACAGTTCCATTTAGCCAATGCAGAAACCAAAACTAAAAAGGGGTAGCAATCCTCTTTTCTAAATCCTGGAAATTTAACAGCCTCTATCACTTTAAAGACGTGGACGGCAGGTTTCTTCTGGTGAAGTGCACAATTGAGGGGCACCTGTACTCCCTGGTTTCCTTCTACTCTCCCAACAGGAGGACAAGATAAATTCTTTCAACACCTAATGGATTCCTTGAACCCCCTCTTGGAAGGCATGTAATATAGGGGGGGGGGGGGGAGATACCAACGTAGCCTTCGATCAGGGGTTAAACAAAACCAATCCGCCTAAGGCTCAATTGACCCGGCCCACTAAAATGAGTCACAAAATAGCAAAACTATTTCATAACCAGGGACTAGCAGATGTATGGCAGGAAATTAACCCCTCTAGATGGGATTTTACTCACTACTCCCCCTCACACAACACATACGCTAAAATTGACCACATCCTGATCCCATCGTTCCTTCTTCCAATGGTCCAGCCTGCTCAAATCAAATCAGAGACACGACTTTATCGGACCACTCTATAGTGATCATGGCTATCCAATCAGCAGCCCACAATTAAAAACAGGGACAATGGAGATTGAATGAATCCATTCTCTCAGACCCTATCAGAAACACAGAAATAAACAACGCTCTTCAGGAAAACTTCAAACTAAATGATATGGAAAATATCTCAGCTGAAACTCTCTGGGCAGCCCATAAGGTCTTTATCAGGGAAAACATAATACAGATAGCAACTCAGTACAAACGAGGACAGAAGGCTGACATTGAGCATCTAGAGAAGGATTATTTAGCCCTGCGTGCATGACACAAAAAGAACCATTTCGGCGTTCAAATAGCCTTATTAGATTAAGCCAGACTTGAACTTAATCTAGCTCTGAGAAAGCGGAGAAAGATATCTGTTGCAGTAGCTCCAAATTCTATACACAAAAGGACAGGATAGGCCCGCTACTAGCCTCCAGATTATCTCCCCTGAGTTACGATCCACACCATGCCGAAGATTCAAACCCCAGGTCAGGAACCTACCACCAACTGCACCAAAATATTAGATGCATTTCAAGATTACAACTTTTCAGCTCTCCTTCCCAGCCAAGCAAGAAATCTACAACAAGATTCCTAGATGACCTCCCCATCTCTGTCCTCTCTGATGAGCACAAGAACCTCATGGAGGCCGCCTTCACACAGGAGGAGGTGATAGAAGTCATTAAGGACCTCAAAAGGGGATCTGCCCCTGGCCCAGGTGGCCTCCCCGTCCCCTACTATAAGGCCTTTGCGGATACCCTAGCTCCCTACATGACAAAATTGTGACCCATTAGGAGCCCAACTCAACACAGCTTACATTACGGTCATTCCCAAACCAGACACGAACCCTGAGGAAGTTAACAACTACCGCCCAATCTCCCTAATCAATAATGACCTGAAATTTTTTTGCCAAAATTTTAGACAACCGCCAAGGACCAAGTGGGCTTCATACCTGGTAGACAAGGCCCTGACCTGTACATCAAGCAATAGACATTGGGGGTTATTTACGAAAGGCAAAGGCACATTGCACTGCAAGTGCACTTGAAAGTGCACTAAAAGTGCATTTGGAAGTGCAGTCGATTTAGATATGAGGGGGACATACAGGGGAAAAAAAAAAAAACAGCATTTTAGCTTGCACATGATTGGATGATAAAATCAGAAAATCAGATAAAAACATGATTGGATGATAAAATCCCCATTGTGTCAATACTACAAACTGGCTGGGACAGGGGCCCTAAAGAGGGACTACTCCTAGCTTTGGACCTACCCAAAGCCTTTGAATCCATATATTGGTCTTACATGAAGCACTGGGGCTTTGGACAACACTTCCTGGGACTCATGCGTGCCCTCTAATCCCATCCCAAGGCCCAAATTTGCATGCAAGGCTACTACTCTCACCCAATTGACATTGCCAGGGGAACCAGACAGGGATGCCCACTCTCCCCACTCATTTTTACCATTGCCATTGAATCCCTAGCCATCGCAATACGTCAAAATCACAATATTAAAAAAGGGGCAACATGTGTAGACCAAATCTACAAAATGCGGCCTTTTCGCCAACGACATCCTCCTCTTTCTAACCTCACTTCCCAATCTTTGCAAAGTCCTACCAGAATTGACCAAAATTTGAGTGACCCCGCTATTAGATATTTAGGCATCACCTTAACAGTCCGTACTGAAACCTTATACACCCACAATTATCCGCCCCCTTACAAAAAACTAGAAGCAGACCTCCAAATGTGGGCCAAACAAACTCTCCTGGCTAGGAAGAATAAACTATTAAAAATTACCTCACTCCCTAAAATACTTTATTCTGTTCTTCTGATCCCCATCAGGAAAGATCACCTATTGTCGTTCCAAAAAAAGATTATTCGGTTTATATGGTGTAATTCAGGATATAGGATCCCTCAACGTACCCTTCACCTACACAGACGAAAGGGAGGCCTCGTAATACCAAATTTACACAAATACTACTTAGCAGCGAGACTGGCCCAACTCTTCACTATCTACTCCAGATTCGAAAAATCGGACTGGGTTTGCATAGAACGACAAGCTGTCCCTAGTTTTACCCTAGACATTTTGCTTTGGTGCCCTCAGAAAAGCAGACCCCCCATTCTTGTCCCCACTCTGTCCCACTCTTGTGCCCTTTGGGGCACCCTCAGAAACCGATCTGACCCAGTATCTCATACCAACCCCTCTGGCTCACATATTCCACAATCCTGATTTCCCACCCGGAATAAATATTCAAGCCCTCAAGTGGTGGCTAGACTAAGGGCTGTACCGTATAGGACACTTCACCCCCAAAGGCCCCTTCTGGCTTAGTCACTGCATCAACAAACAATGCACTCCTGGATTCCGAGAGGTTCAGATTCGGGCAGATTTCAAACTTCCTTCACAATTTATGGAAAGATAAACCACTCCCACTCAAGTTTACTGCTTATAAGCTATGCTGTGGACAAGCCATGGAGCAAATGGGGGGGGGGGAGAATATCTAATCTATTCGTCACTCACTCTAACGACTATTAAATCTCCCTACATGTCCTCATGGTAAGCTGATCTGCAGTTCAAGTGGGACCTGGAGACCTGGAAGACAACCTGCACCAAAGCTTTCAAAAGGATACTTAAATGGTCACTAAAGGATTTTTTTTTTTTTAAATAGCTTCCTTTACCCTAATGCAGTGCTGTTTTCATGTTCTCATTGTTCGTTTTTTGCTTTAAAGTTACTGTAATTCTGCTCTGATCTCCACACTTCCTGCTTGTCTGGCTCCTTATGAAAAATATCATGGCACCTTTTCACTGTGGTCTAAGCTGTGTGTCTAAAACTCCTCCTCAGATTCATTTTAAAAACAAACACTGCCCTGGATTTGTTTGTTTTTGTTCTGTGTGTCTTCTGTACTTCACAGAAACATGAAACCAGTTTAACCACTTGACCACTGGGCACCTAAACTACCCTTAACCTCTTATGGACCGCCGCATGTACATTTTCGTCGGCAGAATGGCACCGACAGGCACATCAACGTATATATACACGTTGGTGCCTTGAGGTGGGTCGGGGGTCTGATCGGGACCACCCAATCTGCAGGCTCCCAGCCAATCCACGCGCTCCACCGCCCTGCACTTCCTCCTCCTGTGTAAACACAGGAAGAGGGAAGTAATGTGATCTCTCCTCTCAGCGTTTTTTTCAACCACCACTGAGGAGAGATCACATCGCACAGTAAGTCTGCACAACACTACACTGACACACACTACACATAGGCACATTAACCCCTTGCGATTGCCCCCCCCCCTCCCCCTGTCACAGTGTCACTAAATGCAGTAATCATACATGTATGATTACTGTATTTAGTGTCAGTGTGACAGTCAGTTAGTGTTAGGTTCAGGGTAGCCCCCGTACCCCCCTAAGTTTTAACCCCTTGATCACCGCCCTAGTTAACCCTTTCACTCCCTATTGCCAGCATCACTAAGCGATCATTTTTCTGATCGCTGTATTAGTGTTGCTGTTCCCGCTAGGTAGCTAATTTTTTTTTTTATTGCGATTTTTTTTTACTAAAAGACATGTGGCTGAATAAATGTTGGCCTAAATGTTTGGCTAAAATTTCGTTTGATTTTTCTTATAACAAAAAGTAAAAAAATATTGTTTTTTTTTCAAAAATGTCGCTCTATTTTTGTATATAGCGCAAAAAAATAAAAAAAAAATCGCAAAATCAAATACCACCAAAAGAAAGCTCTATTTGTGGGAAGAAAAGGACGCAAATTTTGTTTGGGAGCCACGTCGCACGACCGCGCAATTGTCAGTTAAAGCGATGCAGTGCCGAATCGCAAAAAGGGGCCTGGTCATTTACCTGCATTTTGGTCCGGGTCTTAAGTGGTTAATAACCGGACCAATTTCAGCTTTCGTTGCTCTCACATTTTGAATGACAATAACTCGGTCATACAACACTGTAATCAAATGAAATTTTTGTTCTTTTTTTCCCAAAAATAGAGCTTTCTTTTGGTGGTATTTGATCACCTCTGCGGTTTTTATTTTTTCCGCTATTAATGAAAAAAAGAACGAAAATTTTGTATTTCTATCATAACATTTTGTAAAAAAGTAATTTTTCCTCATAAATGTGGCCTAAAATATATACTGCTACATATTTTTGGTAAAAAAAAAAAAAAAAAAAAATTGGATATTATTTAGTCTGGGTGAAAGTTATAGGGTCTACAAGCTATGGTACCAATTTCTGAAAATTGAACAATTTGATCACACCTGAAGTACTGACAGCTTCTCTCATTTCTTGAGACCCTAACAAGCCAACAGGTGGCACTGCAGTGGTGCAGGTGGAACTGGTGTGGCACTGGTGGGCACAGATGGCACTGGTGGGCACAGATGGAACAGGTGGCAGACGGCACTGGTGTGGCTCAGATGACACTGGTGGTGTGGCACAGGCGGCACTGGTGTGGCACAGGCGGAACTGATGGGCACAGGTGGCACTGATGTGGCACTGGTAGGGCACAGGTGGGGAAAAGATGGGGCACTGCTGGGCACTAACGTTTGGTCACTAATCTCTCTCCTCTTCTCACGCTGCAATGGTGTGAGGAGAGGAGAGAGATGACCTGCAGGTGACCCACACTGCCCAGGTTTGTTTACATTTGTGATCGCGCAGTCATTGGACGGCGCGATCACGTGGTAAGGAGCCGCTGCCATTGGCTCCTTACCGCCATCATTGACGCTGCGGGTCCCGTGGACCCGCCGAGCGCCGTGACCGCGTGTGCGCGTCCTGTTGAAGTTGAGGAACCGCCTTATAGACGTATTTCGTCTATAGGGTGGTTACTAAGTGGTTAAAAACTAAAGTGAACCTAGAGGCACATTATACGATTGATTTTTATCTATTTTTAATCATTTTTAAAAGGAATCAGTTAACTTTTATGTCTCTATACCCTGTAAACAGTCATTTCAGAAAAAAATGTTTTTTTCCTTTAGTGACCCTTTAACACCTCCCTAACAGAAGCCAGTTTAAAGGTTCTCACTAGATGGTACTCAGTCCCCACTAAACTTGCAGCCATATCCCCAACAGCAGATCCAAAATGCTTTAGGGGCCGTCATTTCCAGGGCACAATGGCTCATGGGAATGCCCCAAAATCAGATCATCAGTCTGGAAAGAGATTTGTAATCTTATCTTCAAGGTTACCAACTGAACAGTCTTTAGGTCCCCCATGGTTGCCCTGCTCAATGCCCATATTCCCCAGACACCCAAATCCAAACAAAAGCTAATCCACTTTATCATTCTCGGAGCCAAACTGACGGTAGCGAGGGCTTAGAAATAGCCCTGCATCTCCCTAGCCGCATCTAGAGGCAAGATCTCCTGGATTATGTCACAAGAAAAATTAGCAAGCATCCTCACTGATACAACCCAAAAATTCAAAAGTGTCTAGGAACCATGGGCTTCTTTTCTAGATATCTCGTTTAGTACCGAAATGACCCAACTCCAACCTTAATCCACTAGCTAGGAACAGGCTCATACTCTCCCCTCTTACTCTATCATTTTTTCTCCTTTTTCTTTTCTGCACTCACCTGCATCACCTGCATCAACATCTGGCACTATGAAACCAATCCTGACCTACTATGTTAAACTCTAAATACAATGCACTCTCTCCCGGGGAAACCAAGAAGGGCTGTGGGGTAGGGGTTTTGATCCCAAATGGGGTGATGGGGGCAGGGTTCTTCCCTCTATCGAATGGGGTTCCCCCTCCCGGTCCCGAGAACGAATCCCAAAAAATTGTGGGGTTCCCTACATTGCTTAACCACTTAGCAACCACCAGCCGAAAAATAACGGCGGCAATGTGGTTGCTTAACTCTGGGATCACGTTATATAACGTGATTCCAGAGTCGCGTGCACACGGGAATGTCCGTGTCCGCTGGGTCCAGAGGACCGGGCGGGACACGGATCACGGTAAATCGCCGCTGATAGCGGCGGTTTACCACGTGATCGCGCCGTCCAATGACGGCGCGATCACATGTAAACAGACCGGCGTCATTTGATGATGCCGGTTCCTCCCTCCTCTCTCTGTACCAATCGGTACAGTGTGAGAGGGGGAGCGCGGATGGCGGCAGCGCTGTGGATGGATCTGTGACTATTGCAGTCACAGATCCATCCATCCCTGCAACCCCCCGGCGCAATACTGTGCATACCCCCCCGGCGCAATACTGTGCATACCCCCCCGGCGCAATACTGTGCATACCCCCCCGGCGCAATACTCCCTGCGCAATACTCCCTGCGCAATACTCCCTGCGCAATACTCCCTGCGCAATACTCCCTGCGCAATACTCCCTGCGCAATACTCTGCGGTCGTTTTTTTTTCAGGCTTCCCAGCCTAGAGGTGAGATGTGGGGTCTTATTGACCCCATATCTCACTGAAGGAGGACCTGTCACGCTATATTCCTATTACAAGGGATGTTTACATTCCTTGTAATAGGAATAAAAGTAATCAAAACATTTATTTTTGGGGAAAAAGTTGTCAAACTAAAATAAAGTAAAATGAACAACATAAAAAAAAAAAAAAAATTAAAGCGCCCCTGTTCCCGCGTGCTCGTATACAGAAGCGAACGTGCACGTAAGTCCCGCACACATATGAAAACGGTGTTCAAACCACACATGTGAGGTATTGCTGCGAACGTTAGAGCGAGAGCAATCATTTTGGCCCTAGACCTCCTCTCCAACTAAAATGATGTAACCAGTAAAAATATTTAAAGCGTCACCTATGGGGATTTTTAAGTCGCGAAGTTTGGCGCCATTCCACGAGCGTGGGCAATATTGAAGGGTGAAATGTTGGGTATCTATTTACTCGGCGTAACTTCATCTTTCATATTTTGCAAAAACATTGGGTTAAATTTAATGTTTTTTTTTTTTAAAAGCACAAAACTGTTTTATTTCCAAAAAAAATGTGTTCGAAAAATTTCTGTGCAAATACCATGCGCGATAAAAAGTTGCAACAACCGCCATTGTATTCTCTAGGGTCTTTGCTAAAAAAGCATATATAATGTTTTGGGGTTCTATGTAATTTTCTAGCAAATAAATGATGATTTTTACATGTAGGAGAGAAATGTCAGAATTGGTCTGGGTGCTCCAGAATGTCTGATGGCGTTCCCTGCATGTTGGGCCTCTGTATGTGGCCACGCTGTGTAAAAGTCTCACACATGTGGTATCGCCATACTCGGGAGGAATAGAAGAATGTGTTTTGGGGTGTAATTTGTGGTATGCATATGCTGTGTGTGAGAAATAACCTGCTACTATGAAAATGTTGTGGAAAGGAAATAAAAATGAAAAGAATCTTGATTTTGCAAAGAATTGTGGGAAAAATGACAACTTCAAAAAACTCACAATGCCTCTTTCTAAATACCTTGGAATGTCTTCTTTCCATAAAGGGGTCATTTGGGGGGTATCTGTACTTTTCTGGCATGTTAGGGTCTCAAGAAATGAGAGAGGCCGTCAGTACATCAGATGTGATCAAATTGATCAATTTTCAGTAATTGGTACCATAGCTTTTAGACCCTATAACTTTCAGCCAGACTAAATAATATCTAAAAAAAATTTGTTTGGTTACCAAAGATATGTAGCAGTATACATTTTAGGCCAAGTTTATGAAGAAAAATTACTTTTTTTGCAAAATGTTATAATAGAATTAAGAGAAAAATGTATTTTTTTTACAAAATTTTCGTTCTTTCCATTTGTAGCGAAAAAAATAAAAACCGCAGAGGTGATAAAATACCACCAAAAGAAAGCTCTATTTGTGGGAAAAAAAAAGGACAAAAATGTAATTTGGTTACAGTGTTGTATGACTGAGTTATTGTCATTCAAAATGTGAGAGCACCGAAAGCTGAAAATTGGTCTGGTTATTAAGTGGGTTTAAGTGCCCAGTGGTCAAGTGGTTAAACCATGTTTGATTGCACTCCCCCCAAGGGGCTCACCCAGGTTTCTTTGTTACTAACCATCTCCTCTACATTTCCATTATTTTGTCAGTTATTGTATTATACACTTTTATTAAGCAATGTGTGGATCTTTCTTTGTTATGCAAAATAAAAACTTTTGAAAGTAAAAATGCAATTTCATCAGCATTTGGCCACGCTAGATTTTTGCAGTGTTTTCCTGACTCTATTCAAAATCACTGGTTCCTTATGGAAGCCCACTGATTTGAATAGAAGTCGCACCAGAATTTGGATCATGATGATCTGACTTGCTGTGCGACTTGTGTGCTGAGGATCTTAAAAGGGCAACCCCCCACCAAAATAAAAAAAATTGTCGTGGGGGTCCCTTCCAAGATCCATACCAGTCCCTTACCTGAGCATGCAGCCCAGCAGGTCAGAAAGGGAGGGGGGGCAACGACTGAGCACCCCCCTCCTGGACCATACCAGGCAACATGCCCTTAACATGGGGGGCGTGGGTGCCCCCCACCTCAAAGCACCTTGTCCCCATGTTGACGAGAACAAGAGCTTCTTCCTGACAACCATGGCTGGTGGTTGTCGGAGTCTGCGGACGGGGGAGCTCCTCGGAAACTGGAAGCCCCCTTTAACAAGGGCCCTAGATCCCCGGCCCCAACCCTATGTGAGTACAGGATGGCAGGAGAGTCTGTTACGGAGGACCTTCACTATATCCCGGTACTGATATCATATGTGCTTTTCATAGAGTGGGTGCACCATCTTGTTTCTCCTATTTTTTATATCATCTGGAGACATCTATTGTGGAGCCCAGGAACCCAGGATTGATTATTAGAACCCAGGTGCGGTTCATAAGTGTGATTAGACTGAGTTTAGTTGCAAGGTCGCATGCTCTAAAAGTGAGCGTCCACTACCATAGGGGAGCACCTGTGTGATTGCACCTTGGTATGTTTTCTGGATCACCCACTTGGCCATGTAAGCTTATGAACTGTATTAAGCATCATTCCCTGGAACGCTGTGACTTATTATATGCACTGAAGCACTTTGGATTATTTATATATGGACTTGTGTGTCATTAATCTTTTCTAAGGACCATATTGGATACCACTGTTATGCACATTTTTCTATGATTATTATTAGATTCTTATGCATGTTTGTGCACTAGATTTTATGTACTTGTACTGACATATAATATAATATGTACGTATAAAATATTTTGGTTTGTACACCATTTTTATTAACTGGATATCATTATCATACCAATATTTTATATCCTCCTCTTTTTCACAGTGGTGTGTGGATCACATTTTTAGTAGCGCTTTGTTCATTTATTAGTTTTGGCACGATTTGAGAGACGTTTTTTACGCTAGCAGCTTTATTTCCAGTCTATATTAAATGTTTAGTATTTAGAAAGCATTCAGGAGTGGTGGCTTGCAAGATCTTTTTGCATTTAGTACACTGACCTTCCCAGCAATAGTACACGGATATTCCCGGTGAAAGGCAGTGTGTGTGTGTGTGTGTGGGGGGGGGCGTGCCAGGACATGTCTGATCATTGGAGAGCAGCGCACGTTTCCAGTATACCCAAGGAACTGAGCACAGTGAGCTCTCCCTGCCTAGTGTGGTCAGTTTTTATCAGGAATGCAGAGGGACTGGCAGGAACACCAAGGATTTGACACAAAGGAAGCAATACAAAGAGAACAGGATACGTTTTCATACATGGAACAGCCGCCACATATCAGGAATTTGAAGTGCCGAGGTACCAAACATTTTAAGTTAAATGATCTTATCTTTGGAGGAAATTACTGAAGGTCCTTTCAAACTCTGGCCAGTCTAAAGCCCCTTACACACGGTCGGACATCCAACAAAATTTCCCTTGGATTTTTGTCCTAATTGATTTGTCTGATCACACCCATAGCATACACACGCTCTGACTTTTCTGCAAACTTTTCTAAAACTTTTCCATCATCATGTGGTTTTTCTGCTCTTTACTGCCACCCTTTGGTTAACTTCTGCTATTGTTGGTTGATTTTAACATTGGTTCTGAGCATGCGCATTTGTAATTTGTCCAAAAGTCCGATGGTTTGCTGTACCCACGATCAGGCTTTGCACCATCGGACTTTTGTTGCCTGAAAGTCCGTTCGCAGACCCAACTTTTTGTCCGATGAAAGCCAAAAAAGTTGGTCCGATGGAACGTACACACGGTCGGACAAATGCGAAAAGTGACGGATTTTGATGTTGGTTGGGCAAAAGTCCGACTGTGTGTACGGGGCTTTAGTCAGTGCTGTGTAAGGTCCAATAAAAGCTACTTACATTGGGTACCTTACATTTATATCCAAAGCCAAATTGTGCCCTGATAGCATGATGAAGTTGGAAGTAGAAAAATAAAAAGTAATTAGGGAGATCCATCCAATTCCTCACACAACTGAGCAAAGGTTTTAAAAACCTGCGGGCATTTGATACCCCAGGTGGACCACCTCTGCACTTCCTGAACAGTACATTATTTGGAGAGGGAGGGATTGGACCCTAAGGGGAAATTTGGTGGACCATTGGGCATGCATGAAGCATCTTTTAACACAAAAGGCACAAGGAGAGTGCAGTGTTAAAGAGGAGATCCACCCACCCCTGCAAAAATTAAAAGCCAGCAGCTACACATACTGCAGCTGCTGACTTTTAATAATAGGACACTTATCTGTCCTGGAGTCCAGCGATGTCACCACCACAGCTGATGTTTCCATCAGCTGTTGAGTGCTGCTGCCGCCACTCTTGCCGGTAAGGGAACCCGGCAGTCCAGCATTACGGCTTCATGCCGGGTCCCTATTGCACATGCACAAGACACCTATTCGCTCTCCTACTGGACCGGCAGCAGGGGAAGGAGGAAGCCAAAACGCTGACGCAATTCCCTGCGGGCCAGGATCCCGAAAGTGGGGACAGGATACCTGTCAAAGACAGGTATCCACTCCCCCTCCCCCCAAAAGGTGCTAAATGTGGCACTGGAGGGGGGAGGAGACAAATGAGCGGAAGTTCCACTTTTGGGAGGAACTCCGCTTTTATGTTGAGCAGTGACGATTCAAAAGAAAAAACGATGGCAGCGTGCTGTGAATTTCTACATCAAATCCTCACACTTGTGCAGACAGCTCTATGCCAAAGGATGTCAGAAGCCAAAGCTAGCGATATGCTAAAAACTAATCTGAGCTGAAAAAGTTGGTCAGTTAATTTGGTGTTTCCTGGGCAATTGCTGCAGCTCCCCTGAGATTGTGCCAATTACAACCTGCTCAGGTGTTGTATGCACGGTTTCCTTTTTCAGTAACCTAATTGTATATGCATTATGTAATGGCCATCTAACTGGTAAAATCCAATTTAAATAGATGGTCATAACAGGCTGGCTACAGCAGAAACCAAGGTGTTGTAAATATGTAGGCTCAAGTAGGCTGCTATGCATCATATGGAAACGATTAACAGTGCATTTCAAGCACAATGCAACTAAATATAGTAATGTTTCTCATGGAATATGAAGTCTATACAGCTGCAGGATACATCTGCCTGCACTTCACAAATTAAAAAGGAAGCAAAAGCATAGTTCTGTACAAGTTACTATGATGTTCCCCAAAAGTGAACAATTCATTTCTAAATTCCCTGAGGCATTTCCTTTGTAAGCAAAGATGGAAGCTAAAGTGTTGAAGAAATCACTCTACTAGGTAACTCCTGCAGAAACGAGTACAATGCCTAGACAAGCTCAGTTATTTGAAGCTTCAGCACAAAATAATCACCTATTCAGAGTATGCGGGACATGTCATGCAACACACAATCTTCACCACTCCAAATAAATTACTCAAACCAATTATAAAACATCTCACACCCATGTTTTTTAGGTCTCATCCCCAAATATATTAGCTAAAATCCACTTTTGTAGCTATACTATCCTGTATGCGTTTTTCACGCAAGTTGGGTACAACTGCAATTTCTCTCTCTCTTATCGCATCTTCAGACTCGCTCTTTTTTTTAATCTTTTCCTCATCTATAGCAGGGTTTCTCAACTCCAGCCCTCAAGGTGCCCCAACAGGTCATGTTTTCAGGCTCTCCATTAATTTGCACAGGTGATTTGATCAGTTTAACTGCCTTAGTAAATTACCACAGCTGTTTCATCTGAGGGAAATCCTGAAAACATGACCTGTTGGGTCACCTTGAGGACTGGAGTTGAGAAACCCTGATAAATTAGTACCAGTTAACCACTTAACCCCCGGACCATATTGCTGCCCAATGACCAGAGCACTTTTTGTGATTCGGCACTGCGTCGCTTTAACTGGAAATTGCGCGGTCGTGCGACGTGGCTCCCAAACAAAATTGGCGTCCTTTTTTCCCACAAATAGAGCTTTCTTTTGGTGGTATTTGATCATCTCTGCGGTTTTTATTTTTTGCGCTATAAACAAAAATAGAGCGACTATTTTGAAAAAATTCAATATATATTTTTTACATTTTGCTATAATAAATATCCCCAAAAAATATATAAACATTTTTTTTTCCTCAGTTTAGGCCGATAGGTGGTATTCTACATTTTCTTTTTTTTTTTTTTTTTTATGAAAAATATCCCAATTAGCTTTTATTGATTGGTTTGCGCAAAAGTTATAGCGTTTACAAAATAGGGGGTAGTTTTATGGCATTTTTATTATTTTTTTTATTTTTTACTAGTAATGGCGGCGATCAGCGTTTTTTTTCAGTACTGCGACATTATGGCGGACACTTTTGACAAATTTTTGGGACCATTGGCATTTTTATAGCGATCAGTGCTATAAAAATGCATTGGATTACTATAAAAATGACATTGGCAGTGAAGGGGTTAACACTAGGGGCGGGGAAGGGGTTAAGTATGTTCCTGGATATGTTATAACTGTATGGGGGGGTGGACTCACTAGGGGAAATCACTGATCTTCTGTTCATACATTGTTCATACTTCTGTCTCCTCTCCCTGACAGGACGTGGAGCCCTGTGTTTACACATAGAGCTCCACGTCTCTGCTCTAAAACTGCCGATCACGGGTACCTTGCGGCCATCGCGGCCGCCAGGCACGTGCATCGGCTTCTCGGGGACGCGCGCCCCCTATGATGTTCTCCTGGATTTACAGAGCCACCGTGAGGCCGTCATTTGACAATGGCCCGGGGCTCAAGAAGTTAAATGAAAAATGTTCTTTATTTGTGCTACAAAGCAATACGAGTGTGTTTTTCAGGTGAGACTTTCTCCGAGCCCTTTGTGCATTTGCAAATGTGCTGCAAACCCCAGCTTCTGACAATATATATATCATGCATGTTCCAGGTTTTTCCAGGTATTGATGTCAGAAAAAGCTAGACAACAAGCACTTTCTGGAAGTGGCCAACAACGGCAGCTCTTTAAGGACACAACTGGGTAGCCTCCATTTAAAAAATGACTAATTCAATTTAACAGATATGCAAATATGACACTTGCTAGTGCAAGTCTAAAAATCCCTGCAGCTCATTCATGAAAACTTGTACAGAACGCATTACAGAGGCCAGTCACTTCTGTGCTTTAAAGCAGTAATGTGATTAGATGCTATTCATTTTTAATGGCATCCCAATGCACTAGGGAAAAACACAAGTATTGAAGCTTGCTGAAACTTATGGTATAACCATGCATTATGGTGTGCCGCTTTGCTAAAGATGGTGCATGTTTTTTTTCTGGTCTACTCTGGTTGGAAGCCAATTCAAATAAATGGGCCGTCTTAGTGCAAAGCACCAGAAAAGAATAATGTGAATGGGCCTTCACTGACCTCCCTCAGGAAATGCTAGTTTGCCAGCTATCACTGCCTTCCTGAGACACAATCTGAAACAATCATGCAGATCTGGAAACCAGAGTGAATTCATACATGTTCCAGGTTGAATAACTAAAAAATAATTCTAAGGGGAGGTTAGTAATGCAGCATCCATGCTACCTTGTTACCGTTTTGCTGTATGCGCCTCTCCAGTCAAATATATTATTTACTTTTGGATAGACTGCGGAAGTGTTAGGATCACTATTCGTTTTTACTGCCGTTTTTGACCCTGCTCAGGTGAGTCTCTTCCCCCCCCCCCCCCCCACACACTTTCTGTTCCAATGACAATGTCACCAGGAAAAGGGGGAAAATCTCCATAATGGACACAAAGCAACAAAAACTTTTTTAGTATAGTAGAAGGCCAGAACTTCCAACAGTTTACATAAGGAACATTGCCTTTTAATCCACAGAAAAGGCAAAAAAAAATAAAAATGTGCTGCATCAAATTAAATAGATCACCTAAATTGTAAAGAAAAAATGCACTGGGTTTGTGTGCACTTATTACAAAAGGCAGGAAGATCTTTCTATAACCGATAATAATCCCAGCCATTTCTATAGACCATCTGCCTAATATAGGTGCAAATAAATGGGTCCATTGGCAGCTGCTATTATTAATTTACACGTCGCTTAAATACTGTTGATCAAAATCTAACATCATACCAAGCAAAGGCGTGGTGTATAGTAATCTGTCTGGTCTGGCTTTTCCCTCTCAGTGTGCAAAACACAAAGCCCTAATGAGGGCATAAAACTGCATGTCGCACCCAATGCACCTGTTTTATGTCTTTTTACAAAGCTGCCAAGTAACATGATTTTATCTGGATAAATCTTCCATTTATGCGACTTTAAAACTAATTAAAGGAAGTCTATCAATTTACTTTCAGTTTATTTAATTTTACATGAACATTGTAATAACATTACAAACAATAGCGATTTTTACCAATCCAATAGACGTTTACTTGAAAAATCTTCTTTCATGTTGTGTTCTGCCTGTCTGCTGGCCACCTCTTTCCACAACTTCCTGGATTTTCTTAACGCTTTGCAACTTCTCCTTTGCCATTTATTTTCAGTTTCTAGCGACTATATATCCCATGGTCCAGAAATTTAAGGTAATGGAAACCCGACAAAGTAAATAAAAAAAAAAAGTAAAAAAAAAAAGGAGGCACTTGGACTTCTAATATACAGGATGGGTGTAGTCAAAAATACTGTATTCATAAAGAAAAAAAAAAAAAAAAAAAAGGGACAGACAAGGTGCACCCAAATGAGTTACCGTTTTGAAATGTATCGCGCATATACAATGCAAAAAAAAAAATCAGCATCACACACACCCTTGTGCCCCCCATCCTCCCTACTCCTTCCCTAGAACTTACTCGTACTCGCAGGTAAAAACCCGGTATCGGTGTAAATCTAGTTAAATTTATTTAAATTTATTAGCATTCCATCACACTATGTCCCATGAACAAATTGTTACCAAGACAAATAGTGAAAGACAGAGACAGTCATTCAAACCTAACAGAGGTTCAAACTATGCAACAATAAGACAAAGTATCCCATTTTATCACAATTAGGAAAACTTATGCAAGCATACTGATACTTTTTTTCTGAAACACTTTACTATATTCAAAATAAACAAAACAATGAACAAATTTGCCAAGTAGTCGGGTATGAAAGTAAAGGCAAATGGAAGTGTGCAGGAATGAGATGAAATATTATATGAGTGACAGCAACAGGCTATAGACACTATCAGGAAGTGACTTCATGACTTTTTGCCATTTCCTTTTGAACATCCGGTAAAATGTTTTGTTTTTTTTGTTTTGTTTTTTTACTAAAAGAGAGACCGTACATGTCGACATGGGTAACAAGTATAATAGCTAAATTGTATTTAGTTATCAGCTTCCAATATCTTTTAATACATTATCGTGTATCACTGTACAAAATAAAATAAAAAAAACTAAAAGCGGTTTCCTCAGTATTTAAAATTTACAAAAAACAAACAAAAACAACCAACAACAATTAAGCAAATGTTTTATAATTGTCACTACATCTAAAGCACTCAGATTTACTAGTGATGAGGAAAACAAAAGAAGACATTTGGTTACAACACAAGCAGATCTGTACTAAAGCTGTCAATTAGAACATTAGGCTTTCTAAGACAAAATGTAGAGCCAGACATAAGGAACAGTACTATCTGTACCTGCCATCTTCCTGTTTATATACACTGGGTACAGAAACATCTGCATAGTTAGTGTGGCTGAAGGCACTGCCAAGAGATACATCCTTTGCTGCCGGAAATTTATGCATCTGTCACACTTTCCAACAAGTTCTTTTTTTCCTGTGTTATTGCACCTATTGTACTTTGAACCAAATCATCATCCTTTTAAAGTTAGGTTTGCAATATGTGTAAATCCAAAAATACATTCTAGAATGTAACTATAAGACCTTATGTACTATATTTTAGGCAAATAAACTCTTAAAACGCTCTCTCTTCAACAAGCATAATTCGTTACGGAAAACATGTTTGTAATCCAAAGAACTTGTACATTAAACCAACATTTCCCCCATAAGAAAAATTGGCAAATCTGATGATTTGTTCCACAACCATATATTCATAAATCCTTCCGTTTATAGTCCACATAAAGGCCTACAAGTGTAGCAATCTGGTTACATTTAATGAAGGTGCAACATTTAGCAACTCACATAGTTGATGATTAAGGCCCCTTTCACACTGAGGAGTTTTTCAGGTGGTACAGCGCTAAAAATAGCACCTAAATACCGCCTGAAAAACTCCTGCCCAGCCTTCTCAATGTGAAAGCCCGGCAGGAGAGAAAAAAATGTCCTGCAAGCAGCATCTTTGGAGCGGTGAGGGGAGCGATGTGTATACCGCTCCTTCCCATTTAAAATAATGGGAAACCGCGGTAATACCGCCCGCAATGCGCGTCTGCAGAGGCGCATTGCGGAGCGGTATTAACCCTTTTTCTGCAGCTAGCAAGGGTTAATACTGCACCGCTAGCGACCGAATCCCGTGGCAATTCCGATGGTATAGCGCCGCTATTTTTACGAGACTCCAGCGGCGATCGGGTCCGTGAGTCCGCGGTCACGGAGCTTCGGACCGGGTCGCGTGCACGCGCCGGCAGCGCGCACGACCCTGCCATCCTGCCATCACTTATATCGGCGTAAAGGGGTTCTTAAGTGGTTAATCATCAACCATGTGAGTTGCTAAATGTTGTACCTTCATTAAATGTAACAATATTTCTACATTTATGCTTCGTTCACACGATCAGATAAAATCGCACAACTTATCGTTTGCATTTTGCTGCAGAATACTAAATATCAAATACAGCAGTGCAAAACACGCTCAATGAAATGTACGATTTTTGTGGTACGATTCTGGAAAAACTTTGTTTGTGCAGCTACGTATCGGAAATTATGTCAAATATGTTGGGGCTATCGTCCAAACAAAGTTTGTCCCTTCAGATATTGTTGGACGGACTGTCGTAACCTGTGTACTAATGATCAGATCATCGCGCAATCAATCCGCAATATACCTCCAAGATAGAATGGGTCACCTTGGTGTGGTGTTGGCGTGGTGTTGATAGTGTGGGTTGCTATAGGTAGGATGGCCTACTTTGAACTGGCAGTAGAAGGTTTGGGTGCAGTGGATAGTAAGGGGTGTTGTAGACAGGGTGGGTTTCATTTAGGCCCCTTCCACGTTTAACGCAATGTGGCCACACCCTATTGTCTAGATATAGTGTATACTACAAAACAAATTGGAGTATGCCAGAAAAGTGTTCGGGTTTCATCAGCTTCAATCTCGGCGGCACCGCCCCCCCCCCCACCGCTCAACAACTTCGACCCTCCCCCACGCAGCTTCTCGGCTCCAGTCCAGGGGGCCCCTCAACACTGAAGCCCAGGGGCCCCAACCAACCTAAGTTCTGCCCTGGTGACAACCTTGTGAAAACTTACAGAAAACGTCTGACCTCTGTCATTGCCTAAGGATATATAACAACGTATTAAGATTAACTTTTGATATTGACCAAATACTTATTTTCCACCATAATTTGCAAATAAATTCTCTCCAAATCGGACAATGTGATTGTCATCTCATAGTTGAGGTATACCTTACCTATGATAATAATTACAGGCCTCTCTTATCTTTTTAAGTGGGAGAACTTGCACAATTGGTGGCTGACTAAATACTTTTTTGCCCCACTGTAAATATAAAATGAACAGTGCTCCTACGTCATCCCTTAATTGTTGCAACTTGCAAATAAATGCAGTGCTGGTGATAAATCAATAAAACAGTTCCACGAGGGTGATCCAAAGAATGGTGCTCTGCTGTGCAATAAACCCTCTGGCACCCGCTCTGACAAATCCCTCTCCCTAAGAAGTGTACACTTACCAGACCTCAGCAAGTGAAGAGCCTGGATGGATGGTCTCAGCAATCTTCCTTGTAGTCCGTTAGTAACGCTGCTGGATTATAGGTTTGGTGTATCGGTACATCAGGGAATGATTGGCTCATCCTGCTGATTGTCTGTATTATCCACCGCCTGATCGTCCTCACAGAGATCCCTAAGATGATACTTTGATCTCATAAAAAAAAAAAAAAAAAACAGATAGCAGCACCATAGCGCAATTCCGATATGCTATTAATAAATCACTTTTTGGAATTTACGCTTTGGTGCTGCTATCCATTTCATCATCTTTGGGATCTCGGTGTGAGGATGATTGGGCAGTGAATAATACAGTTGACCAAAGAAGTTTAGTGTTCAGCATCATAGCCAGAAGTTGTCTTTTGGAAATAGACATATAAGTGCTGTCAGCATTGCTGCAGAGGTTAAAGGGGGGGGGTCAGCCTGTCAGTGCTCAGACCACAAGCCGCACACTGCATCAAATTGGTCTGCATCCCAGAAAGAAACCTCTTCTAAAGATGATGCACAAGGAAGCCCGAAAAACTGTTTGCTGAGGACAAGCAGACTAAGAACATGGATTATTGTAACCATGTACTGTGCTCTATGAGCCCAAGATAAACCTATTTGTTTCAGATGGTGTAAAGCGTGTGTGGCAGCAACTAGGTGAGGAGTACAAAGACAGGTGCGTCTTCCCTACAGTACAAGCATGGTGGTGGGAGTGTCATGGTCTGGAGCTGCACGAGTGCTGCCGGCACTGGGGAGCTACAGTTCATGGAAGGACCATAAATACCAATATGTACTGTGACATACTGAAGCAAAGCATGATTCCTTCTCTTCAGGGAATGGGCCGCAGGGCAGTATTTCAACATGATAACGACCCCAAGCACACCTTCAAGATGACCACTACCTTGCTTACCTTGCTTAAGAAACTGAGGGTAAAGGTGATGGACTGGCCAAGCATGTATCCAGACCTAAACCCTATTGAGCATCTCTGGGGTGACCTTTAAAACAGAAGGTGGAGGAGCCCAAGGTCTCCAACATCCACCAGCTCTGTGAGGTTGTCAGTTGGAGTGGAAAAGGACTCTAGTGGCAACCTGTGAAGCTCTGATGAACTCAATGTCCAAAAGGGTTAAGGCAGCACTGGAAAATAATGGTTTTGGATGTTTTTTCCGACGGAATTCCTCTCAAGCTTGGTTTGCATACACATGGTCACACAAAAGGTCTCTGAACTTTTGTCCGTCTAGAATACGGTGACGTACGACACTACAATGAGTCGAGAAAATAAAGTTCAATGCTCCCAAGCATGCGGCGGAATTGCTACATACAATCAGATTTTCCGACTGGAATTTTTTTTCCGTCTGAAAATTTGAGAACCACTTCTTAATCTCACAATCAGACTTTTGCTTTCAGAATTTTCGATCGTGTGTCCGGGGCATTAGGAGTTCCCACTGGAACTAAGGGGCCAAGCCCAACCCCTAAAAGAAAAGAAAAACCCACACGATAATACCCCCTCCACCAATGGATTTAGACCAGTGCACATAGCAAGGTCCATAAAAGACATGGATGAGCAAATTTGGGGTGGAAGAACTTGACTGGCCTGCTCAGAGTCCTGACCTCAACCTGACAGAACACCTTTGGTATGAATTAGAGCGGAGACTGCGAGCCATGCCTTCTCGTCCACATCAGTCCCAGACCTCACGAAAGGGTAGAGAGCGGTACAATGAGTGTCTGAAGGCAACATGTCAGAGGTTCCTTGTAAATTTAGGGCTGCATTTCTGCAAATTGAGTTGGAGATCAGGTCAGGTTCAATAGTGTTCTCGATGCTGAAAAATACAGACAGATACCTATCCACCATGCCATACCAACAGGGAGGCATGTGTTTGGCCCCAAATTATTCTGCAACAGGACAATGATCGTAAACATACAGCCAGTGTCATTAGGAAATATCTAAAGTGCTAAGAACAACAATGAGTCCTGGAGGTGATGGTTTGGACACCAGAGAGCCCTGATCTCAACTTTGAGTCTGTCCGCGATTACATGAAGAGACAGACAGATATGAGGTAGCCTACATTCAAAAAAGATCTGTGGTTAGTTCTTTGAGAGGTTTGAAACAACCTACCTATCAAGCTTGAAAAAAGGTTTATGTTCATAATGAAGTTAAGAGTAGTGCAATAACTGTGCAAGTTTTATAGTAAGTAAAACTGCTGTGTCAGTTGCAGTACATTTTCTGCATTTAGGATTGCATAAGACTCAAAACAAAGAGGAGTCCTGCACAAAAAGCCTGCTTGAACCCCACATTATTGCTACTTTATACACATGCTTTTCTGTTTTGCTGCGACCTGCCTTGCCCATCTTTCAGTAATCAAAAATGCTTTTCCAAAAATAATTTAGTTATTTCTCTTCTTGGAAAGATAGATTTGTAAGCATTTTCCAGGAGCACGTGTTTGTCCCCGCACTGGGGGTACTGAATGCCTTTATAGAGATACAATTTGTCTATTCGTATCAGAACTGCACAACTCAAACCATAGATTTGCATTAAAATAATCTTAGTAAAGACGATCTTCGGTTTCAGTTGGTGAAATTATTGGCTGGCTAGAGGAGCTGCTTTATATATTTCCCTTGAAGAATATAAATAGAATACTTCAGCTAAAGATTATGTTTACAATGTTCTGAGTCATCAACCAGAAGGCAAAACCTGTATCTTTCACATGTCCTAGCACATAAAATATAAGCAAGGATTTCTATGATTAAGCAAAAGCACAGGACAATATTTAGTATCTGACATACTACTGCACTACAATTGTCAAAAGGTAGACGTTCATGGTACATCTACATTATTTTCTATGTTGCAACAGCAAAACAAATAAAAATATTGATGTAATCTTTCGAAAAGCAACAAAGAATAAGGCAGGATTAAAACTCTAGCTCCCATGGACCAAGTGTCCCTCTCCCACTCCAGTCAACCAGATAGCCTAAAGTCTTGTACACGCTAGGATTATTGGCCAACCAAGCGTTTTTGTCAAAAAGGCATGTTCCGGCATCTTGTCTTGCATACCAATCGTACACAATTGTCGCGCCACAAACACAAACGTAGTTTGGCAAGCACCGATTCCGAGCATGCAGGAACTTTTGTTACTATCAGGCCTCGTACACACGAGCAGACAGATTTGTTCAAATCTGTCCGTCCGACAGATTTGAACAACTTGTGTGTGAGGGATTTGTGTACCGACAATATGAAAATCTGTTGTCCGCCGAAAATCTACTAGACTGTCATCCAACATTTGTTGGCCGAAAGTTGGACAACCATTGTCAAAAGGAGCGCACCAACTATAAGATTTTAGGACAACAGTCTGTCAACAGACAATCCCCTGCCAACAATCGTACCGTGTGTATGAGGCTTTAGTATCAGGCGAAGATAAGATGTGAAGACGGGTAATGTCCCACTGAATTCTGTACAGAATATAATGTGAACACACAACTAGTAATAATGAGCATTTATGTTTTGGTTATCCAGCTCATGAACTCTGGGCTCACTGCATCCTTCGCAGCTTCTCAGGTTCACATAGCTTCATAGTCTGTATTAAAACTACTGTAACTTTCATCATAATTGTTCACTAATCCACCTTGAGACATGTTTAAACAAAGCAATTATCATGTTTGCAGTATTAAATTTGCACTCTTGCTTTGTAGCTTTGAACATTGAAATACAAAGTGCCCTCAGAATACATGCTGGCCTAAAGAAAATGCAGGCTGCCGAGAAGCTGTTAGGTCATACAAGATGCAGAATTAAAGCGATATTTGACCCTATTTTTCACCAATTGTCTACCAGGGCAATTTTAAAAAATGTTGCCCACAAAGCAAAATCTGCATTTTAGTAAAAAATTACTTCAAACTCCCCCCAAACACTATGGGATTTACTAAAACTGGACAGTGCAAAATCTGGTGCAGCTGTGCACTGTAGCCAATCAGCTTCTAACTTCAGCTTGTTCAGTTAAGCTATGCACAGCCGGATCAGATTTTTCACTCTCCAGTTCGAATAAATCAACGCCTAATTTCTGAGAGCAGAGATACCCATTTTATGCAGTTAAAAAAAAAGGGCTTTCACCGAGTTCATAGATACTCAACATGCTAAGCAGTAAAATTGCCTGTGCTCATGAAATGGTAAAAAAACTACAGTACCCAAAATTGTCAATTGGTGGCGTTTTAAAAGCTCTGCTCTCACTCTGACATCTGCGGCAATACCGTACAAGTGTGGTGCAATTGCTGTTTACAAATCCCATATGAGTGCTTGCAGTTGGGTGTATGGCCTTGTCAACAGGGGTGTTTTTAATTCTATTTTTATTTTATATGTATTATTTGTTATCTTCCTTGTAATAGCAAAAAAGTTAAAGGGGTTGTAAAAGCTCAAGTTATTTTACCTTAAAAAAACATCTAATGATTGCCAACCATCCAGCACTCCCCCCCCCCTGTTTTACTTACCTGAGCACTGGAAAGTCTGGGGTCGCGAATGCGCTCTTCCTTTGCTTGATCTTCTTGGCTCTTCATTAGATAGATAGCAGCGCAGCACTACTGTCAATCCGATCCAATCACGCGAGGGCTGGAGGGCAGGGCCGAATCCTGTAGTCGGCGGCTATAGACACCGAATACAGGACAAGGGAGCGCGCTTGAAACGTAACCCCCTTGGGAGAGCGCTTCTCAGACTAATTTTAGTTTGAACTGTCCACTGGAAGTTCGGGAAGCAGCACTGAGAGAACAAAAGCCAGCAGCATTGAAAGTTGTAAGCTGCAAGTACCTGAGTAAGAATTTTAACAAACAGTTTACTTGGCAATATTTATTTTGTTGTGCTTGATGTGTAAAACTAAAAAAAGGTTAAGGGTTTAATACGACTTTCAATAAAATAAAAGTAAAAACAGCAAATGCTTACATAAATCTATTTTTTTTTTTAATCTACAAACACCCAATTGTCAAATGAGACAGACCCAGGTATTTGATTTTCTAAGATAGATCTTCGAGTCATACACAGGACAGTAAAAACACATTTTACACATTACCTTTTTGCACCCACATCACAATTTCTGATTGAGCCCGGAATAGAAATTCATTAAGACCATATACACTTGTAAAAGCAGTCATAGGGTAATAAGAATCTGCATTCTGCCAAAGGCAGGCATGTCCAAAGTCCGGGCCAATTGCTGCCTGCGTTCTGGTTTTGAACAACCCACCTGGTTATTTGAACATATATATCTTTTGTGCCTTGGGGAGGACAGCGAGGAGGTGAGACAAACGTTGCAGCCGTACACATACAGGTGAATTTCCTGTTTACGGGCGGCCTTTAATAGGAAGTCCCGTCTCTGGCGCTGCCATTGGACAACTGTTCTGTTCATTAAAGGAGGCAGAACTTTATATTAAAGAGGCCGCCATGTAAACAGAAGATTCTCCTGTAGGTAATCTTTGGCGCTTGTGCATTCCTGGCAATGGTTGGTGCTGCATTCCTGGCAATGGTGAGTGCTGCATTTCTAGCGATAGTGAGGCTACATTCCTGGCAATGGTGGGTCTGCAAATGGGCACTGACCCTTTACTTTGCTTCACAGTTCTTTATTTAAGATGTAATTGTTCCTGAAACTTCCCTCTTAAAGAGAAGGTGCATGTCATATGCCAATAAATACGGTATATCCAAACAATACGCCCAAGCTCATCTTTTTTCTCACACAGCCACAAAGGCAAAATAATTCTTGTTGGGCAGTGTATTAGTGCTCGAACTAACACACTTAGACCGAATTTTAATGGTTCAAAAAATGTCAGGCAAAATGGTTGTCCCTAATGCATGTTCACTTCATCAAATCTGGCCCTCTTTGAAAAAAGTTTTGACACCCCTGGTCTAAGGGAATAGATATCAGTCAGAAGAGTTGTTTGCTTATGACATACAACAGTATAAACAACCTAATTTGAAAAGAGGATCTTCAGCCTTAAAAAAATAAAAAAATAAAAGCCAGCAGCTACAAATACTGTAGTTTGAGTAAAAAAAAAAAGAAAAAAAAAAAAGGGACACTTGACTGTCCGGGGATCCAGTGCTGCCTTCATCCAGGCCAGTTTTATGCTGGTCTTTGGGTCCCTGGCACCAGGGGGAGAACTTTTATTTTATTTGGACACTCACCTGTCCAGGGATCCCGCAATGTCAGCACCCCAGCCGATTTTCCATTTAGCTCTCGGTTGCTGCCACCGCCATTCCTTGTAAGGGAAACAGACAGTGAAGCCTTGCCTTGTTTCCCACTGTGCAAGTGCAAAGCTTTGTGAATGACCCGGGAAGGAGGAGGGGGGGGGGGCGAACTTTCAAGGGTAGGTCACCCGAAAATACCTTTTGGGTGGAGCTCCGCTTGGCCTATGTATACATAAGAAAAAGGCCATCCCAGCCACCAGGGCCGGCCTTTGCGGTGTGCGGGATGTGCGGTCGCACAGGGCGCCATGGCAACATGGGCGCCTGGCGATCGGCACAAATTCTCTAAAATCGCCCGTGTACTAAGTAGTGGGCGTGGGGCGTGCCGGCGCCCCGAATCCCCCCCCCGCGCGCGAACGAAGAGGACTTTGGGCGGCATGGCATGGTGACAGGCGCCTGGCTTTGCGGGGGTGCAAGCAGGAACCCGAGCGAGCCGTCGGCACACTCGGGACACGGCCGCAATCATCACCCTTCCCTGTGAAGCGCCGCAGGTCTGAGTCTCGGCTGCCTGTCTCACAGTCACAGGCAGCCGAGCAGTGAAGCCGCCTCCCCCTTGTCTGTACTGTGCTGTGTGTGTGCAGCACGCGGCAAGCACATTAGCTGAGCCTGCCAGGTCTGAAGGGGGGGGGGGGGGGTCGGCTCTGTAGAGTGGGTTCGGTATTGTAGGAGGGGGTTCTGTGTTGTGGGAGGGCTCTGTGTTGTGGGGGGGTTCTGTATTGTAGGGGGGGCAGCAAGGTGGGGGGGTTCAGTATTGTAGGAGGGGGTTCGGTATTGTAGGAGGGGGTTCGGTACTGTAGGGGGGGTTCTGTATTGTAGGAGGGGGGGTTTTGTATTGTAAGAGGGGGGGTTTTGTATTGTAAGAGGGGGGGTTTTGTATTGTAAGAGGGGGGATAGTGTATTGTAGGGGGGGGGATAGTGTATTGTAGGGAGGGGGGTTCTGTATTGTAGAGAGGGGGGGTTCTGTATTGTAGGAGGGGGGGTTCTGTATTGTAGGAGGGGGGGTTCTGTATTGTAGGAGGGGGGGTTCTGTATTGTAGGAGGGGGGGTTCTGTATTGTAGGAGGGGGGGTTCTGTATTGTAGGAGGGGGGTTGGCACTGTAGGGGGGTTGGGTATTGTAGGGGGAGTTCTGTATTGTAGGAGGGGGGGCTGTGTTGAAGGAGGGGGGATTGTGTATTGTAGGGGGTCTATATTGTAGGGAGGGGGTTCTGTATTGTAGGGGGTTCTGTATTGTAGAGGGGGGGGTCTGTATTGTAGGGAGAGGGGGGTTCAGTATTGTAGGGAGAAGGGTCTGTATTGTAGGGGGGTTCTGTATTGTAGGGGGGGGTATGTATTGTAGGTGGGTTTGTATTGTAGGGGGGTCTGCTCTTTAGGAGTGAATCTGTATTGTAGAGGGGGTTCTGTATTATAAGAAGGGGTCTGTGTTGTAAGGGGGGTCTGCACTGTAGGGGGGTGTCTGTGTAACATACAGGTGTCTAGAGCTGTAGGGTGCTGTGTAATGTAAAGGGGTGCTGTGTAATGTAAAGGGGTCCAGAGGTGCAGGGTGCTGTGTAATGTAAAGGGGCCCAGAGGTGCAGGGTGCTGTGTAATATAAAGGGGCTAAGAGGTGCAGGGTACTGTGCAATGTAAAGGGGTCCAGAGGTGCAGGGTGCTGTGCAATGTAAAGGGGTCCAGAGGTGCAGGGTGCTGTGTAATGTAAAGGGGTCCAGAGGTGCAGGGTGCTGTGTAATGTAAAGGGGTCCAGAGGTGCAGGGTGATGTGTAATGTAAAGGGGTCCAGAGGTGCAGGGTGCTGTGTAATGTAAAGTGGTCCAGAGGTGCAGGGTGCTGTGTAATGTAAAGGGGTCCAGAGGTGCAGGGTGATGTGTAATGTAAAGGGGTCCAGAGGTGCAGGGTGATGTGTAATGTAAAGGGGTCCAGAGGTGCAGGGTGTTGTGTAATGTAAAAAGGTCCAGGGTTGCAGGGTGCTGTGTAATGTAAACGGGTCCAGAGGTGCAGGGTGCTGTGTAATGTAAGGGGGTCCAGAGCTGTGAGGTGCTGTGTAATGTAAAGGGGTCCAGAGGTGCAGTTGTGGAGAGGGGTACATTGTAGTGACAGAGATATTGAAGGATGCAGGGGGCACAGTGGGGTGTTTTTACATTTTACTGTGGGGGGGCAGATATAGTATCCGTTCCGGGTGCCAAATGCTCTAGGTATGCCTAGCAGGCCACAGGTGGATTCTGCCGGAAAGAAGGCATGGCGGCTGTCCTTGCCTTGCTATGAGGAGCTCATATGCCATGCGCACTGAGAAGACAAAGGAGGGCAAGAATCTACAGACGCAGGCAGCAGATGTAAAAACTTTTTTCTGCAAGTACATTTTTTTTTTTATAAGTGCAGTGTACTGCTTAATGTTAGTTTTTGTATTTTTTATTATTTAAATAGGGTGTTTCTTAAAGGAACAGTAAATACAAAAGTTAAAAAATACTTTATTGTAATTATGTTTGATATTTGATTGTAAATTTACAGGTAGTGGTATTATAGCGTGTGATTTGCAGTATAGGTGGCGTTATTATAGCGTGTGAATGTATTTTTATCATAGCTTGTAATCAGTTTTTTGGGAACTTAACAGAATGTAAGACTTTAAATGGAGCCAGTATTGGAGAAATGGGTGTGGACACTGAAAGGGTGTGGTTACTGAGGGGCATGGTTACCGAGGGGCGTGGCCACTAGGGGGCGCTGTAAAGCTTTCTCGCACAGGGCGCCCAAAGGCCTAAGGCCGGCCCTGCCAGCCACCACTATGCCTTTATTAATTTGAAGGTACTGAATCTAGGGCTTGCAAATACTCTCAAACCTTGAAGGAGTGACTTTCAATGCCATCTATCTTTTTGTTGATCATTATTCATGTCAATTTGCATTTCATCACCTCCAGGTCTACCACCTGACTTTTCCAGGTAGCTGCAATAGCGATTTTGGCTGCCAGGAACATAACAAATATCAAGGTTTGAGTGAGACTGGGAACCCCTCAATAAGTTCATTAAGAAGTGCAACCTTAGTGTTTTTAACCCCTTCCATACAGGGCATTTTCACCCCCTTCCTGCCCAGACCAATTTTTAGTTTTCAGCGCTGTTGCACTTTGCCAAATGAAATCATTATGTTTTTTAAATTAAATTATTATGTTTTTTTCCCCACACAAATAGAGCTTTAGTTTGGTGGTATTTGATCATCTCTGCGGTTTTTATTTTTTGCGCTATAAACAAAAGAAGAGCGACAATTTAAAAAAAAAAAAAACACAATATTTTTTCCTTTTTATTTAATACATCTCACAATATTTTTTTTAAAAAAAACTTTTTTCCCCTCAGTTTAGACCGATACGTATTCTACGTATTTTTGGTATAAAAAAAACCGCAATAATCGTATATTGATTGGTTTGCGCAAAAGTTATAGCGTCTACAAAATAGGTGATAGATTTATGGCATTTTTTTTTTTTTACTAGTAATGGCGGGGATCTGCGTTTTTTTTTTTTGTGACCGTGACGTTGCGGCGGACATATCGGACACTTTTGACACATTTTTGGGACCGTTCACATTTACACAACGATTAGTGCTATAAAACTGCACTGATTACTGTGTAAATGTGACTGGCAGGGAAGGGGTTAACACTAGGGGGCGCTGAAGGGGTTAAAATGTGTCCTAAAGTATGTTCTAACTGTAGGGGGAGGGGGACTCACAGGGGGAGGAGATCAATGTGTGTTCCTCTGTACTGGGAACACACATCAGTCTCCTCACCGCTGACAGAAGGTGGATCTGTGTGTTTACACACACAGATCCACACTCCTGACGTGATTGCCGGAAATCGCGGGTGCCTGGTGGCAATCACGGGCGTCGGGCACGCACGCGGGATCGCGAGTGGTGCCGCGCGCGCCCTAGAACGCCGTGAAGACAGGACGTTGTGCAATGTCCAGTCTCATCGGCGAGGGGATCACCATGATGTGATTCCCCTATGGGCTGGTAAGGAAGGGGTTAACAATATTTAACATGGTCAATGAGTAAATCAAAGCATGCACTTATTCAAAACCAGCAGACCTTGGCACATGGCCACCATGTATGTTAAATGGTTTCCACCTGCCCACAGCCCCAATAACAAAGCAAAGCAAAAAAGATACTGGTTGCATCCTGGAGACCAAGTAAAAAATAAAATATCTTCACACCAACATCCGTCCAACAGGTTTATTGAAAGATTGCCACCAGGACTAGAACAACTATTTGAGTTTTTAAGAAGCACAATGTATATGTGAAATGTCGTCACCCCTTGGTCCATTGTTATAGTTCTGGTGGCAGTCTTTCAATAAACCTAGTGGATGGATGTCGGTGTGCAGCTATTATTTTCTACTTGGTCTACATGTTCACAGTTGAGAGTCAGAGCTAGCACCCAGCCCTTCCTTTCTGGTTGATTTTCATACTCACCTAGAGCAACAATCCATTTCATTGTTCCTGTCTGCATCCCGGAGAGCCATTTTAGCACCAGGTACTATCAGGATAGTACCTTGTAGTTGGCCCCAATGAGGGTAAGGTTTATGATACACTTATACGTACTAAGGACCAGGCCTTCCAATCTCTGCTCCCAGGCATAGGTGTGCGCAGTCGATTGCATTAGGGTGTGCACCCCGAAGGTCAAACACATGCTAATGATCACTCACGATGTTCATTCAGGAAGGGAAGGGGGTGGTCAATTACATATTTACCGGCCCCTTCCTCCACTCCTTCTAAAATATCCTTGCTGCAACAGCTGGCGGGAGAGGGGGCAATCTGGTAGCACTGCAGGGGGAAGAAGGGAGCCAGGGCAGTAGGGAGAATCTGTGCTATAATGGGTGATTAGGGTGTGCCTGGGCACACCTGGCACACCCTGTGCGCACGCCTATGCTCCCAGGTCTCGGTTTCAGGCAAGCATATGAGGTAGCTTAGCAGTCATGTTAACAAGCTGTTTATACAACACTGAAATGCCACCCCTCTGAGCTTTTGTTTTGATAAGCTGTTTGTGTTGTAATATCAGTGATTCAGCGCAGCCTTAGCAGAAAATGAAAAATCTGCAGTAAACTGTAGAGCTCAAGGGTCAGTATCTCTAAGGCCGCGTACACACGATCAAATCTATCTGCTGGAAACAGTCGGCCCGACCGTCCCAGCAGACAGATTCGACCGTGTGTAAGGGCGAGCCGACGGATTTGGCCACCCGACAGATTTCAAAGCATGCTTTGAAATCTGTCGGCTGGGAACCCGTCCACCCGACATGTCTGCTGGTTAGTACGCTAACCAGCAGACAAGTCTTCTCGCACACGCGCCGAATGGTTTTAACGCATGCGCGGAAGTGTTTTACTTCCTGGTGCGGTGACGTGGCGGCGTCAACGTCACTGCCACGTCACCGCACCGTCTGGCGGCGGGGATTTTGGTTTGATCGTGTGTACACGATCAAACCAATATGTCCCCAGCAGACAGATTTGTTCAAATCGGTTGGCTCGATCGGGTGTACGCGGCCTCACTGTTAGATAAAATAGGAAGATGGCAGTATGCCCTTATAAGTATGGAGAAGGCCTCATTCAGTCGCTACACATAGGACAAATCGACCAAAGTGCTACCACCAAAGAGTGGTCAGACCAGGACACCTCTAGTATTTTGAAAGACATCAACAGAGAAATATCATGGGATGTAGTAGAGCTGCACGATTAATCGTTAAAGAATAAAAAATTCTACCCCCCTCCCGATCTTAAAACAGCTGTTCCCAGATTCTATGTAACAAGTGAAGAGAGTCCTCTGCTCACTGACAGCGGACAAAAAATAAGAAAATCCAGGCAGCCTGCCAAGTTTATCGCAATATCGGAGATGAAGAGATACATTGTAACATTTCTTTCCTAGATCAAACTGTTGCATATCAGTCTGTAGATGAGGTCAGTTTAACCACTAGTGTTGCTCACGAATATTCGCATTGCGAATATTCGCTACGAATATTGCATATTCGAGTATTCGCGAATAACTCGAATATTCGCTATTTCGAATATTTGTATTTTTTCAAATTTCGCAATCAAATTCGCAATCATTTTCGCATTCGCACTCGCACTAGCGAAATTTCGCAATTTTTTTTTTAAATAAAATATAGCGAAAAATCGTAAATATCGAATATTCGTGACATTTTATCCAAAAAAAATCGAAATTTCGCAATTTTTTTTTTTTATAAAATATCACGAATATTCGATATTAACGAATATTCTTTGAAATATTCGCGAAATATCGTGAAATCGAATATGGCGTATTCCGCTCATCACTATTAACCACTTAGGGAACTTTCACATTGGGGCGGGGAGTTAGCGGTAAAGCGGCGCTAATTTTAGCAGCGCTTTACTGATGCAATAGTGGCCCTTTTTGGCACTTTTAACTACTGCTAGCGGCCCAATAAAGGGTTAATAGTGGCCATTGATTCCAGTGGCAGGGGCAGTGGTGTATTCATCCACAATGCCCGAAAGACTTAACTTAAACTTCTAACGTCCTGCTAGCGCACTGCTCCAGTGTGAAAGCACTGCGCACTGCTCTAGTGTGAAAGCACTGCGCACTGCTCTCAGGCGGCGTACACACGACCTGTTTTCTCAGCAGAATCTAGCAAGAAACTCGATGGGAGACGTATTCTTCCGAGAAAACCGGTCGTGTATACACTTTTCGCCGAGAAACCCGTCGATAAACTCGTCGAGCCAAAAAGAGAGCATGTTCTCTATTTCTTAGTTGGGCAATGGGAAAATTTGGCTCGACGAGTTTTTTAACTGCCGAACTAGGAACTCGACGGGAAAAACAATGTGTTTCGCCCGACGAGTTTCTCGGCCGTGTGTACGCCGCCTCACACTGAGGCTACAGGGGAGGCATCTTTCAGGCGTCTTAAAGACTAAACCTTTTTTTGACATTTGTTGCTTACAAGTTAAAATATTTTTTTGCAAAACGCATACATATTATATATATTTTAGCAAACACCCTAGAGAATAAAATGGCAGTTGCTGCAATATTTTATGTCACACTGTATTTGCGCAGCGGTCTTTCAAACACAAATTTCTTGGGGAAAAAAATACACATTAATAAAAATAAAAAATATATACCAGTAAAGTTAGCCCAATTTTTCGGTAGAATGTGAAAGATGACGTTATGCTGCGAGAATTGTGGTCGTTATTCCAAGCAAAAAAAAAATGTGATTCACATTTTAGACAGAATCGTGCAGCTCTAGTATGTAGAAAATATATCATCAATCAATCCTAGATGGAAGGTAGAGCATTTTCAAATGCATTTTCTTTATTTGTTGTGTTCACTACTAGGACATATAATCTTAAAGTTTTTAAATGTCACTTTGCCCATTCAGGGCAAAGTGACATGTTCTCTTGAAATTACAATTTTCCACCCATTAATACTTGCCTTTTCTGGGTCTTCTTGTAATTATATTTCTGCAGCAGAGTCTGAATTCTGAAAGTAAAAGAAAATACCAAATTTTGGGTTGTCACCAGAACAGGAAATCTTCCAATGGGGAACACTAGTTCTGGTGACAACCAGGGATTCCTTTAATTGGGGCGCGGGGGATTTCTGACTTCCTGTTTTGGCTATGGAACAGGAAGTAAAAAAATATCCCCAATGGGGACACAGATCGGAAAAAACTAATGGGGTTTACAACTCCCACTTACTCTAGCCAAAATACATGTTAAAAATAATCTTTGGTTCTACTTTAATGATTTCCTCACCCGACAGTGTTTGTGCCTGGCTGAGGGCTCAGTCTGAGTTCCTAGCCCCTGAAGGCTTAGTCAGAGCAATGCATGAGCGTGGCTATGGTGAATATGATCAGGTGAGGATTGTGGTTTTAACCACTTCCCGACGGCCGTACGACTATGTACGGCCGCAGGGTGGCTCCGCTTCTTTGGGACGCCATCTTGACGGCCGCCCCTTTCCTCTTTCCCCGCGCACGCTCCCGAGCGCGCAGCGGGGAACTTCTGTGCTGGCTGTGTCCAAGGGACACAGCCAATCACAGATCGCGGTAAATAGCCAATCACAGCGGCTATTTACAGCGCGATCTGTGCGGCCAATGAGAGATGATCTCAAATGTAAACATATGAGATCATCTCTCATTGCCGGCTCACACAGAGACAGCATCCTGTCAGGGAGAGAGGAGACCGATCTGTGTCCCTTGTACATAGGGATACAGATCGATCACCTCCCCAGTCAGTCCCCCTCCCCCACAGTTAGAACACTATGCAGGGTACACATTTAACCCCTTCCATGCCAGTCACATTTATACAGTAATTAGTGCATATTTATAGCACTGATTGCAGTATAAATGTGAATGGCGCCAAAAATGTGTCCGATATGTCCGCCATAATGTCGCAGTCCTAATAAAAATAAAAAAATAAAAAAAAATAAAAATCGCAGATCGCCGCCATTACTAGTAAGAAAAAAAAATAATAATTCTGTCCCCTATTTTGTAGGCGCTATAACTTTTGCGCAAACCAGCCGCTTATTGCGATTTTTTTTTTTTACCAAAAATATGCAGAAGAATATGTATTGGCCTAGACGGAGAAAAACATATATTTTTTTTAAATTAGGCTATTTATTATAGCAACAAGTAAAAAATATTGTATTTTTTTCAAAATTGTCGCTCTATTTTGTTTATAGTGCAAAAAAAGGGATTTTTAATAACAGCTTACCTGTAAAATCCTTTTCTTGGAGTACATCACGGGACACAGAGCGCATAGTCATTACATATGGGTTATATGGAGTACCTTCAGGTGTGGACACTGGTGTAATCAACTTCACAGGAAGTTCCTCCCTATATAACCCCCTCCCACAGAGTGCTTTAGTTTTGTAGCAAGCAATTTCTCTGAGGTTACACAATGTTCCCACAAAGAGGGGTGGGAGCTCTGTGTCCCGTGATGTACTCCAAGAAAAGGATTTTACAGGTAAGCTGTTATTAAAAATCCCTTTTTCTTGATCGTACATCACGGGACACAGAGCGCATAGTCATTACATATGGGATGTCCCAAAGCAATGCTCCATGAAGGGAGGGAGACCGTAAGGCCAAAAATAGCCAAACAGAAACTATATCAGGAGGTAAAATAGCTCCACCAACAGAAAAAGGGGGCGTGAACCGGGCCAGAGGATTCTATACTGCTGCCCGTAGGACCGCCTGCCCAAATGCTGCGTCCGCAGCCTTTGTGACGTCCAACTTATAAAATTTAGTAAACGTATGTACGGAAGACCAGGTTGCCGCTTTGCAAACCTGTGCCATAGAGATCTGATGGTGTGCCGCCCAAGAGGCACTCATGGCCCTCGTAGAATGGGCCTTAACTGATAAGGGCGGTGGAACGCGCTTCAGACCATAGGCCTGAAAAATCAGCTGCTTAATCCACCTAGCCAAGGAAGACTTGGCAGCCGGCTGACCCTTCTTGGGGCCATCCGGAAGAATGAAAAGCACATCTGTTTTCCTAATCTTTTCTGTAGCCTTGAGATAAACTCTCATGGCTCGGACCACATCCAAAGTATGAAGCAATCTTTCCTCTCTGGACTGGGGAGTAGGAAAGAAGGATGGTAGGACTAGGTCCTGATTCAAGTGAAAACTGGATATGACCTTAGGAAGGAAAGAAGGCTGAGGCCGCAGAACCACTCTGTCCTTATGCAGAATAAGGTACGGTTCCCTGCAAGACAAGGCTGCCAGCTCGGAGACCCTTCTGGCCGAAGCCATAGCCACCAAGAAAACCAACTTTCGGGTTAGCAGCACAAGAGGGATTTCTGCCAGAGGTTCAAACGGCTGCTTTTGTAAAGCTGACAAGACCAGATTTAAATTCCAGGGGCAGAGGGGAGCTCTAATAGGGGGATTTACATGCAAGACCCCCTGCAAAAAGGTTTTTACAAGCGAATGTGTGGCCAAAGGCCTTTGAAACCATATCGATAAGGCAGACACCTGCCCTTTTAGAGTACTAAGAGCCAACCCCTTGTCAACGCCAACCTGGAGGAATCGCAAGATCCTGTCAATAAAAAACTTGCGAGGATGCCCTCCTTGAGACTCGCACCACTCCACATAGGTTCTCCAGACTCTGTAATAGATATTTCTAGAGACTGGCTTTCTAGCTTGAATTAACGTAGATATGACTTGGGCAGAGAGGCCTCTGCCCTTAAGAATTAGAGATTCAGCCGCCAAGCCATCAAATTTAGCTGCTGTGAAGCAGGGTGGTAGATCGGGCCCTGAGACAGCAGATCTGGGCGCAGGGGGAGTGGCCACGGTGCCCTTACTGACATCCTCACGATGAGTGCGTACCAAGCCCTTCTGGGCCAGGCTGGGGCCACCAGGATCACCGGCCTGCGCTCCACCCTGATCCTTCGTAGAAGGCGGGGAATCATCTGTAGTGGAGGGAACGCATACAGGAGAGAAAACTGGTGCCAGGGGCAAACCAACGCATCGGTCCCGTAGGCCGAGGGGTCCCTGGCTCGGGATACAAATTTGTCCAATTTCTTGTTGAATCTTGTTGCCATGATGTCCACATCGGGAACTCCGAATCTTTGGCAAATCTCTTGGAATACCTGGGGGTGAAGAGACCACTCTCCCGGGAGTAACTGTTGACGACTCAAAAAATCTGCTTGAGAATTGTCTATCCCTGGGATGAACACTGCTGAGATGCAGGGTACATGGGCTTCGGCCCATGCAAAAATTAGGTTTACTTCCCTTTGAGCCGCCAGGCTCTTTGTGCCCCCCTGGTGGTTTATGTATGCCACCGCCGTGGCATTGTCGGACTGTATCCTTACTGGCAGACCCTGCAGGGGGAGAGTCCAGGCGACCAGGGCCAACCGAACAGCTCTGATCTCTAGGACATTGATGGGAAGCAGACTTTCTGCCTCTGACCACTGTCCCTGCTGGGTCCGTTTTCCTAAGATTGCCCCCCAACCTGTTAGGCTGGCATCTGTGGTTACTATTTTCCACGAGATGGGGCAAAAGGTTTTCCCTTTTGATAATTTTTGAGGGATCAGCCACCAGTACAGGCTGTGCCTGACTTCTGGAGAAAGAACTAATGGACGGTCTAATGCCTGTATGGACTTGTTCCAAGCAGAGAGAATAGCTGCTTGCAGAATTCTGGTATGGATCTGGGCGTAGGGCGCTGCTTCGAAGGCGGCCACCATCTTCCCCAGCAGTCGCATGCATAGGCGAATAGTCGGCTTCTTTTTGCCTAAGACTATTTGAATCGTTTGAATCAACGACCTGATCTTCTCTTGAGGTAAAAATACCCTCTGGCATTCTGTATCTAACCGAAAGCCTAGATATTCCAACTGTCTTGTGGGTTGTAACCTTGATTTTTCTTGGTTCACAATCCACCCGAACTCTTCTAGATGCCGCACTGTGCGGACTACTGCATGATTGAGGTTGGAAGCTGAACTGTCGATAACCAGGAGATCGTCCAGGTATGCTAGGACCAAGATGCCTTCTGTCCTTAGGACGGCTAGTACCGGGGCTAACACCTTTGTGAATACCCGTGGAGCTGTTGCCAACCCGAAAGGGAGGGCTATGAACTGGTAATGACTTTGGTTTATCGTAAAACGAAGAAACTTGTGATGTGCTGGGTAAATCGGCACATGCAGATATGCATCCTTTATGTCTATAGATGCTAGAAAGTCGCCCTGATGTAGGCTGGCTGTCACTGAACGTATGGAGTCCATACGAAAGGTCTGAATCCTTAGAAAGCGATTTAGGCGTTTGAGGTCTAATATAGGCCTGACGTCGCCATTTGGTTTTGGTATAACAAAAAGGTTGGAGTAGAATCCCAGACCCCTTTCTTGGGTTGGTACTTCTACAATTACTCCTTGGAGCAAGAGGCGATCCAACGCCTTTACGAGAGAGGCCCTCTTTAACGGGTCGCTTGGAAGACTTGACCCCTGAAAATGAGGAGGGGGGATTTCTCGAAACTCTAGTTTGTAGCCTGAGGCTACTACGGACCGAACCCAAGAGTCGGGAATTCTGGCCTTCCAGACTTCGGAGAAAAACTGAAGTCTTCCCCCCACCCAAGAGAGTGGGGGCGCCCCTTCATGAATCTGATTTGATGACTGGTTTAGCCGGCTTGCGAGACCAGGGCCTCTTGTTTGCCGCGGCTTGTCCCTGTGGGCGGCTATTACCTGCTGACCGCCCGGGAGGCCGTCGATACCGACGGGAAGTCGAAGGGGGCCGAGCCTGCAATGGCCTGTCGTTTAAACGTGGGCCCACGCGGTCTTTTCTTGACCGGTAAGGAAGTACTTTTTCCACTTGATATGGTGTGGATATATTTATCTAGGTCTTCCCCGAATAGTCTTCCCCCATGAAAGGGAAACCCTGCTAAAAGCTTTTTGCAGGGTGCCTCTGCTGACCAGTTCTTTAGCCACAAAAGACGACGCATGTGAACCATCAGTAGAGATGCACGGGATGCCTGTTGGATGGAGTCCTTAATAGCATCTACTGCAAAGCAGAGAGCCCTAGGGAATTCTGCCAATTCATGAGTATGCTGAGCCGGCATGTCCTTCAATATATGCTTTGCCTGATCCTTCAAGGCCTGACAAACACCAATGGCTGCTACTGCTGGCTGAACCATGGCACCTACTGAGGTAAAAGCTGCTTTCAGTAGGGTCTCGAATTTCTTGTCGACCGGATCCTTGAACATATGGACATTTTCAACCGGACAAGTCAGGGATTTATTCACGCAGGAAATGGCTGCGTCCACTGTAGGGAGAGCCCATTTCTTTACATATTCCTCTTCCATAGGATAGAGAATAGAGAATCTTTTAGGAGGGACAAAGATTCTATCAGGTCGAGCCCAATCTTGGTAAATCACGTTCCGCAGAAGGGGGTGCATTGGAAAAGATGCACCAGTTAATGGGGCCTTTAAAGAACCCAATGAGGATACCTCCGGGGCTACTAGTTCTGGCACTGGAAGTTTAAAGGCAGTGCGAACCATATCTGTCAAAGACTGGATCCACAGGCCCTCCGCTTGAGAGGCCGAAAAATATTCATCTATAGTGGAATTTTCCCTGTCTGAACCGTCGGGACTTGGGTCTGCCTGATCCCCTTGTGGGTCCCGTTCCTCTGAAGAGGAGACCTCCGCATCTGAAAACCCCACACTGGGTGAGGGGGATCTAGCCCGCTTGCTACTTGGGCAAGGACGGGAAAACAACGCAGTTAACCTTTTCTCTAGCCCACACATGGTGGCTGCTAGCATTTCTTCCGTCACGTAAACGGGAATGGGTGGATCGGGGGCCGCCTCTGCCCCCAGCACCCCCAATGGCTCTTGTACTATGCCACTCGGTGTCCTGACTGGCGAGGGTGGGGCCGTAGAAGCCTGGCCCAAATCCTCTGACCCCGATGGAGACCCCTTTTGCTTTTTGGCACCTTTAGCAGCCTTGGCTGGTCCAGATCCCTTTGGAGCCATTGTACAACCTTGGGTCACCCCTATAGCCAACACCTGACTGTTGTAGCTAAGAATAACCAATATGAGGGCAGGTATGAGAAAGATGAAAAAGAACTAATTTCTCTCTTTTTCTTTTATATTTCTCTTTTTTTTTTTTTTTACCCGCCTGGGAGGTGGCAATACCGAGGAAGCCTGTGAGTATTGACACACCAATGCCCGTTAGCCGGAGTCCAAGGTAGACTCAGATACTGCTGGATCTAAGGCTGAGTCCCTTTAAGCAAAAAAACTTTTTTTTTTTTTTTTTCTGGTCAATAGTGGACCTAAGTCCTAGACCTGAAGATCCACAAAACCGCCACTAGGTGTCCCTGTGTGGCCAAAAGACCCAGCTGCACGCTCTGTATCCTTTCTTCCTCTGCCTCCAGGAGGGAAAGACCAGCCAGAGAAAAGTTTTTCCTTTATACAGACCCTGACGCTGCTGGCCCGCCCCCCCGACGCACGCCGACGCTATAAAAGGCGGCACACACGCGCGCACGATCGCGCGCACCACGCTGAACCCACATGGAGGAAGCAGAGCAGAGGAACAACATGGACCAGCGTTATGCAGCACCAACAGACACCAGGTAAGCACTAATCTTATTGTAGTGCACACACAGCGAGGAAGCTGTCCCCATGGGCTTCCTAAGAAACAGGAGTTTTTTACCAGCAATTTCCTCTTTAAAACATGTGGGGTTGCAGTATCAGTGTTAACAGGCAGACCTGGGGTGAGTAGCAAATATATAACTTACACAAGTATACATATATTTACATATTATCTGGGTAAACATTATAATCCCATCCTGCCTCAACAGACATAGTGGAGATAGTGGCTGATGCACCAGCATACTGTTAGCCAACCCAGAACCCCCAGGGGGATACCTACTGTCGAACCAAGTCCCGCAGGTTCCCTCTTACCTGCTCCACGCCGCAGGGTATTGCAAAATGCAAGAGGCCCAGCCTTCCCCCATCTCCGTGGGTATTGTCTTGGACCTTCAGGGACCGGGGTCCTGTGTTAAGGAACCCACACCCCTGGACCTATATAGCATCCTGGCATCAGTAGCGTTTAGTTCTTGGAAGAGACTAAGGCACTGGAGCCCAGAATCCAGCCCTCCAAGGAGAGGCATTATAGGCACAACCCCACTCCAGCAGGGCCCGGGTACCGTACATCTTGGCTCTGAAGCACTTCGGACGGATCCGGCTAGCTATCCTGGGTCCCGAGACCTCCGAGGGACAGCTAGACGTGACCAACACCTAAGACACTGGCGAAAAAACTAAAGCACTCTCAGTGGGAGGGGGTTATATAGGGAGGAACTTCCTGTGAAGTTGATTACACCAGTGTCCACACCTGAAGGTACTCCATATAACCCATATGTAATGACTATGCGCTCTGTGTCCCGTGATGTACGATCAAGAAAATAAAAACCACAGAGGTGATCAAATACCACCAAAAGAAAGCTCTATTTGTGGGGAAAAAAAAGGACGTCAATTTTGTTTGGGAGCAACGTTGCACGACTGCGCAATTGTCAGTTAAAGCGACGCAGTGCCGGAAGCTGAAATTTCACCTGGTCAGGAAGGGGGTATATGTGCCCATTAAGCAAGTGGTAAATTAACAAACGTTAACAGGGGTCTTTTTAATAGACTGCTAGCAAACATGCAGGCTGTGCTTGGCTTTCTTATTAGAAAGTTCATCATGCTTTGTTATGCCTACTGTGTCCTGAGGTTATCTTCTGTAGTTACAGTCTTGCTCTACAGCCGGGGTGCCCAACCAGTGGCCCGGGGGCCACATGTGGCCCACGACCTCCTGCTCTGGGATGGAATAGAATATTAAAAGGTTAGTTTTATTACTAAAATCACAGTGTATATATGGGCATATCTGTTCTGCAGTGGTTACTGGGCTACTTTTAAAACTGATCCGTAGGTGCAGAACAGTGCACCTGCGCGTTACCTGCACTGAGCCATAGACTTATGTTATTACCTGCGAGTTTGGTGAGCTTTCTTAAAAATGCACCAAACCTGCAGAATATAAAAAGTGCAGAAAAGTGCAAAGTGCAGGAAAGCCAAAAGGTACACTGTGCTATGGGCCCCTTTCACACAGTCAGTCCGACCCAATTGGACCCTACATTCACCTTTGAGTAGCAGCAGATGTAAACTGATGGACACAGACCTGCCATCTGCCCGCTCCACTCATTGTGGCCCACGACTGGTTACCAAGTCGCTTAAGTGGCTCTCGCTCTTCAAAAGGTTGGGCACCCCTGCTTTACACAGTGTCCCATCTAAACCTGGAAATTTCAGATAATAGTAAATGGAAACCTTGGTTTGTGAGCGTTTTGCAAGACAAGCAAAAATGTTTAAATACATTTTGACTTGATATACAAGCAATGTCTTGATATACACGTAGCGTCATATCACAACTGAGTATAAAGGCCCCTTTCACACGGAGCGGATCCGCTTGCAGCGGTCTGTCAGCTCAGCGGGAGATCGATTTGTTGATCTCCGCTGAGCCAGCAGATGACAGGTCCCTCTCTGCTCACTGAGCGGGGAGAGGCTTGTCGAGCGCTGCTATCTCCTATGGAGAGATTGGACTAAAACAGACAGCATGACCGGTTTCATCAGATCTCCCCTGATCCGCCAAGGACGGATGGCGACATCTGATTTCATGATTCACATGTCACCGCTGACATCCAACACTCCATAGAGAAGCATGGAGCGGCCGTTCAGGTCCTCCGAAAAAAACTGACAGGTGGACCCGAACGGTCTGGCAGTGTGAAAGTGCCTTAAAGAGAAGAGAGGCGCCTCTAAGTGTAGGAATATGGTTACATTTAAAGAAGGTATTACATTTAGCAACATTTGCTACACTAAGACCCCTTTCACACTGAGGAGTTTTTCAGGCGGTACAGCACTAAAAATAGCACCGTTATACTGTCTGAAAAACTCCTTCACTGCATCCTCAATGTGAAAGCCTGAGGGCTTTCACACTGAGGCGATGTGCTGGAGGGAGAGAAAAAAAAATCTCCTGTCAGCAGCATCTCTAAAGCCGTGAGAGGAGCGGCATGAATACGGCTCCTTCCCATTGAAAAAAATGGGAAACCGCGGCAATACCGCCCGCAATGCGCCTCTATAGAGGCGCATTGCGGGCGGCATTAACCCTTTCACGGCCGCTAGCGGGGGTTAATACCGCACCGCTAGCAGCCGCAACTCGCGGCAATTCCAGCGGTATAGCGCCGCTATTTTTAGCGGCGCTATACCGCCAGCGCGGCTGTTTCTGCAATGTGAAAGGGGCCTTAGAGGCACCTCTCTTCTCTTTTATACTCTGTAGCTCCTGATGGATTTTGCTTCTAATCCCCCTGTGGAGGCTTCCATTTGTGGATGGACATTTTATGGTTACACAACCTATCACATTGCTATAATCTTTTTATATGGACTATAAACTGAAGGACCTATGAATAAATGGTTGTGGAATGACTCATTTGAGTTTCCATTATTTCTTATGGGGAAATTTGCTTTGATATACAAATACAAAAGCATTTTTTCAGAACGAATTATGCTCGCAATGCAAGGTTTTGCTGGAATATATTGCACATTACTAATTCCTTAAATTAGGTTACTGCATTTGTTTTTTCCACTATTTGCACAAGGCGATCCCACCAATAACATGATTTCTGTCCTAGGGTGTTTGCTGGAGGAGCAACAGTGGCCTTGTTAATGTGGGGACAGCATAGTGTTAGATTACTAGCTAATTAGGATGGACTTTGATAACAAATTAAAGCTGACCCCTTGCTAACTAACTTTTTAATCATATACAGCAACAGTTTTTTTTTCCCTTTAGGATAAAGATTTTACACAAATAAAATCTGATCAGTGTAATCACCCTTACCAGTGTTGAATGGTTTTTCTCAACCAGTAATGAGCTCTGGTATATTGGGACGCCAGTCTGAACCCATGGGAGCCACCTCGCAGGGAAGCTATGAAAGCTAACAGCCAATAATGGGCGGTGGAGGCATCCCCCACCCCACAAATACACACACCCCTTGCATACGTGCAACTTCGAGGCAGGTAATGCCTCTACCACCTATGATTGGCTTTGACAGTTACCCAGCAGGATAGCTCAGGTGGGTTCAGACTCATGTCCATACACGCCTGAGCTCATCCCTAGTCTCAACCCTCTAAATGCCACTTTTGCTTTACAGACTTACCGAAAATAAAGGAACAAAAAGGATACTAAATACAGCCACTACATCTAAGAATTGGTAAACTGCAATATAATAGATTTTAGTTTTGGGGTTTAATATGGTTTTAAAATGTTAAAATGTAAATTAAACAAATACAAGAAGGGATAACTTCTAAAGTTTAAAATCATGAACAGACATTTAAGGTTCAAAAAAAATAATATTTAAATATATCTATTTAGTGATGTGGACAGAGCTAGAGAAAAGTAAGCACAAGGCTGCAGAGCAAGACACTGTCAGACACGGTCTGACAAAGGAACTGCCTATTTGGAGACTGAACACTGCAATTTATTTCTATTCATAGACTGCCACTGCTGTCTGATTAGAAAGTTTGGAAAGGACACAAGGCTTTTGTTAAAACTTCAACAATCCTTGCATGTCCTATGTTAAAAATGGGCAGAAGAAATGCAATTGTTTATTCAGTCTATTTGTCCAAAAGTCCCAATTTTATTTTACAACAGAACTAAAGTTATGTTAAAAATATCTAACCCACCCCCCACCCTCCAAATACCTAAAATAAATATAAATGCAGACTTGAGAATTTAGAACCCAGGCATGGTTTTGCTTACATCAGCTCTCTCTGAGCCTGTTGAGTTGCCAAGACACTACAGTGGGGAAAATTATTTGACCCCTTGCAGATTTTGTAAGTTTGCCCAATTATAAAATAAATGAAGGGCCTAAAATTGTTATCATTGTATTTTAAATGATAAAAAAATAGAATATCAACCAAAAATCCAGAAGAATAAAAAAAACACACACACACGATACAAAAGGTTATAAATTGAGTTGCAGTTCAGTAAAATAAGGATTTGATCCCCAAGCAAAACATGACTTAGTACTTGGTGGAGCAACCTTTGTTGACAAGCACAGAGGTAAGAGGCTTCTTGTAGTTGGTGACCAGGTTTGCTCACATCTCAAGGGGAATTTTGGTGCAATTTTTTACAGATGTTCTCTAAGGCCTGGTTCACACCTATGCATTTTTTCGTTTTGCAGAAACACGTTACAGTCCATTTAACATGGTTTGCTATAGATGTAGTTCACATCTGTGCATTTTATAGAAAGTGCCAGGGACTTTCTGTTTCCATAGACTTCAATGGATCAAAAGCGTGTATTGACAAACGCAAAATGCACCTGCAATATGCAAACTGCAACCTGCATAGGTGTGAATTAGGCCTAAATCCTTGAGGTTTCTTGGCTGTTGCTTGGCAATTTTCTATAGGATTAAGTTCTGGAGACTGGCTAGACCACGCCATGACCTCAACCACTTCAGCCGCAGAAGGATTTGCACCCTTTCTGAGCAGGCCATTTTTTTATTTTATTTGGCACTGCGTTGTTTTAACTGACAATTGGGTGATTGCGCAACTTTGTACACAAACAAAATGTATGTTCCTTTCTTTTGGTGGTATTTGATCCCCTCTGCGGTTTTTATTTTTTGCGTAACAAAAAAGTGACAATATTGAGAGAAAAAAAACGCAATATTTTTACTTGTTGCTATAATAAATAAATACTCTGAACCTTTTATCTGCTCCTTGTAAATGGGATAATGAGGGAATAACACACACCTGCCCATGGAACAGTTGAGCAACCAATTGTCCCATTACTTTTGGCCCCTTAAAAAGTGAGAGGCACATATACAAACTGTTGTAATTCCTACACCGTTCACCTGGTTTGGATGTAAATACTCTCAAATTAAAGCTGAAAGTCTGCAGTTAAAGCACATCTTGTTTTTTGCATTTCAAATACATTGTAGTGGTGAACAGAGGCAAAAAGATTAGAATTGTGGCGATGTCCCAATATTTATGGACTGGATTGTAGCAGTCTGGATGTACAATAAGGCATGGTAAGCAATCATGGAAATTTAAACCCAAAATCCTGATTAAGGATTATGAATCTTCGTCAAAGAGTGTTTATAAAAACACAAAAAATAAAACTAAAAAATGGTGCTGTAGATCAAAGGTCAACACAGCACTCCAATTGAGTTGTATCCCTATATAAAATTCTATACAATTATTTAGCAGTAAAGTAGGGGTGTGATATCACCACAATTTATTACAGGGGATGTGGTCAAACAACTAGAAACAGAACAGAGATTTCTTCCATGTAGCACGAGTTAGCAGAGCAATCCATCCATGTGACCTTGTACATACAACTAAAGAAGATCTGCCATTCACTTGGTAGTGATCATCTGTAATCGAACAAATGTTTAATAGAAATTTGGGAGCATAACCAATGGTACCTTACTTGTGAAGTTCATTGGAACTTTGAATGTCTTCTGGATTGGCATATGACATATCTAAATTGCCATTTTTATAGTACCATGTCCTACCAAAATCCTTCAGGTTAGCTCGATGCAATTCTGTTTTTTGCCTGGGTTTTATGTTATAAGATGTGAGGAACAGCAGGTTTCTTTCCAAAACCTTACAGTTATGTCAGAGCAAACAAACTGCAAAACATTTCGCTGCCAGCTTTTGAGACTTTCAGAGCACCACTAACAGAAAGCTGCTTACATCACATGCATGGTTTCAAGTATTTTCTGCAAATGCATCTTTTGATAGAAGATTATCATGCCAGTTTATTTACTTTGTGATCCGCATATCAACTAGGTCCTGGAGCCCTGCTATAATCTGGGCTATTACAGAACCAGCTGATGAAATCATAGGCCAAATATCTGTATGCGTGGTCATCAAATGACCCAATAAAACATGTTTCAATAATAAAACAATAAAAAAAAATTAAGCCTTTTTTTTCCCTTTAAATCGGTGCAAACAAAAAGCTAACGACTAGTACACACAATAAGAAAAATGGGATGAAAAATACCGCTTTTGAAAGCGATCGTCCGATAATCTGATTCTGATCAGACATTCATACACAGCTTTCGAAAGCCAATTAAAACAGTTCATGCTAAAATATCTAAAAGGGACAAGCACCAAAAAAAAAAAAAATTGACGATAACAGAACGAACGATTTTTGTGTAATTAGCATGGTATCATGTGACCAAGATAACACATTCTCAAAAATGAAATACATTACATCACTTCCGCAGTTGTATTAATGAGAATTTTTATAACTTTATGGCCGGGGGTCGATCATTCGTCCAATGTTCTGATCGTGTATACTAGGCTTTAAAAGTAGAGCTCCACTTGTCTTGATCCCCCCGCTGCCACATTTGGCACCCTTTGGGGTGGCGGCTAGAGCAAGTACCTGGTTCTGACAGATATTATCCACCTCCAATATCGGTTGAGTTCCCCGCAGCAGAAGATCGGCCCCCTCCTCCTTCCCCTGTAGGGAGCACATTGACAAAACAGCGTGCTTCACGCATGCGCAGTAGGGAACTGACTGTGAAGCCGCAAGGCTTCACTGCTGGTTTCCCTTAGTGGAGATGACGGTGGCAGTACCCTATAGTCAATGAAAAAAAAAAAACAACTTGGGTGAGGACACCGCGGGACTCATGGACAGTTAAGTGCCCCAATATTAAAAGTCAGCAGCTACAGTATTTGTAGCTGCTGACTTAAAGTGATACTAAAGTCTCAATTTTTTTTCATTTAAGAATAACAAACATATTATACTTACCTGCTCTGTGACCCCTCTTTCCTCATTGGCTCACGGACTTTAAATTGACAGCAGCAATAGGCTAGCCAATGGTGCCACGCTGCTGTCTCAGCCAATAAGGAGGGAGAGTCCCAGGCAGCTGAGACTCTCCTGCAAACAGAAGTTTTTTCAATCTTCATGCATGAAGATAAAAAAACTTCTGATTTTACAATCACTTCATTTTTTTTCAGAAGCCGCTTTTAAAAAAAGGACTGACTTAAGGTGAAAACACCTGCCAGTCACCAGCCCCCCGTTTTACTTACCTGAGCCCCAAATTTCCCTCGGCAGGGGCTCTCTCCATTGGGTCCCAGCTCTTGATTAGATCGATTGATAGCAGTGCAGCCATTGGCTTCTGCTGATGTCAATCAAATCCAATGACGTGGGCGCCAGGGGGCGGGGCCGAGTCCAGCATTCGTGTCTATGGATGCAAATGCTTGATTTGGGAGTACGTCTGCAAGGTAACCCCCTCAGAAGAGTGCTTCTCCTAGTGTAGGGATATGCAATTAGCGGACCTCCAGCTGTTGCAGAACTACAAGTCCCATGAGGCATATCAAGGCTGACAGCCACAAGCATAACACCCAGAGGCATGATGGGACTTGTAGTTTTGCAACAGCTGGAGGTTCGCTAATTGCATATCTCTGTCCAAGGGGGTTATCTGATGCAGGGATGAACCGCGAGAGCAGCCGGAGGGGGGCCAGAAGAGAAGGGTTTGGGGCCACAGTGAAGGTATGATGTGTTTGTTATTAAAAAATAAATAAAAAATGTAGCTTTACAACCCCTTTAACATACCAGAATATATGTGAACATTTTCTACCAGGAGATCACTCATTGGACTTGTATGCTATACAGTTACCAAAGCCTCCATCAGTGCCATTACATAGAAAAATCACATACTGTACTGTCATTCTAATTAGGCCATTCCTGTCAATAAATTTAGGTTTCTATAGGTTTCACAATAAAAAGGCAACAAGGTTATCCTTTGGTTATTTGCAGAAAGGTACACTGACATTTCCCCAAAAATGCATCCAGATTACGCTCTCTATTATAAATGCAGAATTGACTTTTTGCACATTTTCATGTCACAGCACAAATAGGTTTTAGTTGATAATCCAGTCTTTGGAGAAAACCTCTTTTCCCCAAGGTCTCCAGGAAAAAAAAAAAAAAGAAGAAGGATGAGCGGCAAATAAAGGGCAGGGTGTAGAATTTCAGTACAAGGAGGGGTGACAGGGGAAAACACACAAGCAAGTCACAATAGCTAATGTAGGGGGGTTAGTAGAGTTATAAAAGGGGACTGAATGCAGTGGGCAGTTGTTGGTGTGGGAAAACTTTCCAGCTGAGTGTAGAAAGCACGTTAAACCATGTGTTACTGATCTTGTAGCATACAGAGTTAATGCAACTTGCAAAATGTTTATCAGGGCCTCCAAGTCATCTCTTACACATTCATTAGCACTGCATTCAATTTAACTCCTTCCTGCTGGAAGAGCCCACATCACACTACAAAAGTAACTGGTTTACACCGACAAAAGGCTACGTAATCACTAGTATGCTAATGCAGGAAAAATACATAATGAAGATGTGGAAGCAGCTTAGAGCTAGGCTTCTAGATGGGAGGTTACGAAATCTGCATTCTTTTTTTTTCAAACATGACCTAAGTTCAACAAAATAAATGGTGACTGACATTTCTTCTTACCAAAGACACTCTTGTCTTAAGAGAACGCTTTAATAAGGCCTGTGATGGATTGTTGGTCAGCTTTCATAAACATAAAAAAAAAAATGTGTAGTGGTAATAACATTGTCACAAAAACTGAAAAGCTGACTGACTACTTACATCCTAAAATAGGTTCTGGGAGAGGCAGCTGCTTTGTAGTCTTGTCAATAGAAGGGTTATATCAAACCACAGTAAAAAAAAAAAGAAAAAAGGAAGGAGATAGTAAAAACAAACTTGGAAGTTGTGATATCCCCCGTCTAATCTTTTCGAATGATCTAAAAATTGCAAACTTGAAAGTTGTTGAATTCACCATCTAATCTAAACACAATGATAAGCGCCGGTTCACACAGGGGCGACATGGGATCCGACTTGAAGCCGCTCCAAGTCGCACAACATGTCAAATTCCTTGTTAGTCAACAAAACCTGTCTTAGAGCCGGTTCACACTCCCGCGGCACGACTTTGGGGGCGACTGCAAGTCGTCCTGAGGATGACTTCAGAGGCGACCACCAAAACGACTTCTGTATAGAAGTCAATGCAGGTTGCCCCGAGCTGCCCCCAAAGTCGTGCAGGAACCTTTTTCTAAGTCGCAGCGACTTGCGTCGCTCCTATTAGAACGGTTCTATTGCATTGAATGGGATGCGACTCGTCAGGCGGCTGAGACTTATCAGTCGCCCCAGTGTGAACTGGCTGTTAGGCTGCATTCACACCTAGGCGTTTTGTCGCCTCAAGCGCGACGCTCAAAGACGCTAGAGGGGAAAAACAACATTATTCGCTATGGAGATGGTTCACATCTCCTAGCGCAAAACGTCGTACGTCGAAAGAACACCGAACTTCAAACAAGTCCCGGACCCTTTTTCGATGCGCGTATCGGTGGCTTGGGCGTTTGATAGCCGACAATGACCTGTACAAAACTGCGGTTTTAAAACGACGCGTTTTGTCGCCGCAAATCGCGGTACAAAACGCTGCAATTTGTCGCCGCAAATCGCCTACGCTAAGGTGTGAATGCAGCCTCAATGTACACTACTGAAGTCGCTCTGACTTCAGAAAAGGTTCCTGTACTACTTCAATCCGACTTGTACCCACTGATTTTAATTGAAGTCGCCTCCAAAGTCAGATCGTGTCTTAACCGAAGCAGCAATACAGGAAGAGAAAAAAGTTCTCAGGCAAACCCCTCCCTCCCACAGAGCTGATTGTTGTTTGATTGGCGACTTGAAGTCGCCCCAAGTCGCGCTGTGGTGCGCGCTCAGGTCACCTCGCAAACTCGCGGCCAGAGTCGCAGTTCCCCTGTGTGAACCGGCTCTAACACAAACTATGTTCTTAATATTGTCTACAATAAACTTTATAAAATAAATAAAGTAATCTAAAAATTGCAAACTTGGAAGTTGTTGAATAACCTAGCTGTTGAATAACCTAGCTAACCTAAATACAGTGATAACAAAAACAAAATGTTCTAAATATTGACTACAATAAACAAACTTTATAAAAAAATTATCGAATGATCTAAAAAAAAAATTGCATTTCTCTGTATTCAACATGACCACTATTCTTAAGGAAACGGACCACTTTTAAAAAAAAAAAAAATCCGCTTATCAAACCATGACGCAATTCTGAGATATGATGTGATTCAGAGAGCTCAGATAACAATAAACACATGTGTGCCATAGGATTGTATAAACTGAGAATGTGCAACTAACAGTCTGTATTACCAATCAGTTTGAATGGAGCTTGTGCAGCTGAGAGATGCAACTAGTTGTAGTTTGTCTTACACACACACACACAAACAAACACAAACACATGCGTTACTTTGTAGCATAATACTAATCCTGTCATAAAAACTAAACAAACAAAAAAAAAAAAACACCATTTTTTTTTTTTAAATAAAGGACACACAAAAAATTTAAATAAAAAGCAAGCAAAAAAACAAAACAAAAACAAACAGCAAATGTACACATGCCTCCTGTTGTATGATTCCCTGGAAACTCCATGATTGTTATTATACAGAATTTCTATAGTGCCAATGGTTTGCACAGCACTATACACAATAAAGTAAGACAGTACAGTTACAATAAGGTACCAACAGAAATGTTTTTTATAAGAGTCATTGAATTATAAGAGGGAACGACATTCATTTTCTGATGCTAAACCCAACGAATGACTATTAAAATGAATCAAACCCATAGAGTTTGTGTACACAAGTCTATTTATATGCTACAAATAGCACAAAATGCGTCAACAGAGCTCCAGCAGTTGTCAGTAATACCTGATATCCAGCTGTCCAGCTGTTCATTCAGCTTCCTCTAAGCTCGGCAAACAGGACTTAAATGAAACGTAAAAAAGCAGGAAATAAAAGCTTCGTTTATCTCAGAGGATGAAAAAGAGCCACATGCTTCTTAGTATAATCCATCCGGGCACCCTGAGAGACAGTCCCTAGTATCACACAAGTTTCCTTCAAAGGAGTAACTGGGGGCTGGGCTGGGAGGTAGCAAATCCTTTTGAGAAGTGTGTTTTCTCTGCTGAGGGCTGAGCAGGCTGAATTAGAGAGAGGCTCTGCCCAAGCAATGTATTTCTCTTCATAATAGCCTTGACTGTCTGTGTGCTGGAGGATGTGGGGGGAGGGCTTATTGAAAAGAAGGCCTGCTCCATTTCAGACCTTTCTGCCAATCAACCGACCCGCTACTCCTGGCAACACAAGCTGCACATACAGTCAGTGGACATAGTTGATGCAACTACCTAGGCAGCAGAAATACTACTCTGTTGGCTACTTTGTAGTAGCAGCTAAAGGAAGTGCTGCTTAGAGTTTTACTACACACCTCATAATAAACCTGGCACGGAATGGCATCTCTAATAAATCATAATAAGCTACCAATGCTTTAATGTGACATCAGTTTTTATTTAATCATTTAACTGGTCTAATAATCGCTTTCTACAAGTCCTGTGTAACTTCGCACAGCCCCGCGGCTGGCAAGAGCTGGCACTTTGTAAATGAATAATAGCAATATGCTCTTGCACAGAAACAATGAGGGAATTTATACGGAACAAAGGATAGTAAAGGTATTGCACCAGAGGTGTATTTAGGTTTTGTGCTGCCCTAGGCCTGACTAAACTTGCGCACCCTCTAATTTAAATATGACCCACCCCTTCCTGTCAAAGCCACATCCCTGTCATATTCATGGGAAGAGGACAGAGGGACGCCCTGGGAGAAGGACAGAGGGACGCCCTGGGAGAAGGACAGAGGGACGCCCTGGGAGAAGGACAGAGGGACGCCCTGGGAGAAGAACAGAGGGACGCCCTGGGAGAAGGACAGAGGGACGTGGGAAGAGGAGAGAGGGATGCCGTGGAAAGAGGACAGAGGGCCGCCCCCCACAAAGTGCCGCCCTAGGCCTGGGCCTTGTTGGCCTAGGCCAGAATACATCCCTGTATTGCACAAAAGCAAAATAAAAGCTGATCTCCAAGAATGATGATTATAACATACAGTAACACCTTGGTTTGAGAGTAACTTGGTTTGAGAGTGTTTTACAAGACAAGCAAAATGTTTTAATCAATTTTGCCTTGATATAGAAGCGATGTCTTAATACAAGAGTAGCGCCATGTCACAACTGAGTATAAAAAAAGAAGAGAGGAGCCTATAAGGCCGCGTACACACGAGGAGACATGTCCGATAAGACAGGTCCGACGGACCGTTTTCATCGGACATGTCTGAAGGGATATTTTGGTCTGATATGTGTACACACCATCTAACCAAAATCCCCTCGGACAGAGAACGCGGTGACGTATAACACACCGACGTTCTGAAACAAGGAAGTTCAATGCTTCCACGCGTGCGTCGAATCAATTCGACGCATGCGCGGGATTTCGGTCCGATGGTTGGGCGTACTAACCGACGGACAGGTTTCCAGCGGACAAGTTTCTAAGCATGTTTAGAAACTTTTGTCCGCTGAAAAACTGTCCGCTAGGCCGTACACACGATCGAACATGTCCGCTGAAACTGGTCTGGGGACCAGTTTCAGCGGACATGTCTCCTCGTGTGTACGCGGCCTCAGTGTAGCAAAATGGTTACATTTTATGGGCTAGATTCAGAAAGGTTTACGCTGGCGTATCTCGAGATACGACGACGTAAGTACAAATGTGCGCCGTTGCATCTTTACGCCGATTCAGAAAGCAAGACACGCCGGAAAACATGGCTTCAGCCGTCCGACATAACTTGCCTACGCTGGCGTATCATGGGCGCATAGTTACGCTGGACTCATTCGGCGCTCCCATGATAAATATGTAAATGAGCAAGATACGCCGATTCACGAAAGTACGTACACCCGTCGCAGTAAGCAAAAAGATGGCGCAGCCAATGTTAAGTATGTTAAGTATGGACGTCGGAACAGCCGTTGAATTTTACGTCGTTTGCGTAAGCCGATTCAGAATGGAGCTGGGCGTAGGTTACGTTCACGTCGAAAGCATTGACTATTTGCGACGTGATTTTGGAGCATGCGCACTGGGATACGTCCACGGCCAGCGCTTGCGTCGTTCGTTCGGCGCGTCATTTACATGGGGTCACGATTCATTAACATACAACACGCCCACTACCAGCCTACTTTGAATTATGCGCGGTTACGCCGCCACATTTACACTAGGCCGCAAGTTTTTTCTGAATACCGTACCTGCCGCTCTAAGTTACGGCGGCGTAGTGTAAATGAGATACGCTACGCCGCCGTAAAGATACGAAAATGTATCTGAATCTGGCCCAATGAAGGTACAACATTTACCAACTTATTGCTACACTGAAGCCTCGTGCACATGCACGGTTTTCTCGGCAAGAACCAGCAAGAAAACTGCTGGCAGAGCTTTCTTGCCGAGTATACCGAGCGTGTGTACGAGGCTTTCAGGTTTCTCGTCAAGAAAACTGCCCAAAATCTTGACGAGAAAAATAGAGAACCTGCTCTCTATTTTCTCGTTGTGATTCTCAGCAGTGTTTACCTGCCGAGAAACCCAAGAGTTTGTATACTTACATGTCGTCGTGGAAACCTGCGCATGCTCGAAATGACTTTTACGCATGCGCGGTAGCTTCCTAGGCATAGGTAGGGTGTAGCAAGATGGCGGCGACGGCATCGAATGTGACGAGCGCATGCTCGTCGTCGTCGATGACGTCACCGCGTTCGTGCCATTCAAAGGAACGGTGGTTCTTTTGAATGAGGTGTGTGTACACTCCGGTCAGGCTGGGCTCACACTTGTTCCGACAACGCTCCTACATTGGGAGCTCATGTAGCATGACGTGTGAAAATCAATGTTTCCCTATGAGAGCTGTCTTAACTGGTCCTACACAAGTCGGTCCGACTTTCCCTGTACTACTTTGGTCCTACATTGATCCTACTTCAGCCCATTGAATATCATTGAAGTAGGACCAAAGTAGGATCCTTGTCCTAACCATCCGACTTTTGCCATCTGACGTGATTACAGCACCAGTAAAAGGAATTTATCTCACTCTGGGATTGTTTTGATTGGTCAAAGAACAAGTCAGTCTATCACAAAGTAGGACCAAAGTAGTATCCTGTTCATGAAAGTAGGATGGATGTAGGACCAATGTAGGATCAATGTAGGATCAATGTAGGACAAATGTCGCAGAGCAAAGTAGGATGAAAGTCGTGTAGTGTGAACCCAGCCTCAGGCCGGGTTCACACTATACTACACGGCAGCAGTACAACTTTCATCCTACTTTGCTCTGCGACATCTGTCCTACATTCATCCTACATTCATCCTACATTGCTCCTACATCCATCCAACTTTCATGAACAGGATACTACTTTGAACCGACTTTGTGATAGTCTGACTTTTTCTTTGACCAATCAAAACAATCCCAGGGTGAGATAAATTCCTTTTACTGCTGCTGTAATCACATGTCGGATGTCTGATAAGGACAAGTCTCCTACTTTGGTCCGACTTCAATGATATTCAATGGGCTGAAGTAGGATGAATGTCGGAGCAAAGTAGTAGAGGGAGCGTTTTCAAAGTCGGACCGACTTGTGTCGGATCAGTTAAGACAGCTCTCATAGGGAAACATTGATTTTCACACGTCATGCTACATGAGCTCCCAATGTAGGAGCGTTGTCGGAACAAGTGTGAACCCAGCCTCAGTGATATTAACAATTAATGGCAATCTGGTGCAGCTGTGCATGGTAGCCAATCAGCTTCTGAATTCAGTTTGTTCAAAAAAAAGGATAAATTCCCTTTGCAGTTAAAAAAATTTACATTTATTATTTTGTGTTGCAGGAGCCTGGAAAGGATTGCAGCAGCGATCAGCAGTTCGCTGATGCCATGCACATCTCCTGCACACTGTCAGTGTATGGGCTTAACCGCACATCCCGTAAGCCGATACTCCCTGACAAGAACACTTAATAAACTACCACGGCACTCCAAAGAGCTGTGGTAGTTCATTGACAACTACAAGCCGACAGCCACTAAGGCTGTCAGGGCTTGTAGTTCAGACACAAAGTTCTGTGTATGAATGACGCGGCTGTGTGGGAAGGAGTGCAGAGTTCAGAAGTGTGCTATGTACATAGTGCAAAGTTCAGGAGTGCACTACGTACAGATTGCAGAGTTCAGGAGAGCATTACAAACAGAGTGCTGAGTTCAGGGGTGTGCTATGTACAGAGTGCAGGGTTTAGGAACGCGCTACATAGAGAGTGCAGAGTTCCGAAGTACGCTACATACAAAGCGCAGAGTTCAAGGGTGCGCTGTGTACAGAGTACAGGGTTTAGGTGTGCACTATGCTTAGAGCACAGTGTGCAACTCCAACCTCAACCCCCACCACGCCAAAGATCCTTGAATCTCTACTCTCTCCTACCTGGCCTGGCTCTAGTACTTCCCTGTGTAGGCAGCTCTGTCTTGCCTTGCAAGGATGTTGTTTCATATTTCTGGAGATCTGATCCTGCCATAAGCACATACAGGCATCTGTTATGCAGGGTACACACTATGTGTTATTTTTTGTTCAGCCCGCCGAGTAACTCGCTGTCCTAACTATATGATGTTGATACAGCGATCTCCCTGTTTGCTATTGTGTTCTAACAGGAAAACAGCCCCCCCCCCCCCCCCACCAAAACACACCGGTCATTGCTCGCAGCCATTGACTGGATGTTCTGATTGGATCCTGATCAGCAGCTGTTTTTACAGCTTGCCCGTTCGAAAGAATGTGTTTGACATTCAGTATGTGTTCTAAAGGTATCTATTTGTCTGAAAAGTCTCATTACTACTTAAATGAATTCCCCAGAAGGAATGATGACACTTTTCTAACACTCATTTCAAGTCTGTATTTAATGTGTATTGTGTTTGGACGCAGCAAGGCACCTGGCATTTTTTAAAAGGGAGACCAGCAATGGCAGCCCCTATACTTTTCACATGGCAGAGCAGCTTTAAATTCATCACATCACAGAACAAAAAATGAAATCAATACATAAGGAAAAGGACACATTGAAGATGATCAAGTTGTTCCCTTAGCAGCTCAGCTCATCCTGCCCCCTCACTTCCCCCAGAGCACATGTTCTGTGTTTACATTCGATATTAAAATGCTGTAAGGCTGCCAAATCACTTCTAGGGTAATAGGGACCAGGGTTAGCTGAGCTGCTAAGGCTCTGTTCCTAATTATGCAGATGCAAGACTGCACGAGTGTTTGTGCATGGTTTTGCATGGATGTGTACACTGCTTATAGGGCAGCCCAGGGCTTTTTTTCAGGGGGAACTTGGGGGAACTCAGTTCCACCACCTCTGGCTCAGACCCTTTGGTGCCTGCACACCACAATCACTTGTAAACACAGACGTCTGGTTTCTGTGTTTACAAGTGACAGCTCTGCACTCTGTATGTAACCCCCTGAACTCTGCACTCTGTATGTAATGCAATTCTGGTATTTAAGGCCCCTTTAACCCTTCTACGGTTTGTGAAATCTGAACGGGGTTGTGGTTGAGTTCCTGCACCTATTTTCAGAGAAAAAAAGCTCTGGGGCAGCCCATTAATTTCAATGCACTGCCCTACACATGAAAATCACACAAAAGAAGTGTATGTTTTTTTTTTTACCAAGTGCTTTGGGGTGATATTAACAAATAATGGCACCACCATGTGCCCACAATAGAGTTTTTGGTGCAGGAACGCACATGATTTTCCTGCATCACAAAAACGTAAACCTACTCTAAGAGAAGAATTTAGGCGCTTCTGCTGTGAATTTTGAAACAAACGGTTCCAAGATATCTGCAGCTACAAAGGTCAGTGATGAGGACTTGTTTTGCTGATTGTCACATGCTTTGTAAATGGTAAAGCACAGAAAGAGGAGAGAAGCACAACATCAGAACTGGTGTCTGTCATAGATGCCTTCCCGATGTGACTCCTGCTGTACACTCTAGGGCAGGGGTGTCAAAACTTTTTTTAAAGAGGGCGAGATTTGTTAAAGTGAACGAGCGTGAGGGCCGACCATTGTGCCTGACATTCTTTGAACCATTAAAATTCTAAGGGCCCTTTTACACGGGCGGACCGCATGTCCGCTTTTTCATAAATCCGTGTACAGATGAAAAAGGGACATACATTGGTCCCTATGAGATCACGGGTGTCAGCAGATGAACATCCGCTGACACCCGATCCCGCCCAGCTCTGCATTCCTCTGATTCTGCAGATGGAGGAAAACCCTATTTTTCCTTCCGTCTGCTGATTGGATCGGGTAAACACGCACAGACGGTCCGTGTTCATCCGATCCCCCCATAGAGTGGAGAGAAGACAGTCATCCCTGTCATCCGCCGGCTCAGCGGTGATCAACGGAGCGCCCCATGTGAAAGGGCCCTAAGTGTGTTTGTCCGGGCACTAATACACTGCCTAACAAAAATTCTCTTGCCTTTGTAGCTGTGTGTGGTGAAGAGATGAGCTTGGGCGTGCTATTTGGATAACTGTATTTATTGGCATATAACATGCACCTTCACTTTAGGTGGGAAGTTTCAGGAAAAAAACAGAGGCGCCACTCTAAGTGCAGTATGTTGCATATAATTTAATGAGCAGGAAGAGCAAACATACTCACAAAAGTAGATAAATTTGAGTGTATATAACTATGGAACGTCCAGGAGGAAAGTCACTTCTGATCGCTGTGATCTGGTGTAGTGAAGCGGGTAGCGTCGGTGGATGCCGACGCTTCCTGTATCTCAGTCACACAGGGAGCCGGGGTTGTGAAGTCAGTTACAGGTGAGTGGTGGGCCGTGTCGATGACGGCACTTCCAGGTTGTTCGAGGGACCAATAGGCGAGGGGTTTACGGAGCATGCGCTCCTTCTTCAGGCCTCACAAGTGCCCACCTCCAGACCCACCATTGCCATGAATCCAGTACCCCTAATTGCCAGGAATGCAGCACCCACATTGCCAGGAATGCAGCACCCACATTGCCAGTAATGCAGCACCTAACACTGACATGAATGCAGCACCCACCTTTTCTAGGAATGCAGCACTCACCATTGCTAGGAATGCAGCACTCACCATTGCCAGGAATGCAGCACTCACCATTGCCAGGAATGCAGCACTCACCATTGCCAGGAATGCAGCACTCATCTTTGGCAGGAATGCAGCACTCACCTTTGCCAGGAATGCAGCACCCACCATCGCTAGGAATGCAGCACCCACCATTGCTAGGAACGCAGCACCCACCATTGCCAGGAATGCAGACTCACCATTGCCAGGAATGCAGCACCCACCATTGCCAGGAATGCAGCACCCACCATTGACATCAGTGCAGCCTGATTAATGCTCATCCATCTGCAGCCTTGGAGGGGACAGGGAGGGGGCAGGACGAGCGCCAAAGATTACCTACAGGAGAATCTCCTATTTACACGGCAGCCTCTTTAATAGAAAGACCGTCTTCTTTGATGGACAGAACAGTCGTCCAATGACAGCGCTGGAGACAGGACTTCCTATTACAGAGGCCGTCAGTAAACAGGAAGATCTCCTCCTGTATGTACGACACTCATCCCGTCTTCTCCCTGTCCCCTCCAAGGCAGCCAGCATATACATCTTTTGTGGCCCCGGTGCTGGGAAATCGTTGGGGGCCACAAGATATATATGTCCAAATAACCGGGCAGGCAGTTCAAAACCGGAACGCGGACCAGACTTTGGACATGCCTGCTATAGGGACATTGGAATGAGTTTGTTTTTTACAAATTTGTGGCAACCAATATCTTAATAACAGTCAAGAAGCCTGAAAGAGTTGAGATGGGCTATTATTAGTATGACATGGACTGTGCCCAGACATGGGCTGGCTTTCAGCTCCCAACAAGTGATGTGCATAGTCTAAGATGATGTCATCAGTGGTTGCAGCAGGAAGGAAGAAAATATTTCTCTATTTCCTCTTCTCCAGACATCAGGCTCCAACCCTGTAACTTTTTGGAACATCACAAAGGCCTCTTTTACATAAGCAGCAAAGGGTAATAAAAAAACAGGTGGTTAAACTGCAGTTTTACCACCCCCTGACCACACACCTACTAGATAACATACAGTCAAGCCTTGTACACACGATCAGTCCATCCGATGAGAACGGTCTGAAGGACCGTTGTCATAGGTTAACCGATGAAGATGACTGATGGTCTGATGTGCCTACACACCATCAGTTAAAAAAACGATCGTATCAGAACGCGGTGACGTAAAACACAAAGACGTGCTGAAAAAAATGAAGTTCAATGCTTCCAAGCATGCGTCGACTTGATTCTGAGCATGCCTGGATTTTTAACCGATGGTCGTGCATACTAACAATCGGTTATGAGTAGAAGTTTCCGCGCTAGGACTGGGTAGATGAGCTGCTGCCCCCTGTGTGGTCTCTCAAAGAGGGACCAATGTGACTGAAGTGGAGTGAGTGTGCAAGGTGATGGCGCTGCTGGGTATAGTATTGGTAGGCGTTTACAACTAATCAGGTGTCGGGTACCTGTGTGCGGTGGGCTTATATGAAAGCCTCCACTTGTGCAATGTGCCCGTTTATTAAATTTGCTAATAACTCCAAACAAGCACTCGGTAGGCCCACCACTGTGCTTAACGTGAGAGAGAAAAAATTGTCACCTGAAAACTGTGAATCTAAGCCTTTTTTAAGGTATTAATTGAGCCTGTGTGTGTGCATTCACACTGTTGGAGCCCCAGGCAGAAATGCACTAATAATTGTATCTGTGTCAGGTACAAAACTGCTAAGAACTACACAAGCCCCAGGATTACATCAATGAGCCAGCATCTCAGTCCAGAAAGTTAATGATGACCTTGGTTAAAGGGGTTGTAAAGGTTCATGTTTTTTCACCTTACTGCATTCTATGCAGTAAGGTGAAAAAACATCAGACGATTACTGGCCCCCTAACCCCCCCGTTTTACTTACCTGAGCCCAGGAAAGTCTTGCATCGCGAACGTGCTCGATCATTGCCTGGGCTTCTCGACTCTTAATTGGTTGGATTTATAGCACCGCAGCCATTGGCTTGCGCTGCTGTCAATCTAATCCAATGACGCGGGTACTGGGGCGGTACCGAGTCCTGCAATTGGCGGCTTTGAACGCTGAATGCAGGACTCGGGAGCGAGCCCGCAAGGTAACCCCCTTGGGAGAGAGTTTCCGGGGGGGGGGGGTTATCTGAAGAGGGGAGGAGCTGAGAGAGCCGCCGAGGGACCCCAGAACAGGAGGATCTATCCACTCTATGCAAAACGAACTGCCCAGTGGAGGTAAGTATGACATGTTATTTAAAAAAAATAATAATCAAACCTTTACAACCCCTTTAAGATGTGAACGACGATGGTGCTTTCCTTCTGGAGAGAAAAGAAGATGAAGGTATAGTCAGAGACATTCAAGGCTAAGTTCCCCTTAACTCCTTGGTACCGGCACCTTCCGGCCTTTTAAGGGGTTTCAGATGCCGGGAAGCGTGGCAGGGTTTCTGATCATGTCACGATCATGATTGCCTGTCACAGCGGTCACATGATTGGAAAGCTCCCCATCGCAAGTAGAGATCAGGAGCTTTCCAATAGCCGCTGGTAACTATGCTAGGAGTAGACATGGCACGCACTATATGCACAGCTCTGTTTATCTTTAGGTACGCATATATGCAGCCTCTTGGTGTTAAGGCCCACCCGCCAAGAGGCCACATATATGTGTACGACTGGCTGAAAGGAGTTTAAGAAAAAATAAATGCATATCATTTTGCAAGAAAAAATTTGCATTTATTATGTTTTTTTCACAGACGCCTGCAAAGTATTGCCACCAGAATCAGTGGATCGCGGGTGCAATGTCAGTTTTCTGAAGACTCTTCCTATAGCTCTCTACCGGTACAGTGTTAGGGACTTAAGAAGTTTTAATGGTACAAAGAACATCAAAAAAATAAGAAATCTGCTGTAGATAGATACAAGGCACCATACCCAGATTAACAGCAAGGTGTCACTCCATTGCTGCTCCCTCTCTGGCAATATAGCTTCTGCAGCATCTTAGCCAATGAGGGACCAACTTTATTGGAGCAGGTATGTAATCTCCATTGTAATCCTAATGCTGCCAATATTTTGCCAGTTACTGTATCACTAGTGTGATAGCCCTAAGTGTGGCCAATGGCCATACCCATTTAGATTGTGAAAACAATCAATCAGCGCCAAAACATTGTAAAATAATGCCGTGCATCTCAATACAATAATAAACCCTTAGGCCGCGTACACACGTACGAGAACCTCGTCGGGCTAAACCCATCGCTCCGCCCGACGAGGTTCTCGGCCGGCCGTCAAGTTCGTCGACCAGGCTGTCGAAAAAGGCGTCGAGCCATTAGTCCCGATGGCCCGTCGAGGAAATAGAGAACCTGCTCTCTATTTTGGCTCGATGCCTCGCTCGTCAGTTTGCTCGGCGAAAACGTACACACGATCGAGCTTCTCGGCAGAATATGGATCCCAGCGAGCTTCTCGCTGGATTCTGCCGAGAAGCTCGGTCGTGTGTACGGGGCCTGATATAAAATTGCACAGCTTCTAGACATTCTTAGTGATACGCCACAAAAAATCGTTATTGTAAATTATTGTAGCGCTTTGTATATAAACCAAATTACATAATAAAGGTGCAAACTTATAATAATAAATAGATCATAAATATAAATGATAAATAGCCAACTGAATAAAACAGGAAACTCTTCTTACAACAGTGATTCCACACACTTCCACCCCAGTGATTATTCGTCCTCAAAAGGATCCAGCATGAGTGCACCACCACCACCAGTAAAAATGCGCGCTCACCTCCCAGATGAGTTAAAACTCATAAACAGGTCTCTCCGCGAGTCCTTCACAATCTCCCCCTCTTAATGATCAATGGTGGGTATTCCAGTAACCTGCAGACTGCTCCTCTCTACTGGTAACTCAGCACATTTGCATCCAGGAAACAAATCACCTCCCAGCTTCGCTCAAGGTTCCATGAATTTAGGACATAACAAGTATAGAATCCATAGTGTTCTCCGTATACAAGTTTATTAAAAGCCCCCAAAAAGAAGTTGCACTTGCAAGATGAAACTATAAAATTTGCATATAGAAACCTCTGCTGTAGCGCCGCCGTGTACACACTCACAGTGCCTGGCCTGATGTCACACTATCGGCTCCTCATTAAGCCCTGGTTCACACTGATGCTACTTTGAAATCGTGCTACTTTACTTGAAGTAGCGCGATTTCAATGTAGCAAGGTCAGTGCGATTTCAGGTGCTACTTGATAGACATTTGTGTGGCTTTATAAACAGATGTCTATAGAAATCGCACCTGAAATCGGCAAAAGTAGTGCAGGAGCTACTTTTGCAAATCGGTGCGGCGCCGCAAAATCGGTGTCGCACCGATTGGAACAGTACCATTGCCGCCAATAGGCTGCGACTTGTAATGCGATTTGATCTCTCAAATCGCATGACAAATCGCTCCAATGTGAACCTAGGCTACGATGTCTACTCTATAAACAGCAGGTGGGGAAACAATCTGTCCAGCTATTATGGGCAGTGTGGATAATAAAGTTGTTGCTCAGACTTCCTTCTATCCACAACATTATCCAAATTATTTGCAAAAAGTTCTTCAGGTGGCCATAAACAACTCGATCTCTCCCTTGAATTAAAGCAGAGTTACAGCCTTTTTTCATGTTTATTAAAAGTCAGCAGCTACAAAAACATAGCTGCTGTCTTTTAATAAACATACACTTACCTGCGCCGCACAGAGCTCCGTTCCTCTCCTCTCCGTAAGGCGTCTCCATCCTAACTGTGGGCACCCGGCCGTGACAGCTTTCAGCTTCACGGCCGGGCACTCACTGCGCATGCGCGAGCAGCGCTGCGTTACCTGATTGGACAGGCGATCGCCTAGGACCTGTCACGTGTCCCAGGCGATCGCCTACAGGGAGGGGCCGCCAAAAGGCGATATGACCTTTTCACTAGTAATGGCGGTAATCCGCAACTTTCTACCCTTGCCGCCCGCCTCATAGCCTGTCAACTCTTACTCTCCGGGCCCCGGCTACTACTGGGTGGGAAGCGGAGGAAGATCACTCCATCAGGGAAGGCAAGGAGATAAGCAGGCAGGCGGCTGGCTGGGACTTGAGCCAAGGCAGAAGAACATGCGAGCGGAGCTGAATGGGCATGCGCCCGAAACTGAAGAAAGTTACACACCCTAAGCTAGTAGGAGCGGCGGAGAAAAGGGGTGTAATTCAGAATTATAATTTTTTTAATTCTGCACTGTCTTTGAAATTGCCCCATTCCCTGTTCAAATCCAATCCAGGGACAAAACCGGGGACAGACTTGGTCCGGGGACAGTGTTCGCAATCTGGGGACTGTCCCCTGAAACCAGGGATGTCTGGTCACCCTAGCCTTAATGGTCCCTGGGCGGAAGGAGAAAGTGGGACCCCAAAAAAATTACATGCCAAATGTGGCATGTAAGGGGGTGAGGAGTGGATTAAGCGGAAGTTCCACTTTTGGGTGGAACTCCGCTTTAAGGTCCAATATGGTGCACTGGTGAAGATTTGGCAATATAGAGTCGCTCTAGGAGCGATCATGAATGGGTAAATTGTTGCTTACAGAGAATCTTCAGCTAGTTCAAAAATCTCTGTGCAACCTGGCAAAAAAAAAAAGAAAGGTGTTAACCAGCATGCACCACTTCAGTACCTTGCACTGAAGTGTACATCGGAACATCAGCAGGCTCCAGCACACAACTTCTGCATGTTTCTTCACCCACTGGTGGACATAAGCCCATCTCTAGCCAACCTACAACTTACCAAAATTTTGATTAGTTGCTAGAGGTTACAGCACATCATTTATGCTTCCTGATTGGTTGCTAGAGGTAACTGCACATCCTTACGCTCAATGATTGGTTGCTAGAGGCTATCGCATATCATCATCTTTACTGCTCACTCATTGGTTGCTGGAGCTGTGGGGGGATGTGATCAATGGCGGTGGGGGGTGGAATTAGTGGCAGTGCAGAACCCCCCTCCTTACATTAGAGTCCCCAGAGATTGCCCATCTTAAATCACGGTCCCCACCCAGAGTCACCTTTTTTTGTATTAAGGTCCCCAGAGCCCCCAAACTTAAATAAAAATCCCTAAAGTTATCCCCTCTATATATTGAGGTCCCCAGTGCCCCCTTTTTACATTAGGGTTGACAGAGAGCCTCCTCCTTACATCAGGGTCCGCAGAGAGCCACCCCCCTTACATCAGGGTCCACAGAGCATCCCTTCTTAAATCAGGATCCCCAGAGAGCCCACTTCTTACATTATAGTCCGCAGAGCCCCCTCCTTACATTATGGTTCCCCAGAAAGCCCCCTACTTACATCAGGGTCCCCAGAGAGCCCCCTCCTTACACCAGGGTCACCAGAGAGCCCCCCCTTATTACATCAGGGTCCCCAGAGTGCCCCCTCTTTACATCAGGGTTGCCAGAGAGCCCCCCTCCTTACATCAGGTTCCTCAGATAGATCCCCCTTACATCATGGTCCACACATTTCCCTCCTTCATCAGGGTCCTTTCCTTCTTATATCAGGGACTCCAGAACTGCTCCTCCTCTATAATAAATCAGAACATTTCCTTACCGTCCTGGAGTTCACTGAGCTGGCACTGGCAACAGCTGCAGCAGCCAGGTCTGAAGAGGGAAGCCCTGTGTTCCTCCAATGAACACAGGGGGGTGGAAGAGCAGAGTCAGGCAAGCCATGTGGCACAGTTAACAGTCCCAGTTTGGAGCAGGAAGTCCCTTGCTCATCCATTGAACATGGGGGGCAGGGGTAGAGTCAGACAAATCATGTGGTTGGTTGCTAGATGCTGAGTGGTCGTGTCCTAGCAACCACCACCACTGACAGTTGCATGAGGAAGCTGGGAGGTGTGGCAGCACTCAAAACTGCAGGAGACATTTCCAATCTCTGCTAAATGTGGGGGTGGAGTCGGACTAGCCACATGGTTGGTTGCTAGATGCCACTCGGTTCTAGCAACTAACCACTAATGCCAGTAGCAGCAGCAGCCAGGAGGTAAGAGTGCAGCGGCGTCACTGTAGCAAGCATAATGTTAGATCAATGGCAACACTGGTGCGGGCTTCGGGCCCCACAATAACTGGGCCCTAGGCAGCTGTCCCTTTCGCCCCGTGTTAAAGACAGCCCTGACTATTGTACAATTTCTATTGCTACAAGAGGAGATGAAGATTGCACGTTACCTAAAAGTATTTATTGACTCACTAGTTCATTTTTTTTTATTCCACATTCAGACTCAACCCACATAGAGGACACAAGACTTGCTCACGTTTTGCCAGCCCATAGCGTCTCTACTTTGGTTTCGCATCATTTATGGTATACCATTTCATAGATCTTTATCTTTTTTTTTTTTGGAGTAAGTTTTACCGTTATCAGGGCTTTACACAATGTTTACATAATTTCCATTCCCCTTAAATACATTGCCTAAGCCCATCCAATTTTTTTCCCCTAGTCCCTCCTCCCTTCCCTCCCTCCCTCCCTCCCTCCCTCCCTCCCTCCCACTTCATCACAGTTTTATTTCTACCTAGTTCTCCTTACTATATTTAGATGTCCTCCCTTAGGTTTTCCGCGTAACTCCACGTCCTCTTAAATGCCCTCCAGTTATGCCATTTCTTATTTTGGGTTATCTCCCTCTATGCTGTTCCTTAGATCTTCCATTGTATATGTCTCTTCTACCGCGTCTATCCATTCCCACATCGATGGGCACTCTACCTCTTGCCACTTTCTGGGTATCAGCCTCTTGGCTGCATTGAGTAGATGCAATACAAGAGATTCTTTATATCTTTTGATCCCTTCCTCCCCTCCATGAAAAAGGACAGTCCATGGATCGGTCTTGATTTCCTTCTTAGAGAAGTCCCCTATAAATCCCAGGATTTTCTCCCAATATTTCCTGACTTTTGGGCACCTGCAGCCCCGCCAACAATCTGCTGACTGCCCTACTTTGAATTTACTCAATTTGTCCTGTGTTATGTACCAACCTGTTATACATTTGTAATTTGTTTCTGCTGTCCTACTGTCCACTGCAGAAGAGTGTGTCAACCTTAACATTTTCTCTATCGTAGCCTTATCCCTCTGTGTCCCTAGCTCCCTTTCCCATTTTTTGATAAATTAAGGTATCCCCCGTTCATCCATCTCCAGTAAGATCTTGTACAGCTTTGAAATAATACCTTTAGATCCATCCGTGGAACATAGTCTTTCCATTGCCGTTAACTGTTCCCCTGACCTTACTGGTTGTGGTAGTTTTTGTACAAAATGGCTTAACTGTTGATATATCTTCAGTTATCAATCATCAATAATTTTTTGTTTTTGTTTTAACTCCTGTAGTGTTATTACATGACCTTACTTGATTATGTCCCTTAACTGTGCCGTGTCCTTTTTAATCCAATTTCCCCCCACCGATACTTTACCAGGTGCAAAATATTCGTTCTCTTTTAACGCTATGAGGGGTGAGTTATATTCCTTGTCTATTTTTTCATGTATCGTGTCCCAAATTTGGAGTGCATTTCTTGTTATCCTGTGAGTGTTAGTGTCCAGTGTCCTAAACTGTGGAGGATTCCAAATTATATTTTCTAATCTAACCTTCGATAGTGCATTTTCTAACTTAACCCACCTTTTTTCCTGTTTGACCCTTGCCCACTCCACTACCCTAGACAGGACTACTGCTTCGTAATATTTTTTAATGTCAGGCACCGCAAGTCCCCCCTGTTTTTTTGTTGTTTTAATATCTGAAAATAAATTCTGTGTTTCTTATTTCTCCAGATGTAGTTCATTATCAAGTTTTTAAGGGTTCTGAAAAGTGATTTTGGTAGCCCAATTGGTATCATCTGAAACTTATATAGGATTTTTGGGAGGAGGGCCATTTTGAGAAAATTAATCCGACCTGTCCAAGCGATTGGTCCATTTATTACCCTTTTTATTTCTGTTTTAATTTAGTCTAATAGGGGGATATATTTGGTGTCGTAGATCTTTTTAGTTGAGTTTGCTAATTTAATCCCTAAATATTTGAGTTCCTTCAGCCAGGGGAATTGGTACTCCGTTCTTAGGTATCGCTCTTCTGTCTTGGGTAGGTTTACATTCAGGACTACTGTTTTAGCAACATTTATTTTAAAGTTTGAGACTTCTCCGTATTGTCTGCATATATTTAATAAATTCGGGATTAATATTTTGGGGTTTACTAAATAGAATGACTCACTAGTTCAATTCCTATTTCCACTTTTACAGAAAATCTGTTTTTAGAGAATGAAAGAACTTGACTAAAAAATAAAATTTAGGAATGCCACACCCAACCTATATTTTACTACAGAAAATCTCAATAAAGGTCCATGAATCAGTCTATCTACTAGAGCAGTGGTCTCCAAACTGCGGCCCGGGGGCCCGATGTGGCCCTTTGCTTGCCTTTATCAGGCCCTTGAGACCCTAATCCCCCACTGATACAAGGCACTATTAATTGGGCACTATTTCTTCTACACCAACAATAGGGCACTATTCATCACACTGACACCAACTGCAGGGCCCTATTCTTCCCATTGACAACAATGATGAGGCACAATTCCTTGCCCTGATACCAAGAATGGGGTACTATTCCTCTCACTAACACTAATTAGGAGGGCCAAATCCTCCCAAAGACGCCAATGATGAGGCCCTATTTCTTCCTCTAATACCAACACTCCCACTAATATCAATGATAAGCAGGGCTTTTTTTCAGGGGGAACTTGGGGGAACTCAGTTCCACCACCTCTGGCTCAGACCCTTTGGTGCCTGCTCACCACAATCACTTGTAAACACAGAAGTCTGGTTTCTGCGTTTACAAGTGGCAGCTCTGCACTCTGTGTGTAACCCCCTGAACTCTGCACTCTGTACGTAATGCAATCCTGGTATTTAATGCCCCTTTAAGACCCTTCTATTGTTTTTGAAATCTGAATGGGGTCGTGGTTGAGTTCCTGCACCTATTTTCTAAAAAAAAAAGCTCTGATGATAAGGCATTCTTTATCCACATTGACACAGCGGGGCATTTTTTACTTCCACTGGCCACAGTCCGGCCCTCTCAAAGTGTATAGGACAAATAACTGGCCCTTTGCTCAGAAAGTTTGGAGACCCCTGTACTAGAGCATGGGTCTTCAAACTACGGCCCTCCAGTTGTTCAGGAACTACAATTCCCATCATGCCTAGTCATGTCTGTGAATGTCAGTGTGTTACAATGCCTCATGGGATGTGTAGTTCTAGAACAGCTGGAGGGCCGTAGTTTGAGGATCCCTGTACTAGAGCACAGAGTGACTGCTACAGTTTTGCTTGCTAATTGTGCTACCATTCTTGAACTCGTGACCCTTAACTAAGGACAGGAAGAAGAAACTAATGAACATTTGTCCTAATTGATCATCATTACAGAGAACCTGAGATGCACGCTTTTGCAGCTGCTCCCTGATGTGGATAAGCATAAAACAGAGATAAACAACTGAGACAAAGATAAATGTATAAAATAACAGTATTATTATTATTATTATACATGATTTATGTAGTGCTGACAATTTAAGCACAGCTTTACAACCTGAGGGTAGACAGTACAACTACAATATACTTTAATACAGTAGGAATCAGAGAGCAATGTTCGTTAGAGCTTACAATCTAAGAGGGAGAGCCAAGAACATACAAGAGGTAATAACTGTGGAGTTTTTAAAAAAAACTGTAAGGTACAGGAAGTAGCTCAGGGGTTAAAATCATGTGTTTACTATTCTTCACCTTTTACAGGATGCTTTATGAACATGTAGATGAAACCACTGAGCAACTTATTCGCTCCCTTGTTATCTCTCGCCTTGACTACCTCATAATTAACCTACCTCTCCACAAGCTATCCGCTCTTCTACTTCCCTTATCAGTTCATCACTTACAGTTACTAACTTCTGTTTCACCAGCCCCTCCCTATTAGATTGCAAGCTCGCAAGAGCAGGGCGCCCGCCTAACCCTCTTGTATTGAATTATATTGTTTCTGTATTGTGTCACTTTATATATTGTAAAGCACTGTGCAAACTGTTGGCGCTATATAAATCCTGTATAATATTAATAATATGGAATATAAAGAAACCTAGACAGCATTGGTAGAGTGGCTTTATCCCTACTGTATAATGATGATGAGCGCAAGGGTTAAAACAGAGAAAAATATAGTAAACTAGAAAACTTATGCCGCGTACACAAGATAATTTTTCGGCATGAAAAAAAACGTAGGTTTTAATAAATTTCATTTAAAATGATCGTGTGTGGGCTTCACATCATTTTTCGGGTTCTGAAAAACAACAATTTTTTTTTTCCGAACATGCTGCATTTTTTAACAACGTTTTAAACAATGTCGTTTTTCGGGTTGTAAAAAATTATAGTGTGTGGGCTAAAACGACGTTAAAAACCCGCGCATGCTCAGAAGCAAGTTATGAGACGGGAGTGCTCGTTCTGGCAAAACTACCGTTCATAAAGGAGTAAGCACATTTATCACACTGTAACAGACAGAAAAGCGCGAATCGTCTTTTACTAACACGGAATCAGCTAAATCAGCCCCAAGGGTGGCGTCATCCGCATGGAACTTCTCCTTTATAATGCCGTCATATGTGTTGTATGTCACCGCGCTTTGCTAGAGCATTTTTTTTAAACGACGGTGTGTGGGCAATGTCGTTTTAATGATGAAGTTGGAAAAACTTTTTTGTTTTTTCTACATGCCGAAAAACAACGTTTTTTTTTCCATGCCGAAAAATGATCGTGTGTTCGCAGCATCAGAGCCAGACAGGCTGTTCAGGAGTAAATCTGGAGGCTGTTGGCAAGATTAACCACAGGCAAACATTAAAAATAAAGCAGGGAACAAACATGTCCTTAAAAAAATTATATATTATTAAGACACTTACCTTTCCAGGGATCCCGCGGTCTCTTCGCCCCAGCTGATTTTTTTCCATCGGCTATTGGGTGCTGCCACCACCATTGCTTGTAAGGGAAACTGTCAGTGAAGCCTTGTGGTTTCAGAGCCGGTTCCCTACTGCACACGTACGAGGACAGGGGCCAAACATCCTGGTGATCTCGCCATGGTGAGATCACCTGGAAGTGGGAATGGGTACCTGTCAGTACCAGATACCCACTCCACCTGAAAGGTGCCAAATGTGGCACCAGATGGGGAGGGAGGCAGATAAGCGGAGCTTTCTCTTTTTGGTGGAGCTCTGCTTTGAGAATCAAGGCAAAGTAAAGAGCTGATCCTGCTGTTCTCTCTCTCCCCCTCCTGGCCATGTCCCTACTGCAGTTGGGAATTTGGCACAGCATTCTTGGCAGCTAGTGCACATGCTCAGTTTCCAGTGTATTTCTAGCCCGAGCATTTGAGCCAATGTGGGTGTATACACAGTGGTAAATTACAGTCCACTCCCTTCCCTCCTCCTCCATGCCCACTAACCCGATAAACACAAAAGGGGGGTGAATATTGCATTTGGATTGATGGTGGATTCACCTCCCCGTTATTCTAAGACACATGCTAGAGGGGTGTGACTGGCAGAAATTCGCCCACACCATGTTACTGCAGAGAAATCATAACGATTCGATTTTAAATATATATTTGTATGACCATTTAAAATTATTTATAATTAGTAATGTATTATTTTTATGTAAGGCCTCTTACACACTATCAGTTTTTCTTCAGGTTTTTCTCTTCAGGTTTACCAAATCCATCTAATATGAGGTCAAACCTCAAGAGTCTCAATTTGTATGCAATCAGGCAGGCCCTTGTATTACATAGTTTTGGTAAACCTGAAGAGAAAAACCTGAATAGTGTGTAAGAGGCCTTAAGGTGAACTAATCCTTTAAAACAAAAATTAAGTAAACAAAATTTACCTAGAGCAGACCAAAAGTGTAATTTTTTATTTAGAACTAAAGTTCTCTATTGCTATAAATAAAATGACATGACACGTAAATAACTGTCTCCCCTAAATGGGGCCTTCTCAAGTCCTGACCCACACAAGACCCACCCTAAGGGCCGGTTCACACTGGTGCGATGTCCGACATTGGATGTGATTCGCACCACACTGCAGTGCAGTACAGATGAGTAGAAATTTTAATGAATTTTGTATGAGGCCAAAAGATCATTCGATATTCACATGGTTAATATGCCTATTTCAACATTTTGCCACGGATAAGGATGGAAATGTTCTTTCTTGTGAAAAAAAAAAAAAAGGATGGAAATGTTTTTCCAAACAAATACATATCGAACCATTAGTGGTGCATTGATTTGGGGGGAAAAAAATCTATTTCACCACTTCAGCCCAGAAATCGACCACAAAAAAAAGCTATGCTTTAATGTTGAAAACTATCTGAAAATTTTGGATTTTTTGCTGGAAAATTTCTGAAACAATAATGGATCAATCGAATGTTAAATCGAATTCTATTTCCGTTCGTTTTTTTTTACTCTTCTACCTTTCTACTCTTTATGGCCAGCTTTGCAGAGGGTAAAGATCTCCAAGCTTGGGTGGCGCATAATGTCAAAGCACTTTATCTCAGTCTTTCCCCAGCCTGTACCACTTAGAAGTTGTTCAGAATGATTTGGGGGGGCTGCTACCTTGTACCACGTACAGAGGAGAGCTGGCTGTGAAACGGCAGCAAGTCGTAGCCAGATCCTACATCCAAGATGGTCTCACCAGGGTTCTGAAGCCTGGCAAAAAACTGGCCTGGGCGATGACAAAGCTTGACTCCTGGAATGGTAAGTGTCTTTTTGTAAAAAGTCAGCAGCTGCAGTATTTGTAGCTGCTGCCTTTTACATTTTTAAAAGACCAAAGTTCCTCTTTAGGCTGCATAGTTTGACGATTCCTGTGGGATTTACTGAAGTTTGCAAGCCTGCTTTTCCAGAGAGCTGCTGAAACTTCCTGAAAAACCCGAACTGAAGAATGGGAACAACCTACTACAATCAGATTCTTGATGCCTGGGCGTTTCCCCTTGAAAAAAAGGTCATTACATATTACAAAATAACTTGTGAGAGAAAGGCAACAAATTCTAGTTGGCTTCGGTTGTCCTAGGTTCATAGTTGACTGTTTTGTTTTAGATGTTGTTTTTTTACAACACATGATTACACAATCCATTTTCGACTTGAAATGGTCTCTTCATTTTGACTTATATCCTCCCAGGGGGAAATGTACCTCCAAAATTTGTCCACAATCCTTCCTACATAGGCAATGAGATCTGGAAATGTCAATATACTCCATTCATAGCTAGAGGTACTGTCATGCCTTTTGCCTACAGGGAAATACAGGAATATCTTCTGTACTTGTAATTCAAATATTGTCCACAGATGTAACTCTTAACAAAGGACTGTTGATGGGCAGTGTTCTATGGTAATGTACATTTCTTGTCGGGTTACTGAAAACTGTTTCATCTTTTCCACTGGACAGTCCACATGGAGTCAGCTAAGCCTGCACCACATGTTTCCTAGGTCCTGATCCTCCTAAGGCAGCATCGCTGGTATGATAAAGACTGTTTACTTATATGCCTAGTAGACATTTGTCTGTGTTCATATAATTCTTATATGTTGATTTATCTGTTTATCTCTAGTTTTACCATTATTCATACGCATCTTATATGGCCACCACCTGTTCATCGTAATAAAGATCCAAAGTTACAGACAGTCTGGTTATTTAGGATGCAAGGTTTAAGCTGTATGTTGAGCTACATATGCGCCAGGGGCAAACATGTAGCGAGAACTGAACAGGTACTTTTAAACTGCTGGTGAAACAAAAAATAAAGTGCATATATTTCCTTTGATGATGTCATGTGAAGTTGCAGCTTAGGATCATGACACACTTGTAATTTCGCAATAGTAATTCACATTTTCTTGCTAATGAAAGTTGGTTGCTATCTATAGAATATTTATTTATTATGTGGTAACTATATTTTTTTATTTTTTTATGGAATGTTAACAGGTTGCAAATTTACCAGTTCCAAACAATTGTGTAATACAATATAGTTTATTGCAGCGTCCAAGGCACAACAAGAACTAAATTAACCACTTGCTGTCCAGGACAATTTTGAAATCTTTCACATACATATAAACGTCTGCATTTTTTTTCTAGAAAATTACTTGGAACCCGCAAACACTATGGCCCGGATTCACAAAGCACTTACGCTGACGTAACCCACCTTTTCCCGGCGTAAATATGCGCCCGGCGTATGTGTGAGCCACAATCACAAACCAAGATATGCCTAAAAATAAGCCATCCTACCCCGACGTACCTTACTTACGCCGGCGTGGTGCGCAAATATGGTCTGGACGTATGTTGCTTCTCCCATTGATTAGGCATTCAAATATGCAAATGAGGGAAATACGGCGATTCACAAACGTACTTGCGCCTGGCGCATTATATACGCGGTTTGCGTAAGTTTTACTTCCGGCGTAAAGTTATTCCCCATAGATGAGGCGCAACCCATGCAAAGGTATGGACCAGGGAACACAAGCCTACGTATTGTACGTTGGACGTCTGTGAATATGGGCCGATGTGGGTCTGACTGGGCGTAGGTTACGTTCAGGGCATACACAGTGATCCAGTGTATCTTAGGCAGTTGTTGCAACGTGGTTGTGCGCATGCGGATGGGGATATGTCCACGTCTCAACGCACACGCAGTTCGTTTTAAGTACTTGTCTGGCAACCCAGCCCATCATTTGCATGGGGTCACGCTTCATTAAAATTGATCACACCCACTTCCAGCCCACTTCCACCTACTTCCACTTACGCCAGCCTGCGCCTTCGAAATGTACGCTACGCTGGCGCAGAGTTGGGAGCAATAGCTTGCTGAATTCAGTGCATGCCTCTCCACGCTGCGCCGGCGTAGCATAAAAGACATACGCTACGGCGGCATAAATGTGCGCCGATGTCTGTAAATTTGGGCCTATATATTTTCTTAAAGCAGAGACCCTGGAGAACAAAAAGGGTTATTATTGCAATTTGTTTATGTTTGCGCAGCCGTTTAACAAATGCAAATTTTCAGTAAAAAAAATACTTGAATGCAATTTTCAGTAAACAAACACAATATAGTTTGTTGGTAAAATGTAAAAGATGGTGTTATCCCAAGTAAACAGATATCAAACATGTCAAGGTTTAACATTTTGAACACCTGTGAAATGGCCACAAACTACAGTACCTGTTTGCATTTTAGGTTTTCATTTTCTTTTTTTTTATTCAACTTTATTGCTATTACAAAAGGGATAAACAACATCCCTTGTGATAGTATGGGTAATGACAGGTACCATTTATTGAGATATCCAGAGTCTATTAGACCCCTGCTCCCTCTTCTGTCCTTCAAAGAAGCCGACTCGTCACTTCAGGCTTCATTCGACACACAGCCAACCCAATTGCTTGCAGCGGTCCCCGGCTCCCCGATGGGATGGAAGAGCCTGGGAACAAAGGTAGGCGGTGGCTAGAGTGGGGTCCCCTTATATATGCAAACGCTGAAAAGGAAGCGATTAAGGGACTGATGGCAATTTGTATACATGTAATATGAAGACAGTGTTATAGACAGTATATTGGAAATAAATCACAAATCTGTAATTCTGTGGGATCAAGCAGAAGAACAAAATCCCACCTCTGCAATCCCTAACATACAGAATAAGTCAAATGGCCGATTGAACCGCCCAGGAGTCCAATACACTGAAAAAACTGATTTGTTCGGACATACACTTTAGAAACCCATTAAAAACGTAATAGGTAAAAGTAGATACTAAATTAGAACTCCAACTTTTAAAAATGACTGTGACAGACCTAGCTGGGACAGGGGCTTTTGGAAAGAAACTGGAAAACCTTTGTTTCAGCCCTCTAAGTTCTTATGTGTGAGTTACCCTGTGTCTGTTAAGGGCACAAGGTGACCAAGGAAATAGGACAGTAATATTTATCCACAATATCTCCCAGGAAATATGCAAAGACTATTTCTGGTTTATTTGATTCTGAACTATACATGTTCATTAAACGACTGATCACATTGGATTTTACGATGTAGGAAACAGATAGTCTTTCAGTTCCAGCTGAAAAAAGGCCCCGGGTTTATCTACTAAAGGCAAATAAGTTGTTCATTTTGCAAAGGTATTTTCCCTCTGGCTTAGTAATTGGGTGAAGCTCTGCTGACAACCATCATCCAGCCATGTACAAAGAAAAACAAAGTTGTTTTTTTTTCTTGCATGCGATTGGGTATTTTTTGCAAAGGGAATATTTACCATATTCACATTAAACAAATTTTCCCATTTTTTTAGCAAGGCATCAAAATGATCAAGAGTGCTTTTTATTACACAAAGTCACAGGTTATTGTTCAGCATTACAACCTTGGGCGCGATGCGGGCTGGCCACTTACATCATTGGTTAATAGTCAGGATGTGGCCACCTGCACAGAATCCTTGTTTGCCTCTCCCCTGCCCCCTCTCCATCAGCACTGGGGTCATGTTAGCAGAGAGAGGGGGAGAAAATGAGGAAGAAGATAAATGCTAGAATACTTGCCAGTACCAGTTTGCAAAGGTGAGGGACTAAATCAGCTGTAACAATGGGTGGCCTACATTTGTGGATGCTGCTGAATTTTGTAAAACTATTTGTTTGTTTTTCCTAATTTTAGAATGAAGTGCCTCAAGAATTTTATAGTGTGTATTGACTGGAAAAGGCTGAGAAACACTGCGCTAAGCTAATGCAAAATTCCCTTTGCAAAGTAAACAACCTAGTTGGCTTTAGTAAATCAACCCCACTGACCTACTATTTTATTTCTAACATACATAGTTTGCGTAAGCGTATGTCCAGCGTAAAGTTACCCCTGCTATATAGAGGCGTACACCATGTTAAGTATGTCCGTCATTCACGTCGTTTGCGTAAACCGTTCGCGAATAGGGATTTGCGTAAGTTACAATCCCTGATTGCAGCCAATTGTAGCGGAGTACAATATTAAACTCCACGATCTCCGCTGGTAACCAGGGTAAATCCACAGTCAGCGTTGAAAAGTAAGGCAATGTCCCAAATCCCCCCCAGTAACTGGACGAAACACAGCTCTGAGAGTCAACTGACTTTTTATTCACAGGCTTCCATATTTATATAATTCCCCATGCAAGGGGTTTCCAAACAGCCAAATAGATTTAGCAGGGGTACTACAGGGAGGACCAGATGGGGAACTTAACATTTTGGATAATTCTCCCATCAGGCATTGCTGCACGAGGGAAAAGTCGGTTGAGAGCTGGGGTCTGGGGTTATGTGTTGTGGGAGTTCGGTTTAAAACTGCCGAACACCGATTGGGCAACATAAAACAAAGTACTTGAATGCTAGTGGCTTACGGCTGCCAGCATACCAATTACTATGCCCACATAAGACCCAGCAGAATACATAGCCTATAATACAGACAACCTTTTGACATGTAACGTCCAGCGTTCCAGAAGTGGCTAGGTTTGCCACAATGCTCCCCCAGAACCAAGCCGGCATACACAGTCTGATCCCAACGGATCGGCTTGGGGATGTCCGGGGAAGTACTCACAGATCACTTTTCAAGTTCAGTTTGTCTAGATAACCCGTCGGCGTTACCGTTTTGCTTCCCTGGTCGGTAGTAGATTGTAAAGTCAAACGGCTGCAGCGCCAAACTCCAGCGCAGCAGCCGGGCATTGTCTCCCGCCACACGGTTTAGCCACACCAACGGGTTGTGATCTGTGAGTAGCGAAAAAGGTTGTCCATACAAATACGGCTGCAACTTTTTGAGGGCCCACACCACGGCCAGGCATTCCTTCTCAATAGTGGCGTAGCTTACTTCTCGTGGCAATAACTTTCGGCTCAGGTAAGCTACGGGGTGTTCTCCGCCATCGGCTCCCACTTGGCTCAGCACTGCTCCCAATCCAAACATTGAAGCGTCCGTATGGACAAGAAATCTTTTAGTTGGATCAGGAGCAGCAAGTACAGGGGCATTAGTTAGAGCAGTCTTTAGTTGTTGGAATGCCTGATCACACTCTGGGGCCCAGACAACCTGTCGGGACAGGTTCTTGCGTGTCAAGTCAGTTAAGGGTTTGGCCAGAGCACTATAATTGGGTACGAATTTTCTATAGTACCCCGCGGTACCTATAAACGCTAGCACTTGGGTTTTTGTCCTGGGGGTGGGCCATTTAGCTATGGCTTCAACTTTAGCTGGTTCAGGTTTCTGTCGCCCGCTCCCCACCCGGTGGCCCAAGTACTGCACTTCGGCCATCCCTATATGACACTTGCTGGGTTTCAGTGTTAACCCTGCCTCTCCAATACGATCTAGAATGGCCCCTATGTGTTGTAGGTGCTCTGCCCAGGTCTGGCTAAATATGGCGATGTCGTCTAAATAGGCACATGCGTATTCCTGGAATCCGTCCAATAACCGATCGACCATCTGCTGAAAAGTTGCCGGAGCGTTCATCATCCCGAATGGCATGACCCGAAATTGATACAGGCCAAACGGGGTGACAAACGCCGACTTGGGGATGGACTCCTCAGCCAGTGGAATCTGCCAGTATCCCTTACATAAGTCTATGGTAGTGAGATAAGGGCCGGTGGCCATCTTATCCAGCAGCTCGTCTATCCGAGGCATCGGATAGGCATCAGACACCGTTTTGTCATTTAGCCTCCGGTAGTCGACACAGAAACGTGTCGTGCCGTCCTTCTTTGGTACCAGCACTACTGGCGAAGGTTCGATAACCCCCAGCTACAACATCTCGTCAATCTCAGTCTTCATATGCGTCCTGACTGCTTCAGGGACACGATATGGGGTTTGCCGCATAGGTAGCTGTCCCGGGGTCTCGACTCGTGAGTGGCCAGCGGAGTGTACCCAGGTAAATTGGAGAAGGTAGCCCCTTAAGCTACAATCAGCTATTGTACCTGGGCACGCTCCTGAGGGCTTAGCCGCTCCCCCAGCTGAACCCCCTTGGAGGGCTCAGTCTGTCCCTCCTGTTCTAAGAGGTCAGGTAGTGGCAGATTCTCCTGATCCTCCGAGGTGGAAGCGCATATGGCGGCCACGTCATATGGTATGGTTTAAACATATTCACATGGAGCATGCATCTCTCCCCTACCCCTGAGCAGGGGCCAATCACATAGGTGGTGTCACATCTCTGTTCCACCACCTGGTATGGGCCTTGCCAGATGGCCTGCAGCTTGTCTGTGTGGACCGGTTTTAAAATCAAAACCTTTTGTCCCACCTGAAAGCTGCGGTCTCTGGCTCCCCTATCGTACCAGCGGCGCTGATGTTGTTGGGCCGCCCCGGAGGTTGGTGCGCACAGCCTGGGTTAGCGCCTCCAGACGTTCCCTGAACTCCAGTACGTAGGATACAATAGGGGTTCCGTCTAGGCTACTCTCCCCCTCCCAATGCTCTTTAATTAGGTCTAGTGGCCCTCGCACCCTTCTCCCAAACAGTAATTCAAAAGGGGAAAACCCTGTTGACTCTTGGGGTACCTCTCTATAAGCGAAGAGCAGATGGGGTAGAAAGCGCTCCCAGTCTTTATGAGCCTCTCCAAATGTACGGAGCATCTGCTTCAGCGTACCATTAAACCTTTCGCATAGACCATTGGACTGGGGATGGTACGCCAAATTTACTATTGGCTTAATGCCACATATCTTCCATAGTTGTTGGGTTACCTCGGCGGTGAACTGGGTGCCTCTATCGGATATGATTTCTTGGGGAAACCCCACCCTGGAAAATATTTTCATTAAGGCCTCTGCCACAGTTTCGGCATTAATGTTGGTGAGGGCTATAGCCTCGGGGTACCGGGTGGCATAGTCCACTACAGTTAAAATATATCTTTTCCCGCAGGGACTGGGTTTTGGTAAGGGCCCCACTATATCTACGGCCACCCTACTGAAGGGTTCTTTAATAATGGGAAGAGGACATAACTTGGCTTTGTGGCGGTCACCTCGCTTGCCTACTCGCTGGCAAATGTCACAGGAGGTGCAGTATTGCCTCACATCCTTGGAGATCCCTGGCCAGAAGAAAGCGTGGGTCAACCTGTATTGGGTATGTGTCATCCCCAGATGCCCAGACAGGGGAATGTCGTGGGCAATCCGAAGCAGTTCTTGCCTATACTTCTGGGGAACCACTAACTGTTTAGTCGTTACTGTGGCCGACCCTCCCACTCCTCTTTCAGCAATGCGGTAAAGTAGCCCTTTCTCCCAGGTGTACCGCTCCCCCTCTAGCCCAGCTTGGTCAGCGTGTACCCTGTCCCTGTATACCTGTAGCGTGGGGTCTGACCTCACCTCGGCCTTAAACTTAGTCGGGGTATCCCAGGACATACGTATCGTGTGGGGGTCATGGTCTCTTACCGGACCCTCAGAGTGTGTCGGTGGAACCGTGGTGCGAGCCTGTTGCCGTGTGGTCACTGGATGGGCTTCCTGGTATGGGGCCAGGTGTACAAAAGCAGAGGTCATCTGGCCCAAATCATTTCCCAGCACAACATCTGCTGGTAAATTTTGCATGAGGCCCACTTCTACCGTCTCCCCTCCAACACCCCAATCCAAATGTACTTTGGCAGTGGGTAGTCGGTACACTGCTCCCCCTGCCACTCGTACTGCCACGGATCCGCCAGTGTGTGCCGAGTCAGGGACCAAATGGGGTGCTATCAAGGTTAAAGTAGCTCCTGAATACCGAAGCCCCTGAACTTCTTTCCCCTCCAAGGTCACTGGCTGTCGATGATGCTGCCGGTTATCCGTGGCTCGGACTGTCATCACCTCATGCAAGATTCCCAGGGGTTCTTCTGCTGAATTGCTCAACATCTCTTGAGTGGCCGGCTCCCATTGATAATGATGGGCAGCAGCCCTTGGTGCCGGGTTCGGTCGGCCTTGGTTCCAGGCGGGTCTGCCCCGGTTTTGGGTGCACTCGCGTGCCATATGTCCCCACTGTTTGCAAGTGTGGCATTGGATGTTGGCACGTCCGTTATATCTGGAGGGTGGTGGTAAAGTCCTTTGGGATTGACGAAAAAGGGGAGGCTGTGAGAGCTGGGGGTGGTAGAGTACTGGGTGGTCCCGCGGGTCGAGGATAACCCTTGGTTAGGGGCCCATGATGTCTCCTCGCATCAAAATGCTGATCCGCTAATCGAGCCGCTTCGGTTAGGGTGAGAGGTTTCCTGTCTCGCACCCATTCTTGTGCCTCTGGGGACAAACCGTTGAAGAATTGCTCCAACAGCATTAACTGTCGCAATTCCTCCATAGTAGTGGCTTGGCTGGCTTGTATCCACCCTTGGGAAGCTTGGTCCAGCTTGTGTGCCCATTCAGCATGTGAATCCTTCTCTGGTTTGCGCAGGTTTCTAAACTTGCGCCGGTATGTCTCTGGAGTAATGGCGTATCTCTCTAATATCGCTCGCTTCACTTTATCATAATCCTTGCTGTCCTCACTGGGTACAGCGCGATATGCTTCTGCTGCCCGACCTGCCAGCTTGCCTGTTAGCAATGGGACCCATACTGTCCGTTCCAAGTCATGTAAATCACACAGTCTCTCAAAATCCTGTAAATACCCATCAATCTCATCCTTCTCCTCGCAAAACATTTTAAAGGCATGATAGGGAATTTTGGGTTTTACCTGGTTGTAGAGTGACCCAGTAGTGGATTCTGCTCGATACTGTGTATACTGCGGACTGTGTGCCATCACGTACTCCTGCACATTCGCCATTACCATGTGCAGCATGGCATCTGATATAGACTGTGGCAAAAATTCCAGCCTGGTCCTCATTTCTCTCTGGTAGAGGGTTTCTTCCATGGCTGCTGGTGGTGTAGCGCTGCGGGCTCTGTCTCCCTCCATCAGCTCGGCAGTTAGTACAGCTTGGGATTTGTTGCTGGCTACCTTACCCCTGGCTTCTAGCAGTTCCTTTTTTTTTCTCAAAAAAGGATGTTTATTGAATAATATGGTAACAATACATGGTTACAAACAATTTGAACGATTTGCATTCGTCCATCCTCAAACAGCATAAAAAGATAACAATACACTCACAAAACATCTATCCCACTACACTCTCCCTTTACTAAACCAGCATAGTCCACAATAGTACAGGTAGAAAAGTAGCTGTGAACTCACACACCCAATATCGTACTCAAGTGTGGGCAATGACTCAGGCCCCTGGCCCTCCCTTCCTCTCTCCCCCATGATGCCTCATTATACCATTTGAGTCCCCGTATCTCCCAGTTATTATATGAGCAGCCTGTCCAGTACCAGCTCTAATGGAGCCAGCCCCGGGGTATTTAACCAGGGGGCCCACAATAACTCGAACCTTCCCCTCCGTTTCCTGTGCTGATAGATATATTTCTCTGCCCTTGTGAATTGCATCTGAGCTATCCATTCCCCTAATCTAGGGGGATCCACATCTTTCCAATGGGTAAGAATGAGTTTGCGGGCCTGGAAGAGGGATCTGCCAACGGCTTCCTTCGAACTGTCCTCAAGTGGCAAATCATCCATGATACCCAAGATACATACTTTAGGGGTCTGCGGTACCTGAACCATAAAGACCTCACTCAGAGTCTTGAGAACCCCCCCCCAATATAGGTGCAGCTTTGGGCATCGCCACATCAGATGGATGAGGTCTCCACGATCTGGCACAATCTAGGGCAGGAATCATCATCCACCAAGCCCATCCTGTGCATTCTGGCTGGCGTGAAATGTACCCGCAGGACAATATACAGTTGTGACAGCCGCTGCGCCACATTAAGTGAGGAACCCCGAATAGCTAGCAGTGCCTCCTCTCACTGTTCCTCCTCAAAAGCACCCACGTCTCTCTCCCATGAGGTCACCACCCTGGCAGGGATGCCCGGCAGAAACGCCGACAGCAGCATGGCATAGGCGCCTGATATGAAACCCCTGAAGCCAGTTATCCCAGTCATAAAGTGGAAGATCGGGGAGGGGGACAGTATCCAGGGGTTGTTCCCGGCCTGGGCCCTAATGGCGTGACTCAGCTGCAGATAGTAGAAATGCATTGCCTGAGGTAGTCCAAACTTCTCCCGGAGCTCCGCAAAAGTGAGCAGACGGCCCCCGGAAAAGATATGAACCAGATGCGTGACCCCGTATTTCCTCCAGCGCTCGCCGCATGTCAAAGACATCAGCTCCTCATAGTAGCGGTTGTTCCAAATTGGGCTGTGCCCTGTAAAACCCTCTATGTTTTGTAGTTGTCTTGTTTTATTCCAAATTTTTTGCATTAGTGCGTATGTGGGGAAAAGTTTATTCGACTTGGCGCATTGTAAAGATTCGAGTCCAGTCACCATGCTGTCCATACCCGTCATGTACTGTACTATGTCCACTACTGGATCCCCCCGGTCCCTTACTCATAGCTCGAGCAATGTGTTGTAAATTGAGCTGCCAGGTAGTACAACCAGGGGTTTGGGAGAGCAAGCCCCTCCATCTCCTTAGGTTTTTGTAGTTGTTCTAGTTTGATCCTAGGGGCTTATTAAGCCAAAGAAATGAACGAAATAGGGAGTTGATGATCCTAAAGACCCTGAGAGGGACAACCATGGGAGTATTATGAAGAATATACAGCAACTGGGGCATAAACACCATTTTTGTGAGGTTTACTCTACCAACTAGGGACATTTTCAATTTTGACCATATTTTAATTTTGTCTCTAATTCTGCCTACTAAGGGAGTGAGGTTAAGAGTGACATAGTCGAGTGGCTGGGGGTAACCCAGACACCCAAATATTGAATTTAGTCGCCACCACCGGGATATTCTGCAATGTGGGATCCTGCGGGGTTCACCGAGTCCAGGAGCATTATTGCGGACTTAGTCCAATTAATCAGTAGGCCAGAAAAGGAACCAAAGGTCTGAACCACAGACATCGCCTCCGGAGGGAACCCGACGTGTCCCCCAATAACAGCATGGTGTCATCCGCGTATAACATAATCTTTCCGTGCGTCGGACCATACTGAAATCCCGTAATCAGGGGGTTGGACCGTACCAGGGCTGCTAACGGTTCTATGGCTACCGCGAACAGCAAAGGCGACAGGGGCAACCCTGCCGGGTCCCCCTGTGCAGCGGGAAGGGAGAAGACACTCTGCCCTCCTCTCTAATAACCCGCCAAGGGGGAGTCGTACAGGAGCCCACCCAGGACTGAAACACAGGCCCGAATCCAAATCTGGTCAGTGTCGCCCACAGGTACTGCCATTCTATGCTATCGAAAGCTTTATGGGCATCTAAAGACAGTAATGCTCTATCCCCCATATTATCTGCTGTAGACTGCATATTTACAAACAATCTCCTGAGATTTATAGCAGTAGACCTCTCCGGTATGAAACCAGATTGATCTGTGTGGGCCGCTATCACCTAAAGGTATTCAACCTTATGCGAGGACTTTTGCTAGTATTTTTTATATCGCTTTTGGCAGGAGCGAGATCGGCCTATAGGAGCCAGGATCTAGTGGATCCTTTCCGGGTTTAAGTAGCAAATTTATGCTTGCTTGTCTCATGAGTCTGGGGCCGCTGTGACTCCCTGGCCGCGTTCAAAGTGTGCAGCAGCTTCGGGAGCACAACTTCCCCATACTGTTTGTATACTTCGATCGGGATGCCATCATCCCCTGGTGCCTTAGCAATAGGAAAAGAGTTAGCCGCCTCTATCATTCTCCTCAAATGGTGATAGGAGCCTCAAGGGACTCCGCCTGGGACTCCCGTTAAACACGGTAGCTCTATCCCTTGCAGAAATTCCCGAGTCTCCTCTCTAGTGTGTTTTGTTTTGATTCATACAGGTCAGAATAGAATCTGACCAGTTCCCTCATCACCCGGTCGGGGAGTGTTTACAAGTTGTCCTCCCTCAGTCCTCAGAGCTCCAATGGACGGGGACGTCTGTTGTGATTGCACTATCTTGGCCAGAGTTTGCCTGTCTGCTCCCCCTCTTCGTAGAAAGCCATTTTGGAAAAAAAACGTTTCTTGTCAGCCCTAGAGGAGTCAAGTCTGGTCAATGCGTCCTGTGCCGCTATCCATGCTTCCCTAGAGCCCTCCCCAGAGTTGGCAATATATTCCGCCTCTAAGCGTTTTAACCATCTGTGCTAACTGTTCCCTTTGTTCTGTCGTGTGGTGTTTAATGGCATTCACCTCAGCAATGAAAATTCCTCTCAGGAAGGCCTTAAAAGCATCCCAGGCAATGTCTGTACCAGGATGATCTGCGTGCCTCTGCCAGTAGGCCACAATCTCTTTTTCAACTTTTTCATGTGAGGGAATAGGTTAAGCCAAAAGGCATTAAGCTTCCACGGTGCCCGCGGAGAGTAGTGAGTGGCCTAACTCTCAGGGAGAGTAAGATGGGGGAGTGGTCCGACACACACCGGGGAGATACTGTATACCCTCTACATACTGAGTTGCAGAAGCCGAGCACACACACAGATCTATCCTGGACAGGGACATGTGTCTTGGAGAAGCATGAGAATTGTTTCTCCAGGGGTTCCTTAGTCTCCATGGGTCCACCCACCCCACCTCCTCTCCACCATAAACTTTGCCATGGCTGACCTTGTCATCCCCGGGGGTCCCCCCGGGGCCGGGGTGTCTATCTAAACAAGGGTCCATAATCCCATTGAAATCGCCCACTACCCACCAAGGGGACACCAGGGTTGCACAGCTGAAAGGCCAGGAGGGTGCGCAATATCTGTGGGCTAAATGGGGGAGGAACATATACTGCAGCTAGAATGAGCGTCAATTGATATACTTTGCATAATAAAAACACATATCTCCCCTCCTGGTCAATTCTAGAGTCTATTAGCTGAAAGTCCAGAGATTTATGTATCAATACACTCACACCCCTTGAATATGAGGTGTGAGTGGAGTGATATGTCCAGCCTGCCCAAGCAAACCCCATCCATGACTTAGTGTCCGGAGTCAAATGAGTCTCCTGTAGGACACATATAGCTGGAAAATGTTTCCTGAGGGAGGTGGACACCATAGTACGTTTAAGTGGATCTCCCAAACCCCGTACATTCCATGAAATTACAGCAATCCCCGTCATCATGTCTCAGTTAAAACGGCATCACATGTCATATCAAACTTCCACCCGTCGTGACAATCACCATCTCCCCCCCTCCTGACCAGCGGGCATATAACATATAGCTTTGCTAATGTAAGATCAGCGTCCTCCTGGGTGGATGACAGTGAAAATGCAAAATAGTCAGAAAAAAAAAAGGGAGTAGCAGGACATGGGTCATCAACTTCAAACAGTCAGGTATACCCCAGTGTGGAGTGTTTACCCATATCTCACCGCTTAGATCGTGCTTATACCGGGGAGCCTCAGTCCTACGGCTGGGAGTGTGATTCTGGGAGGACAGTCTTTCTGGGTGTGTGAGGAAGAGAGCAACATCCAAAAAAAACAAAAAAAGAAAAAACAGTGAAACCATATAAGGAACAACAAAAAACATCAACTTTGCAGAATACTGCTGCTGGGCTAAACCTAAGCCCTTAACTTGCCACGGACGCAACGTGCATCCCATGGCTCCTTTCCTGCGCCTTCTTGGGCACTCCATGTGTGATCCAAGTCGCATGAATAACTAGACAAGTCAGTAAATAATTCAGTTCGCTCCGATCCTGGCTAGGGAAATGAAGGCCTTCTTTCCCTCTCTACAGATATTGTTCTCCCGGTCCATCACTGTACTCAGTCCACAAATAGGATCAGGATCGTCAGTCCTCGTCCGCCGCCGGTCTCTCCACCTGACGAATCACGTGTTCATTCATATCCAGCCACGATGAGGCATCCGCCGCTGATTCGAAAAACTGGGCCCTGCCTCCTGCAACGATCCGGAGTTTTGCAGGATAGAGCATTGCGTAGTTAGCTCGTAGGCGCTGTAATCTCCTCTTTACTTCCCCAAATTTGGCCCTACGCCTCTGCACATCAGCCGAGAAATCGGGGTAAAAGGACACCCGCACTCCATTAAATTGAATGTTGCGCCGTTCTCTGGCCAGTCTCAGGATGATTTCTTTGTCCTTAAAGTTGAGAAGTTTAGCAAGCATGGTTCGTGGCGGGTTACCAGGGGGGAGAGGTCTGGGTGGCACTCTGTGCGCCCTCTCCACTGAAAAAAAGGGTGTAAAAGCATCTTTGCCAAAAACTTCTTGCAGCCAGGCTTCCACAAACGCGGTAGGATCCCCGCCCCCCCGCTTTCTCAGGGAGGCCCCACTATGCGCACATTGCTCCTCCTCAAACGGTTCTCAATGTCCTCGTTGCGGTTCTCATTAGCAGTCGCTGTCCTGGCTGTGATCTGTAGTTCCCTAACAAGAGGGCCATCCCTGTCTTCCACCTCGCTGACACGGCCCCTCTACCCGCTGTGGTGCGCTCCCTGATTTTTTGGAGATCGTGGCGGATCAGTCCCACCTCCTCCTTCAATCCCCCAAAATGTTGTTTTGCAGCGTCTGCACCGATTCTGTGCATTTATTCACCGCTCTCAGAATCTGAGCCAGCGTGGGTTGTTCAGAGCCCTCATCCTCCTCCTCCTCCCCTGTATGCACTGTAGGTGTAGTCTGGGCTGAGGCCTGCTGTGATGAGGAAGGAGGCGCCAGTGCTTGGAAGATGTCTGGCTCAGCGTCCAGCTCCTCATCAGAGGTATGGTCTGCTATGTTGTTAAGTTTTTGTGCATAATACACCATGTCCTTAGTTACCTCTTTTCCCTGGGCTTTAGGAGTCTTGGGGGGGTTCCTACCCGCATCTTTCTTGTCTCCTCGCGCTTTCCAGGGTGCCGCGGCGCCATTTTGTAAGTCCTGCAGCTCGTCTCCCTTGAGCTGTTTGCGGGTCATCATGCCGGTGATCGGGCGGGTGAGTGGATCAATGTGTGCCTCGAGTGCGGCTGTGCTGCCAGACGTTATCCTGTATTGAAATCGCTCGGTATTTCGGCCGGGAGAAGGATCAATGAAGTATGCTTCCAGGGAGCTCTGTGAGACACGTCCGCTCACATGCCGCTCTTGGCCACGCCCCCTAGCAGTTCCTTTAATGTCTGCCGCTTTAGCGTAGAATAATCCGTCTCCATTTACATCGGTAGTTCACATTGCACGAATTGCGCTTATCGGCTGTAAGGTTGGATCCCGTCGCTTGCCACCAATTGTAGCGGAGTACAATATTAAACTCCACGATCTCCGCTGGTAACCAGGGTAAATCCACAGTCAGCATTGAAAAGTAAGGCAATGTCCCAAATCCCCCCCAGTAACTGGACGAAACACAGCTCTGAGAGTCAACTGACTTTTTATTCACATGCAAGGGGTTTCCAAACAGCCAAATAGATTTAGCAGGGGTAATACAGGGAGGACCAGATGAGGAACTTAACATTTTGGATAATTCTCCCATCAGGCATTGCTGCACGAGGGAAAAGTCGGTTGAGAGCTGGGGTCTGGGGTTATGTGTTGTGGGAGTTCGGTTTAAAACTGCCGAACACCGATTGGGCAACATAAAACAAAGTACTTGAATGCTAGTGGCTTACGGCTGCCAGCATACCAATTACTATGCCCACATAAGACCCAGCAGAATACATAGCCTATAATACAGACAACCTTTTGACATGTAACGTCCAGCGTTCCAGAAGTGGCTAGGTTTGCCACAGTTACCCCTGCTATATAGAGGCCTACACCATGTTAAGTATGGACGTCGGGCCAGCGTCGAATTTTCCGTCATTCACGTTGTTTGCGTAAACCGTTCGCGAATAGGGATTTGCGTAAGTTACATTCCCGTCGTTTTCATTGACTATTTGCGACGTGATTTCATGCATGCGCACTGGGATACGTCCACGGCCGGCGCATGCGCAGTTAAAAAAAAACGTCGTTTGTGTCGGGTCATTCATAATTAAAATAAAACACGCCCACCTCTTGTTCATTTAAATTACACCCGCGAATAAATGGGACACGCCGCGCCGGCGGGCATGTATGTGGATCTGGCCCAGTATTTTTAAGACGCAATGAAAGAAAAAAGAGTAGTAATTGCAAAGTGCAGTAACCCATATCAACCAATCAAAATTCAATCCACTAAAGTCAGCCCAGTAAAAGATCTGCACTGGTTGGTTTATAAGCGCTGAAATTTGCACCGTCCACTGTAGAAACAAATAGGGCCAGATGTGCGATTGTCCTTTAAATTAAATATTGGTAAAGGTTGTTGAAAACACATACAAAAAATAATTAAAATGAGGAAAGTATTGAATGGTGTTCATTGAATTTGGTTTTCTCAGGTTATTACAGCCAATTATACAGACTTATCAGAATTTATCCTAAAAATAATCAGGCTTACAATAAATCCCAGTTGTACATTATCTGCCATTTGGTGTATTAAAATAAGCTGCATGGCATTGACCTAATAAAACTAATTAAGAAATGCACTAATTAGCTAAACAAACAATGCTAATAGCTTATCTCTCCTAGTAGTAGCTGCTTTCAGGCTGGGTTCACACTTGTCCGACAAACGCTCCTATATTGGGAGCTCATGTCGCATGACATGTGAAAATCAATGTTTCCCTATGAGACCTGTCTTAACTGGTCCAACACAAGTCGATCCGACTTTGAAAATGCTCCCTGTACTACTTTGGTCCGACATTGATCCTACTTCACCCCATTGAATATCATTGAAGTCGGATCAAAGTCGGATACTTGTCCTTACCATCCGACTTTGGACATCCGACGTGGTGATTTACAGCAGCAGTAAAAGGAGATTATCTCACACTGGGATTGTTTTGATTGGTCAAAGGACAAGTCAGACTATCACAAAGTTGAATCAAAGTAGTATAGAAATAAAGTGCAGCGCTAAATATTGACAGAGTACAGCGGCGGTCCGCCCATAGGGGGCGCCTGGGCGAAACCCCCCCCCCCCCCCCCCCAAGCTTTAACATTTTTTTTTTAAAACCGTCACGTTAAGAGCGTCCGGGCGCCGGACGCACGGCAGTCTATGGGAAGCTTCCCAGCTTGCAATCAGCTGATTGCAAGCTGGGAAGCTGATTTGCCTGTGTTTAGGGCGTGTGCAGGGCGCAAGCTGTGCGCCCGCACACACTCCCACCTGCCACTGATTTGTCCCCGGCTTTTATTGGCCAGACCGGAGGGTGATTGGGCGGTGCTTTGTCGCGTCACTTTCAGCTTTCCGGCACTGGGGCTCACTGACTATGTGACTTGTGGAGTACAGTCAGCAACTATCCGGGACTGGGACCCTCTGATGAAGGCGAGGAGCTGATCACAGTGGCAGGCTACAGCGGATGGATGGACACAGAGCTGGCAGTGTACCACTACCAGAGAGCACCAGGTGAGTGCCGGGATCGGAGAGGATTCCTCACCTTCCCTATTTGCTGTTGGCGGTATCAAGGCATGTGTTTCTCTCTCCCCACCATCATGCTTCCGGGTAGCTTACCCCTCCTCGGTCTCCTCTGCAGAGCAGCAAACCGAGTGATGTGTGACTGTTTCAGTGAGTACTGTGTCTGTGTGTCCTGCCATGATCCTGGCCCCCCTCCCCCACCTCTGATCACTTTTCTTAGCTGCTGAACAGCTTCATGACAGTGGCTGCTGAGTGTTGTGGTTCCTGGCAGCTGTGAGGGGTTTCTCCACCACCTTCTCTGCATCTCCTTCCGGGTAGCTTCCCCCCCTCAACCTCCTCTGCAGAGCAGCAAACTGAGTGGAGTGTGTGTGACTGTTCCACCCAATGAGTATTGGGTGTCCTGCGGACTCCTGCCATGATCCTGACCCCCCTCCCCCACCTCTGGAGGGGGGGGGGGCTGCTGAGTGTTGTGGTTCCTGGCAGTGACTGGCAGCTGTGAGGGGTTTCTCCACCACCTTCTCTGCATCTCCTTCCGGGTAGCTTCCCCCTACTCAACCTCCTCTGCAGAGCAGCAAACTGAGTGGAGTGTGTGACTGTTCCACCCAGTGAGTATTGTGTGTCCTGCCGTGATCCTGGCCCCCCTCCCCCACCTCTGGTAACTTTTCTCAGCTGCTGAAGAGCTTCATGGGGGGGGGGGGGCTGCTGAATGTTGTGGTTGGTTCATGGCAGTGACTGGCAGCTGTGGGGGGTTTCTCCACCCTAAACTAGGGTGACCAGACATCCCCAGTTTCAGGGGACAGTCCCCTGATTGAGGACACTGTCCCCGGACTAAGTCTGTCCCTGGTTTTGTCCCCAGATTGGATTTAATAGGGGGCAGGGGCAATTTCAAAGACAGTCAGTGCAGAATTAAAATAAAAAAAATTTGAATTGCACCACCCCTCCGCTCCGCCGTGGCTACTAGCATAGGGGGGTTGTATTTTTTCCATTATCTGTGCCCCTTATCATCTGCTGGCCATAGCGGAGGAAAAATGTCTTCAGTTTCGGGCGCATGCCCATTCAGCTCCGCTCTCATGTTCTTCTGCCTTGGCTCAAATCCTGGCCAGCCTCCTGCCTGCTTATCTCTGTCCCTGGCGGAGTGATCTTTCTCCGCTCCTCATCCAGTATCTTTCAGGCGTGGTAGTGGGCTGAGACTTGAGAGGCTGTGAGGGGCCCGAGAGTAAGACTTGAGAGGGGGCATGGAGATGGAGAGTTGAGAGGCTGTGAGGGCCCTGGAGAGTAAGACTTGAGAGGCTGTGAGGGGGCCCCCGGAGAGTAAGACTTGAGAGGCTGTGAGGTGGGCGGCGATGGGCAGAGAGTCGCTGATTGTTGCCATTACTAAGAAGAAAAAAATATGTCCCCGGATTTCATTTTAAAAATCTGGTCACCTTACCCTAAACCCCCCTCTCATGCATCTCCACCCTAAACCCCCCCTCTGCATCTCCACCCTTAACACCCCCCTCTGCATCTCCACCCTAAACACCACGCCTCCCTGCATCTCCACCCTAAACACCCCCCTGCACCTCCACCCTAAACACCCCGCCTCCCCGCATCTCCACCCTAAACACCCCCCCGCATCTCCACCCTAAACACCCCCCTCGCATCTCCACCTAAACACCCCCCCCGCATCTCCACCCTAAACACCCCCCCGCACATCCACCCTAAACACCCCACCTTCCTGCATCTCCACCCTAAACAACCCCCGCATCTCCACCCTAAACACCCCCCCGCACCTCCACCCTAAACACCCTGCCTCCCCGCATCTCCACCCAAAACCCCCCCCCCCCCCCGCATCTCCACCCTAAACACCCGCCTCCCTGCATCTCTACCCTAAACACACCACCTGCACCTCCACCCTAAACACCCCACCTTCCTGCATCTCCACCCTAAACACCCCCCGCATCTCCACCCTAAACACCCCCCCCGCACCTCCACCCTAAACACCCTGCCTCCCCGCATCTCCACCCTAAACCCCCCCCCCCCCCCGCATCTCCACCCTAAACACCCGCCTCCCTGCATCTCTACCCTAAACACACCACCTGCACCTCCACCCTAAACACCTCCCCTGCACCTCCACCCTAAACACCCCCCCACATCTCCACCCTAAATGTCCCCCCCCACATCTCCACCCTAAATGTCCCCCCTCTGCATCTCCACCCTAAACACCGACCCTGCATCTCTACCCTAAACACCGACCCTGCATCTCCACCCTAAACACCGACCCTGCATCTCCACCCTAAACACCGACCCTGCATCTCCACCCTAAACACCTGCCTCTCCACCCTAAACAAATAACCTCTCTTCCTGACTCTCCACCCTAACCAAATAATCTCTCTGTGTTTAATGATGGGGTTACTAGGAGGAAGGGGTCCTGTGTAATGATGGGGAGAGGGATGGTGGTAGGGGGGATTGGTTTAGTTTAACCATGCCCCTTAAGCCCCTTCCACTGATAACAGTCTGGCCACACCCACTTTTTGGCATGACATGCCACATGTTTACAGTTGGGAGGTATGTATTCTGTCCTGTGATGCTGAGCTGTATACTCTGTCCCGTGATGCTGGGGTTGTATACTCTGTCCTGTGATGCTGGGGTTGTATACTTTGTCCTGTGATGCTGGGGCTGTATACTCTGTCCTGTGATGCTGGGGTTGTATACTTTGTCCTGTGATGCTGGGGCTGTATACTCTGTCCTGTGATGCTGAGGTGTATACTCTGTCCTGTGATGCTGAGGTGTATACTCTGTCCTGTGATGCTGGGGCTGTATACTCTGTCCTGTGATGCTGGGGTTGTATACTTTGTCCTGTGATGCTGGGGCTGTATACTCTGTTCTGTGATGCTGGGGCTGTATTCTCTGTCCTGTGATGTTAGGGCTGTATACTCTGTCCTGTGATGCTGAGGTGTATACTCTGTCCTGTGATGCTGAGGTGTATACTTTGTCCTGTGATGCTGGAGCTGTATACTCTGTCCTGTGATGCTGGGGTTGTATACCTTGTCCTGTGATGCTGGGGCTGTATACTCTGTTCTGTGATGCTGGGGCTGTATTCTCTGTCCTGTGATGTTGGGGTTGTATACTCTGTCCCGTGATGCTGGGGTTGTATACTTTGTCCTGTGATGCTGGGGCTGTATACTCTGTTCTGTGATGCTGGGGCTGTATACTCTGTTCTGTGATGCTGGGGCTGTATTCTCTGTCCCGTGATGTTGGGGTTGTATACTCTGTCCTGTGATGTTGGGGTTGTATACTCTGTCCTGTGATGTTGGGGTTGTATACTCTGTCCCGTGATGCTGGGGTTGTATACTCTGTCCCGTGATGCTGGGGTTGTATACTCTGTCCCGTGATGCTTGGGCTGTATACTCTGTCCCGTGAGGCTGGGGCTGTATACTCTGTCCTGTGAGGCTGGGGCTGTATACTCTGTCCTGTGAGGCTGGGGCTGTATACTCTGTTCTGTGAGGCTGGGGCTGTATACTCTGTCCTGTGATGCTGGGGCTGTATACTGTGTCCTGTGATGCTGAGCTGTATACTCCTGACACTATGGGTGGTAGTTAGTGGAATAGAGGGGACAGAGTGGGTGAATTATATAAGGGGTGGGGCTTATGAGAAATGGGATGGGCCAAAAGGGAGGGGTGGGGTCTGGCGCCCCCCCATCCTAAAACTTCACCAGCCGCCACTGACAGAGTATCTAATAACTGATAACAGAATTTTAAATTAATCTATTGCAGACAGCACCACATGTATCCACCACAGTGAAAAAACTCATGAAAAGACTAGATATGCAAAAAAGTCCATGGAGCATTCCAAATAGTAGGTGAATACAATCTATTTGTGACTATATAGAGAGGGTTGATAGAAGATCCACCACCGTATGTCATAAGGCTTACAAAAACGATTGAACCCAGATAAGCGTACACTCACTAGGTCAATCAATAAACCACAGGAAAGATATCTCAACCAGCTCAGATACCAAGAGTTCTGCGATGGAACTTCTAGATCAATCAGGCTTGTAAGAGCAATACACCGCAGGGAGGAAATCCAACAGCTACAGGTACCAGAAACACAATGTTGGGGATTTGAGGTGATATAAAAAGTGCTTATAAAATCGATAATAACAGTGGCATCAGTAGTCCTAGCCGACACCAGGGCTCAAGTCTTGCGGGAACGCGTGGGAACGGAGTTCCTGCACTTTTTTCACATCAGGAACTCAGTTCCCTTTGCAGGACTAGAGCAGCCGAGCCACCCGAGTCGATCCTTCACTAAGCAGCGATGCCCAGCTCGAGTCACTGTCAGGGGCAGGCAAACCTTAGTAATCCTTTATGTTACTGGCCGCTTCCTGTATATGGATTCATCGGGTAATGTGCGGATATTCCGTCACTTCCTCGATGCCTCAATGTCTCCTGGGAGCTTTTTCATTGTTCCCAGGAGACATTGCGGAGGTCTGCCGCAAGTTATCGTGGGATTTAGAAAGAACTTGCTTAGGAACTTAGAAAGAATTACTAAGGTACAGTGTATCGAAAAAAAAACATGCGGTTTAGTAATTATACATATGAGCGTATCATTTTTTTTTCCGTGGGGGAGTGGATCTAGGGTGGGAGTTCCCACACTTTTTTCCCCAGGACTTGACCCCTGGCCGACACGTTTCGTTCTAAGGAACATCATCTGGGGAAACAGAGAGATAGAGGATCGGCGCTGCTCTGTGCCAAACTACTGAGCAGGTAAGTATAATATGTTTTTTTTTTTTTTTAAATAAGCTTTAATACATCTTTAATTTTATTGCTGTTCTTGCCAATATTTAGTTTTTAGTCATTAGGATTGAACGTGTGAAATGTAAAGCTGTACACTGCATATTATGGCTCTACATGACTAGAAAGGTAGCAAATATTCTATATATTTTGGGAGGAAAGTGCAACTAGTTTAAACTACAATTCCTTTAGACTCACACGAATAATGCGTGGTATCAAGTCATAACATTTTATTTTCCACTGTCTTCTTGGACACAAGATCCACCATACACCTTTTTTCCTTTGTGCCTTGAAAACACATGTAGATACTATTGAACTCTAGTTAGTCCTTTTACTGACTCGAACGTTGCCAGTTTCCCAACAGAACCATTCTTTGCCTGTTACTTCCAGCTGCATTATGTGCAAGTGAGGAGTACATTAACCACTTCCTTACTGGGCACTTATACCCCTTCCTGACCAGGTGAAATTTCAGCTTCTGGCACTGCATTGCTTTAAATGACAATTGCGCGGTCGTGCGACGTGGCTCCCAAACAAAATTGGCGTCCTTTTTTCCCCACAAATAGAGCTTTCTTTTGGTGGTATTTAATCATCTCTGCGGTTTTTATTTTTTGCGCTATAAACAAAAAAAGAGCGACAATTTAGAAAAAAAGTCAATATTTTTTACTTGTTACTATAAATAAATAGCCCATTTTTTTTTATTTTTTTTATTTTTTCAGTTTAGGCCGATACGTATTTTTCTACATATTTTTGGTAAAAATAAATTAAAAAAAAAGCGCAATAAGCAAAAGTTATAGCGCATACAAAATAGGGGACAGAATTATTATTAATTTTTATAATATTTTTTTTTACTAGTAATGACGGCGATCTGCGATTTTTATTGGGACTGCGACGTTATGGTGGACACATCGGACACTTTTGACACATTTTTGGCGCCATTCACATTTATACTGCGATCAGTGCTATAAAAATGCACCGATTACTGTATAAATGTGACTGGCAGGGAAGGGGTTAACACTAGGGGGTGAGGAAGGGGTTAAATATGTATCCTGGGTGTGTTCTAACTGTGTGGGGGAGGGGGGTGACTGGGGGAGGTGACCAATGCTGTGTCCCTATGTACAAGGGACACAGATCGATCTCCTCTCTCCCTCACAGGACATGGATCTCTGTGTTTACACACAGAGATCCATGTCTTGTCCCTGTAACCGCCGATTGCGAGTTCCCGGTGGACATCGCGGTCGCCAGGCACGCGCATCGGTATCTCAGGAATGCAGCGGGCACGCGCGCGCCGCCGGCGGCCACGCGCGCACCGCCGGCGGCGCTCGCGCGCCCTCTAGTGGCCATTAAGAGCACAGGACGCCTATTTGCGTCCTGTCAGAGATTCAGGACCGCCCGACGGCCGCATATATATTCGTACGGCCGTCGGGAAGTGGTTAAAGGAAGAGAGTAATGTTATTCACTTCTAACCTGTGTTTAAAATGATTGTTCTTAAATCTCAACTGGAATATACTTTGTATACATTGTTTTCTAACATCTGTAGTTATTTTTTGTCATAAGTAAGTCTGAATGAAATCAGATGTCTATAAATAGAGAATATTAAATAGTCTGGCAGTCCCAATTCTGCGAGACACAGATGGACACTGATTGACATGACCACATGTGACATCACATCCCCAAAAGACTGCTGCCTTGAGAGTGTGAATTATTGAATTAGAACAACTCATGACTATACCTCTGGTCACTCCAGCAACTGTTTTCATGCACATCTGCTGCTGTCAATCACTTCTTACTCATAAAACTTCCCACTCTTTCTATGAATTATAGCTGTTATTTTGCTACAAAGACTCACTTTTTTTTATTCCTATAGCTCCATGTCTCTTTGTAGAGCTTCCCTGAACTGCGGGTCAGAAAGCATGCACAGCTGGCCTCTTTATGCATGTGTGCCTGTTAGAATTTGGCTGCTGGTTGCTTCAATGGTGCCCATGTGTGTCAGTGCACAGCCCTGGTGGGGAGTGCACATATGGAAGTAGCTACAGGAAGCCCCTGTAAAACAACTAATGCCTCGTACAAACAGCAAGACTTTCCAAGAAAAAAAGTCAGACTGGCTTTTTTTCTCGAAAAGTCTGGCCGTGTGTAGCCTCCATCTGACTTTTTTTGTCAGAAGTCATACGGACCTTAGATAGAGAACCTGTTCTCTATCTTTCCGTCAGACTTCCAATGGACTCACGGCAGACTTTTGCATTGTAAAAAGTCCGACTGTGTGTACAAGGCATAAGAAACCTAAGAAAGTTTCGATGACAAATTGTACTGTAAACTGGAATAAAAAAAGGAAACAGCAGCAACACAAGTGTCACAAACTGAGTGAACAAGACCCTACCCTAACTACTACTGAGTTCAGTAAGGAGCAAACACAGCTGCATCCGATCCCTAGGCTGTTTCCCAGATACTAGCAGACATAGCAGGTAGATGCGATACGACTACTGGTGGAACAGCTAGGCAACTAGTAGTGAGGGAACAGAGGAGATGTTGAGAGCAATGAAGGGAGATGCTCAGATGTGGTCAGCTCCAAGGGTTCGTAGAAACAGAGCTTGACAGTACCAGAATCAGCTGTGGCCAGCAGCAAAGGCCTTGAAGTAACTAGTTAGCAATGAAGCGTACCTTGAGTGGTGATACCCAGCAGCAAGGCTTCAGAGGAACAGAGTTGACGTCGGACCACACTTGAAGTGCCAAGCATATCAGGATAAATGCCAGCAGTGAAGAGCAGCAGGTATACCAGAATCACCAGTGGCCAGAAACTACAGGGAATGGGCACATCTATCTGTAGTGTTTTCTTATCGATCTCCAAAGCACTGAGTTCCATGTGTTTGGTCTGTTCTGTTCTTCTCTTATCAGCATGATAACTTCTGACAAGTTTTCAACTGTGATAAAACCAGCCTGAAATTTGTGTTGTGGGAGGTTTCTATAAATAGAGTAGCAGACAGCTTGCCTTCTCACAGCAGAGCTCTGCACATTTATTTTCTTCCTTTGCCAATACAAAGTGGGTGTGTGTGCCTTTCCTCCAATCAGCTGTCTTGGTTGTATGCCAATAATCCACTCCTAGTGCTGAACAGGAAGAAAAAATCTGTAACAGGGTGTGAACTTTCTAAAGGATATACAGTATAAAGCTGAAGACAGCATATATACATGTAAAACTTATGTAGGGAGATTTGTTTCATCTCTGTGTATCATCTGAGGCTGTTCACTTCACAGGGTATATGTGAGGGTTTACAATTAACTTTAATTAGTCATGCCATGGTGCCTGATGGGCCATGACTGTGACACCTAGTGTAAAACACTTTCACAGTTTAATAACACTTTCAGCAGTGAATCAAATGTTAGGCAATATATAGTATATGCAATATAAATAATTTCGGTCTCTTTGTACAAAAACTGCTAATGTCTATGGTTATAAGGATTATTCAAGAAGGAAAAGTAAAGATGCAGCTATCGATGCAAGCTTTCATTCTCTAATGTACACTGGACTAATAGGAATTAAACAATGTAAAAAATCTTGCGAGCAACTATAGTTATTGGGCCAGATTCAGATACAAAAATGTATCTTTCCGGCGGCGTAGCGTTTCCTCTTTACACTACGCCACCGCAAATATTATGGGCAAGTGCCTTATTCAAAAGCACTTGCTCCATAATATGCGGCGGCGTAGCGTAAAGTGCACGGCGTAAGGCCGCGCAATTCAAATTTCTGAAGTGGGTGCGTGATTCATGTAAATGAATCATGACCCCACGTAATCTGACGTTTTTTTTGGACGGCGCATGCGCTGTCCGTGGACGTTCCCAGTGTGCAAGCACGAAATCACATCGCTTTTTTCTCAATGTAAACGACGTGAATGTAACTAACGTCGAGTCCCATTCCCGAACGATTTACACAAACGATGTAACTGACGTTCAATTTGACGCGGTCCCGACGTCAATACTTATCATTGGCTGCGCCTGCTATAGCAGGGGTAACCTTACGCCGGTCTCACGCTTACGCAAACGACGTAAAATATGAAGCGCCGTCGCAAGTACGCTCGTGAATCTGCGTAAGTAGCTCATTCGCATAATTTACGCGAAGCGCCACCTAGTGGCCAGCGTAAATATGCAACTTAAGATACGACGGTGTAAGCGAATTACGCCGCTCTTATCTTAGAAGAAAGCCGGCGTATCTTCTTTTCTGAATAGCAAAAAAAGATACGCCCGCTATTCTTAGTATTTACGCTGCGTAAATGCTTTCTGAATCTGGCCCACTATATCTAGTGAGAGCCTAACACATTCCTATGTATGTATGTATGTATGTATGTATGTATGTATATATATATATATATATATATATATATATATATATATATATATATATATACTGTATATATATATATATATATATATATATATATATATATATATATATATATATATATATATGTAACCTTCTAATCTAAAACAAATTATCAATACAAGTATTATTAGTGTGCTCAATTAGTAAAAAAAACTCCCATGTGCACAAAATACCTTGATCACAACAGATCCTAAAGTGGAGTTTCACCCATAATAAAAACTTTACATCAACCAGCAGCTTTCAGCATTCAACATTTGGGCCAACATTTTTTTTCCTTTTTTTTTCCTTTTTTACTTACTCTTTCTGCATAGTTGCCATGGGGTCCCTTCTAATCTGCCACTTCCGGGACGTGGTGATTTATGTCATATCCCGCTGCGCCTGAGCTCCTGGGAGATGTGTGTCATAATTTCCTGGGAGTCAGTGCGCAGCGCCAAAGGAATCATTCTTCTCTACGAGATTGGGAGGTGAATGCTGGGTATCCAGCATCACCATATCCCGAAAGAGACTGCTATTGGGCTTCAAATGCCCACAATAAAGATGGAAACGCTCTGCAGAGCAGAAATAGACAGTAAGTGCATTTAAAAAAGGGGGAATTGAGGTGGCGATTTGTTAAATTACATGGATTTAGAGTTTTAAAACAGTGTAAAAGAACAGATTACATAAAAAAAAATCTGGGTGGAACTCCGCTTTAATAAATCATATGCAAGAATTAAACACTTAAACTGCTTGCTGTGAGCTGCATCCGTTTTTCTTTGCTCCATTCTTTCAGCACACAAAGAATTTTTAAAGTATAACTGAAGGCAATTTTTTAAACGTTTGGATAGAGTGGAGATGGATTAGAACCTCTGTCAGGTTTATACTGCTATCTGGGATCCCATTAGAAAGATTCACCTTATTTGTCTTGTTTACTACAATTCTTCCTAATTTTTACATATATGATACGCATGTTGTCATTTTAACAATTAACAGTTTCAGACAACTGATGTGCAGCACCATCTACTGGAAGGAAACATAAAGTACACCACATCCATCCTGTCAAGAATATACTGAAGGGTCAGACTGAATTTCCAGAATCAACATGACAAGGTGCTGCAAAAGAACTATGTATTCACATTCAACTTTTTCAAATAACATCAGATTTTTCTTTATCTGTTGGCAGTATATGACAATAAGCAATGGTATTTCTATGTTATTGGCACTATGTAAGTATGACCCCACTTATACAGTATATACAGTACATGCACACATCACTGCCATGTGCTGTAGGTACGCATATTCTTTAAGGCGAGCCAACTTTCCTTGCAGATCTAAAACTTTCACTATTAAAAAATAATAATAATCAAAACTTCAAAAGCTTTATATAAATAAAAGTAGCTTCTTTTTTTTTACCCATAGCTATTAATCAGGTAATGTGTAATCCTATTGTTCACATTTTATTCATAACACTCCTTGATTGAAAGTGAACCTGATACTTTTCTACCCTTCCTACATTTTACTATCACCTTGTTCATCATGCGAGCTAAGTGTAAACCTTTATACATCTGTGCATAGGTGTGAGCACAGGGTGTGCCAGGCGTGCCTGGGCACACCCTAATCACCCTGTGTGGCCCATATTTCCCCTGTTTAGAAACCTGATATTTCACCAAATAAAAAAATAAAAAAAACAGCTTTTTTATCCAAAAAAAAAAAATTGAAAATATCCCCCCAAAAAATTCAATTGGAAAAATGTATATAAAATATAATAATAATTTAAAAAAAGAAAGCTACCAACACTATCCACTGCCCTACTGACACCAATCTCTGCCCTTATGACACCATCCACCATATACACCATCAGTATATACACAAATGCACCCACGCATATGTGTTTGAGCTTTGGTGTGCACACCCTAATGCAATAGTCTGCTCACACCTATGCATCTGTGTATAGCAGAGCTTCTGACTTTCTCCCATGATTCAGAGCTGAATACTCAGACGATCAGTCATCAGGCCTAAACTCTGTCACTTGACAACAAGGCAGGGTCCTTAGTTTTTTGCAAGCTTCAACCAGATTAACAAATTACTTGTTACTTTGGCCTGAACTAGCAACAAAAATGTTATGTTCTTTGAAGCCCAGGTCTGGAGTCTGGACCCAACAAAAATACCTTTGTAGCAGGGTCCCCGACAGTGCAAGCATTAAATGCTCATTAAAACAGTTGTAAAGTTAAGAGTTACCTGCTCTGGGCAATTTAATCAATTTAATTGCCCAGAGCAGCCCGGAACCTCCTCTTCCTGTGTATCTGACTATTGATCATCTGCCTCAGTTAAAATCCCAAACCTTCCTGTTATCGTAGGCAGTGGCGTATCTAGGGTATGGCAGCCATGGCAAGTGCCATGGGCGCCATATAAAGGGGGCACTGTTGAGTGGCTGGGCAGCAAGGCACTTACCAGGGTCTGAGGGTCTCTTCTACCCTCCTCCCGAGCACAGGCAGGATCTCCTTTTCAGCACCTTTGCTAATGGACTATGGCAGTGCTTTCCCTGCTGAGTTCAGCCACAGCCCTCCCTGTTCTCCAAGGCTCTCCCATTCCATCTGGTCAGATTGGCAGCGCACAAAGAAGTAGGAATATCAGTTTCTCCCTCTCCTCTGTGAAAATTGAGGCCTTAAGTGATGAAGATTTCATCACTTCCAGTATTGGTTCTGTATTTACCTGGCCTTGGAGGGCAGAGGAGGGATCAGGGGTCTAATAAACCCCAGATTTCTCCATAAAGAGGATATGTCACTTCCCAAGGCATCACAAGGGATGATAAATATCACTAGTTTTGTTAAGGTTATCTGAAAGATAGTTTTCAAATGTTTCGACAGAGGTGCAGTTTTAGTGCTTGCCATAGGCGCCATTTTCACTAGATACGCCTCTGATCGTAGGTATGTATGTAGAGATGGAGGCCTGTGTTCACACAGGCTTCATTTAAAGTCCCAAACTTTCGTTTTTTATTGACACATGCAGCGTCGCTTTGCCCTGCCCCCTGCTGACAGGATTGGATTGACAGAAGTAGGAGCCAATGGCAGACTAGCACAGTGATGCATAATGAAAGGATTCAGGTATGTATAACGTGAGGTGAGGGGGGGCATACAAATAGTGGGACATTTACCTTAATGCAGGGAATTCATTAAAGTGAATGTAAACCCTATTCATGAAATTTGAGCTGGGCACATATACCTGCAGTATTTTCTTATCTCTCATCAAATCACTATGTCCTGTAGCGGTCTTCTGCTGTTCTTCTGTTATCAGCCTGATAACAAGTTCTAAGTCAACTGAGATAAAAGCAGCCTGAATTTTGTGTTGGGGAGGATGCTATGAATAGATTAGCAGAGTGCTGAACTATTCAAAGAACAGTTTTCTAGTTTTCTAGAGGGGGTGTGTGCCTTAAAATCTAAAAGTGCTTAAAACAAATGTAGATAATAGCACTGTGTAATACAATATAGTCTCTTTGTCTCCCACTGTTCATCCGATATGTGTTATGCAGAGAATTATGAGAAAATAATATAAAGACATTGCAGGCAGGGACATCTGAGGACAGCATTGCTTCTTAGCTGCAGCGGTTCCGGAGGTTGATCCAGATCCTTCAGTGTTGCCTGCACTTCAGATCTGGGTAAGCCATGGCGCGATGTGATCGGAGGATCGGATGCCATTTCCTGTGCCAGGCCCCAGAGGTAGAGCCTGAAATGATCATCCTCATCATCTGCATCATTAGCAGCAACTTCTGTGGTGATCGATAAGCGGGCACCTGCCCATTTGAACCTATAAACACTATCTGCCTGCATTTCTGACACTTGTAGTCCTAAAGGAAGCAAGTTCTTTATTACCCACAGACACTGCATGCAGACATCTGTGCTTCGCTCACATCCCTGTCCTCTGTGATCCTAGTGGATATAATATTATTGAAGCAATATATAAGGTGACCAGGTGCTTGTAAGTTAAACAGTTTGCAATTACAAGCAGTTGATTACACAATAGCAAAATTTTCTCTACCACCCAAAAAAGTTTTTCCTTCCTCATACCTAAGTGCTAGCTGAAGATTTGCCGGATTCCACTAAGTTATAATTAACCTCTTTCTGTTCTTTCCTCATCTTACTAAGAGACTAATATTATTTAGCATAAGGGGTCTGCTCACATTTCTCTGGAACTTTATTTAAAAGGAGCCAGCCAAGCTAAATACAACCATTTGCTGAATGTTTGTCAGTAGTTGATGTAAAGGGCCTGTGTGCTGAGGAGATAGAGGGGAGTCGTCTGTTAAGTGTCAGTCCCCTGCTTCTCTTCTGCCTGTTCACATAGGCTTCAAGGATTGAAAGGGATTAGATATGTACAGTGTTTCTTTGCATTTCTTTTATGTTACTAAGTAGAGGTCTTTAGATTACAGAATCACATTGCATACTAGTGCTCTATTATTTCTAACAAGTTACTTTTATGACGTACAGTTTTATGTTATGCTTTTCTATGTGCCACGTTTGCCTCCAGGCATATTCTGGCCATCGGGACTACTGGGAGTTTCCCAGTGGGCTGATGGCTCAGTGGGCCAGTTTGCTCTGTGTTTCTCTCCCTCTGCAGTCCGTATCATAATGACAAGCAGGCAGAGCCAGCTCGAGCATGTGTGTGCAAAATACATCTCCAACCTGTAATGTGTGGAGGACGGCACACAACACAAAGATGCAGGGCTGGATGATATTATTTCAGTGTCCCGTTCCTGACCATCAAAGGGAGGGGGAGGGGAGATATTTTCATCTCATCTCAGTGTTAGTCAATAATGCTTTGTCCATGCTGCAGCCCCTCCCTCATCCCCTCCCACCTGCCACATTTTGACTTTTGTGTTCCAGGAAGAAGAAGCCCAAATCAGTCCTCAGCATGCTAAATCCCATGTGAATTTTTTTCTTTATGTTTTCTTCAGGAAGGGGGAGAAGGGGGTTCTGCAGTAACAGGGACAGTCATGTGTTCATACTTTTAGTGCACCTAACTTGGCATTATATACCACCTAACCTGGCTCTATATACCACCTAACCTGGCTCTGCATATCATCTAACATGGCATTCTACATCACCTAACCTGGCATTCTACAGTATGGCACTCTATATTACATAACCTGGCCAATCAGGCTGTAGCAATATTCCTGCATGACATTAGCCCTCCCACTTCACTTGTTCACTTGTTTTTGTGCTTGTTTGCAAAATTAAAGTGAGCCAGTCTGGGTGAAATCCAGGGCCAAATTGTTGTCCCAGTCCATCCCTGTTTGCCTCAGTAAATAAATCTAAAATTGTTTCACTGACAATTATTTCATTATTTTGGTGATATGTGGTAAAAATGGCTGAACCTAGGGTGTCAGAGGTGTCGGAGGACTTGCAGAGTCAGGGCAACCAGTGGGGTACAGATTCTACCAGCAACTCTAACGAGGATAGCGCTACATAAACCAAATTTTTATTTTTGCCCAATGTTTTGCTTCAACGATAAAATGCCTGATTTTATTCAAACTGAGACGTGAAGAACTATACATGCACTGCATAAGCTGATCAAAGAACCGAGAGAAAGGCCCCTTTCAGACATGCGGACTGTATGTCCGCTTTTTTATCCATCTGTGTACGGATGAAAAAGAGACATACATGTATCTCTATGGGATAGCGGTTGTCAGCGGATGAACATTCGCTGACACCCAATATCATCCGTTCCTGCTATAATCCTATTCTGCAGACGGGGGAAAATCCTATTTTTCCATCCGTCTGCAGAGAGGATCGGGTGAACATGGACAGAAGGTCCGTGTTCATCCGTTCCCCCCATAGGGGAGAATGACGACCTGACAGGGCGGTCCCTGCACAGTGTGCAGGGACTGTCCAGTCATCTCCCGGCTCAGCGGGGATCAACGGAGCGATCCCCGCTGAGCAAGCGGATGTTCACGGGGCAGATCATCACAGGATCTACCCGTGTGAAAGGATTCTAAGTCTGTAGTAGAACATGAGCAGCTGGTGCAAGAACAATGTGTCTCACAGTGTGCACACACTGCCACAACATTCTGACTGGTTCCTTTCTGGCCCTGTGCATGTACAGATCATGTTATATTGCACGGAGGCCTGTGATGATGCATAATAAGGCCTGAATGTGTTAAATGGGCCTGGTTTGGTTTTATGCTCCTTTAAAGTTCATAATGCCAGAGGATACCCATGTTATATTAGGAAGAAAAACTGTCTTAGGGCCCTTTCACGCAGGCAGATCCCGTGAGGATCCGTTCCGTAAATATCCGATTGCTCAGCGGGGATCGCTCTGTTGATCCTCTATGGGGGGATTGGATGAACACGGACTATCTGTCCGTGTTCACCTGATCCGATCATTCCATCCGCAGACGGATGGAAAAATAGGATTTCCCCCCATCTGCAGAATCGGACCATAGCGGGGACCGATGAGATCGGGTGTCAGTGGATGTTCATCCGAAAACGTCATACTGTCCCCAGGTGTGAAAGGGCCATAAGAGGAGGGAGGACAAAAAAGTGTTTCATTGTTTGTGTTCCAGTTGTCCAAGCTTACCCATAATGTATTTAGATTCTATATTAAAGAATGACACATCCACTACATGAGTGACTGTGGAATAATAAATATTTACAGTCATGTTAGGTTTTCCATTAAGTAGGTGAGCATTTTTAGTAAGAAAGAAAGGAGAAGTCATTATTCTAGATCACTGCTAAATGCTGATAATAAGAGATAATAAGAATTGATATTGCTGCCCAAACAAACACACTAAACACAATAAGCTTGTTCATTTTACTTCTCTTTTCTGAAACTCTTATGTTATCATCGCTACATGCAAAATCGCACATCATCTGTCCTACTAAACAATAAGGTGCTTACAGAAAAAAGGGGAAGTAACCACAAGGTCTTGTTCACAGGGACTTCAAAAACGGACATTTGCTTCACATTAATAAAACTTTCCATTGATTCCTATTCTTTGCATCAATTAGTCATTGGTCTAATAATATAAAGTAAACATTGCCAGAACTTATTTTGTGTTGCTGTGTATTGATTTGGATCTTGTTTGCAAAGTTTAGCCGTTATTGCCAACTTGCAAATTTCAGTTTAACAAATTAAAATGTGCTGCAATTGCATTCAAAGCGCATTTGACTATCTCTATGGCAAGACTTTTTTCTTCTTCTAAAAAAAAAACAAGTGTCCAAAAACACTGCAAAAATGCTTTCTGGAATCTTTGAAAAGTATTAAAATTGTAGCTGAACATATAACAATGTAGGCATTTCAGGAGCAATTTCAATTACTTTTAAAACCTACGTAATCTTATGCCGCATACACACGATCATTTTTCGGCATTAAAAAAAACGACGTTTTTAAAAACGTCATTTAAAATGATCGTGTGTGGGCTTCACATCGTTTTTCATCTTCTGAAAAAATAAATAAAAAAATGTTCGAGCATGCTGCATTTTTTAATGTCGTTTTAAAAAATGTAGTTTTTTGGGTTGTAAAAAATGGTCGCGTGTTGGCTAAAACGACGTTAAAAACAACGTTTTAAACCCGCGCATGCTTAGAAGCAAGTTATGAGACGGGAGCTTGAATGGAACTTCCCCTTTAGAGTGCCGTTGTAGGTGTTGTACGTCACTGCGCTTTGCTTTTTTTAAAACTATTGTGTGTGGGCAACATCGTTTTTAATGATGAAGTTGGAAAAACTTCGTTTTTTTCCATGCCGAAAAGTGATCGCGTGTACGCGGCATTAGAAACTTGTTATAGTTATAGTGTCTTGTACCCACTGAAAAAATAAATCCATATTCACCAACCCGCAAGAGCCACAAGAGGGAGCTTTGGTCTTTAATGTTCCATGTTGTGCCTCTATGATAATACATCTATTAAAGTATAGCATATTTATGTTGCTTTTACATTCATTTTTTTATTAAACAAGGGGGGATGTATGGAAATGATATGCAAAGGCAAGAGACAGTAAAATAAGTCACAAATAAAAAGAAAACATAAATCAGCACAAGGGACATTACTTAAAGGGTCACTAAAGGAAAATATGTTATTTGCTGAAATGACTGTTTACAGGGTAAAGAGACATAATAGTTAACTTATTCCTTTTAAAAATTATTAATAATAGATAAAAATCAATCATATAATGTGCCTGCAGGTTAGTTTCATTTTTAAACTGGTTTCATGTTTCTGTGATGTAAAGAGACACACAGAACAAAAACAAACAAATACAGTACAGGGCAGTGTTTTGTTTTTAAAATTAATCTGATTCTGGGAAGTTTTAGACACACAGTAATGACAGCTTGGACCACAGTCAAAAGCTGTCATGAGATTTTTCATAAGGAGCCAGACAAGCAGGAAGTGTGGAGATCAGAGCAGAATTACAGCAACTTCAAAGCAAAAACGAACAATGAGGACATGATACCAGGACTGCAGTAAGGAAGCTATTTAGCTAAAAAAAAAAAATCCTTTAGTGATCCTTTAAAGTCTATAGGATGTGTCCATGGGCTGCTGGCTTCTGCATTAGATGAAATCTTCCTCCTTTTTTTATTATTTTACATAATAATGTACGGGGTTGGAACATGTTATTACCCTAATATTTGGGGTTAGGAGCGTCATAGCAAATTTAAAAGAGAGGAAGCTGTACATTATTGATGTTTTTTCTCTGTTTTTTGTGTTGTGTTTTCCCCCTTGTTTTTTTCTTTCTGTACCCTATTGATATAGAAATATTAATAAAAAATGGATTAAAAAATCTTCCTTCTCCAAACACAACCCCCCCCCCCCCCAACCTTAATCTTTAAGTTTAGCTAGGTTATACAGAACCAATGTACCTGTGATGGGCACTCAAGTGTGCCAAATATGCCAGCACTTTCTGTCCACCTCCTCCTTTATAAAAGCCATACTATAGCTTCTATGAATACATTTCCATACTAGAAATAAGGGGTTTAAAGGATCACCCCAAAAGTCATATTCCTAATATGTGCCTTCTGCATATCATGCACTTGTATAAAAAAAAGTATCTTGTTCTCTTTGTCTTGTTTACTTTGTGTGAAATCCCTGTTGTTCCTGTCAGTTCCTCTGCTTTGTTATAAAAATAAAAGCTGACCACACCATGCATGACAGCACAGTGAGGTCAGTTTTCTGGTTGTGCTGGGAATGAAGTCTGCTCTCCTCCAATGATTAGACTTGGGCTGACATGTCCCCCCTCCTCTCACACAGTCATTCACCAGGAAGACCAGCGTGCTGCTTTTTTTCCTCCCTCAGCTCTCTGAGCTCTTTACGCAGCTGAGAACAAAGATAATGTGATCACTTAGGCCCTGTACACACGATCAGACATGTCTGATGAGACTTGTCTGACGGACCGTTTTCATCAGACAACTCTGAACTTGTCTGATGTGTGTACACACCATCGGACCAAAATCCGATCAGACCAGAACGCGTTGACGTAGAACACAACGACGTGATGAAAAAACGAAGTTCAATGCTTCCAAGCATGCGTCGACTTGATTCTGAGCATGAGCAGGTTTTTGGTCCGATGCTTTTGTGTACTAACCATCGAACCTGACCGACGGACAGGTGTCCGTTGGACAGATTTTAAAGCATCTTTTAAAACTTTGGCCCGATGGAAAACGGTCTGGTAGGCCGTACACACCATCGAACTGGTCCGATGAAACCGGTCTGCAGACCAGTTTCATCGGACATGTCCGATCGTGTGTACGTGGCCTAAAAGAAAAAAAAAGATAGAAAAAAATATATAAATACCCTTTTTTTCTATCTATCTATACACAAATGTTTTCCCATTCATTTCTACTGCTGTGTACAGATGCACATTCCGACAACAAAACCATGGATTTTTTTCCAACAGATGTTGGATCAATCTTGTCTTGCATACACACGGTTACACAAATGTTGTCCGAAATTTTGAACGTCAAGAACACGGTGACGTACTAGACGGAATCTGCTTGATTCCGAGCATGCGTGGAATTTTGTGCGTCGGAATTGTGTACACATGATCTTTTTGACCCCAGATCTCACAATAAAAATGACTTTTTTCTATTACAAGGGATGAGAATAAAAGTTTATTAATTCTTTTTTTTTTTTTAAAGGGGACAGTGTAAAAAGAAAAATAAATAAGAAAAAATATATTTTTTTTAACTGCCCTGTCCCTCCAAGCTTGTGCACAAAAGCGAACGCATACGTAAGTTGCGTCCACATATGTAAACAGTGTTCAAGCCACACATTAGAGTGAGAGCAAAAATTCTAGCACTAGACCTTCCCTGTAACCTGTAAAAAAAATTAAAGCATCGCCTATGGAGATTTTTAAGTACTGTACCGTAGCTCTCCCATCCCAGGCCGGGCCCCAATCCTCTTAATGGTTTCAGCCAGTTGTTTACCACCCATTACCGGCAACGGAAAGCTTTGGATCAAACCCTAACCCCAGATCTCTCAGTAAAGATGACCTGTCAATACCTATTGCTATCACAAGGGATGCTTACAATCCTGCGAATGGCACAGGGGAGGTCAGAGGCTGCGGATGGTACAGGAGAGGTCAGAGGCTGCGGATGGTACAGGGGAGGGCAGAGGTTGCGGAGGGTACAGGGGAGGTCAGAGGCTGCAGATGGTACAGGGGAGGTCAGAGGCTGCAGATGGTACAGGAGAGGTCAGAGGCTGTGGATGGTACAGGGGAGGGCAGAGGTTGCGGAGGATACAGGGGAGATTGGAGGCTGCGGTGGGAACAACAGGAGGTCAGAGGCTATGGAGGGGATGACAGGAGGTCAGAGGCTGTGGAGAGGAAGACAGGAGTGGTCAGAGGCTGCAGAGGGGACGACAGGAGAGGTAAGAGGCTGCGGAGGGAACGACAGGAGAGGTCAGAGGCTGCAGAGGGAACAACAGGAGTGGTCAGAGCCTGCAGAGGGGATGACAGGAGAGGCCAGTGGCTGTGGAGGGGATGACAGGAGAGGCCAGTGGCTGTGGAGGGGATGACAGGAGAGGTCAGAGGCTGTGGAGGGGACGACAGGAGAGGTCAGAGGCTGTGGAGGGGACGACAGGGGAGGTCAGAGGCTGCGGAGGGGACGACAGGAGAGGTCAGAGGCTGCGGAGGGGACGACAGGAGAGGTCAGAGGCTTCAGAGGGGATGACAGGAGAGGTCAGAGGCTGCAGTGGGGATGACAGGAGGTGAGAGGCTGCGGAGGGGACGACAGGAGAGATAAGAGACTGCAGAGGGGATGACAGGAGGTCAGAGGCTGCGGAGGGGATGACAGGAGAGGTCAGAGGCTGCGGAAGGGACATAGCAAGAAGCTGCAGAGGGGACGTAGGAAGAGGCACACGCCACCAGGCGAGACCTCACTGAACACTACTGCTCTTCTTTTAAAAATGGCGCCGATCTGCGGCATCATGTCACTGCGCTTGCGCCAGCCTTTCCGAAAATTGCCATGCTTTCCTGAGCACGGCTAGCTTCAGAACAGCGCTGGCGCAGTTGCATGTCAGCCTGGCCTTGCAGCCATATTTCTTTCAGGTGCCGCTGCCCTCACAGCAGCCCCAGAGGCAGCCAGATGGGTATCCCCGTAGGCCAGTCCAGCCCTGCCTTTGCCTTCTGCTTGGAAGGCCTGATAAACAATGTACTACCTTTTTATAAGCTTACTTATATGGGGCGTAATTGCCCACAGAAATGTGATAAAGTCTGGGCATCGTGGACAGAAGCTAGGCACATTACTGTATAAACTATTACTGGATCTTTGTGTGTGTGTAGACCTGGGAGCCTGTGCTACTTTCCCCGGGGTTATGGATGCCCTTTGTGGTTTCCATTGTGCCTTATGGGTGGTGGCCTCCGGTTCTTCCTTCTTGGGCCCAAATGGTCAATATTTTGTGTGACCACCATTAGTTTCCAGCACTGCCTTAACCCTCTTGGGCATGAAGTTCACCAGAGCTTCAGAGTCCTCTGCCACTCCTCCATGATGGCATCACATAGTTGGTGGATGTTAGAGACCTTGCGCTCCTCCGCCTTCAGTTTAAGGATGCCCCACAGATGCTCAATAGGGTTTAGGTCTGGAGACATGCTTGGCCAGTCCATCACCACATAAAAAGATATAATAAAATATTTACAAAAATGTGAGGGGCGTACTCACTTTTGTGAGATACTGGAAGTACACAGGCAAAAAGTAAAAAAAAATTATAAAAAAAACAATGCAAGATTTAGGCACCAGGTTTCTTTTTTAAAGGAAGGAATTTAGTTATTTAAAGCGGCGGTTCTGCGGGAAAAGCGTTTTTTTTTTTTCCTGTCATTCGTGCACGGTTTGTATATGTAAACTTACACTCACCTCTCCCGTTCTTGCAGCCACATGTGTCCCCATTTTATCCAAAACAATGTTTTATAAAATACAGCGATGGACGTTTCCATCTTTAGTGTGGGCACTCCTGAAGCCCACCTGTCTAGACATCCGGGATGCTGTGAATGCTGTCCCAGTAATCGGACCCGCGTCACTTCCGGTGCTCGTGCTCGGTGCTCTATGGGAGGCAGCTCCTCCCATAGAGGATACAATGTATACAGTAGACACGAATCCCCCACACTCTATATACAATGTCCTCCCCTCCTCCGCTCTCAGCAGCAGGCTAGTGTCTGTTAGGGACAGGGCTGGAGGCGGTGCTGGCGATAATGTCATTCAGAATGTTGCTCCGCCTCCACCCGCCCACCCGAGTCTATGTTGTTCACGGACCTGCTATAGGGACTGGGCTGGAGGCGGTGCTGGAGATAATGTGATTTAGAATCCTTCTCCGCCTCCGCCCGCCCACCCGAGCTTATCAGATTCACGGACCGAAAAAGGCGTCTGCGCATGCGCCGTGGACCCGCGATCAGCTGTGCTCTGATGTACGAGCACCGGAAGTGACGCGGGTCCGATTTCTGCATAGGTCCTGAGGATGATCAACGGCGAAATCTCGCACTAACACAGCAGAGCGCGTCTTCTGGGATTGTGAGGACTGAGTCCCAGGAGACATAGCGCCGTCGGGGGAAAATCAAAACACACGCCCATTCCCCCGCGGTGGAAGGTGATTGACAGGACAGAAAGCCTTGAAGAAAAGGGGTAAGGCTAAAGAAAAAAAAAAACGTAGTTGTTCTTTTCAATGCAATGCTGTTTTATTGCCATGAACTCAAAAATTAGGGTGAACCTCCGCTTTAAAAGCTAGGATTTTTTAATAGGTTTAGCCAGCAACTAAAAAACATTACTTTCACAATATGTCAAACCCTTTCTACCTGTATTCTTATTCCTGGCTAACACAATACTTCACTTTTTTGCTTTTTTCGGACCTGAGTTTCTCATCCATGCTCATATGATAACTAAGCAGAAACTGGCTAGGGTGTACCCCATAAATAAACTGATTACAAGCAGACTTAAAAAAAAAAAAGAAACGTAATCTACCAAACAAGAATACTCTTGTTTCTGTTTGCAATTATTTAACATTTGACAATGCCTGTAATATGAATATTAGTATTTCAGAGCTGCAAGCTGATAGGGCCGTAGTAATTTAATTTAGTTGTTTTTGTTTTGAAAAGCAGCAGTGCATGCATGAGCAAGGTTCTAGATATATACAGCGTTTCTGTATACAAGTTACTGGGATTTTGGAAACTCCTTAGGCTTCATGCACACTAGAAAACTAAAAAGTGCTGTAAAAAAGCCTAGTGTGTAAGCTACATCTAGTAGCTGCAGCGTTAACAACCAGTGAATAGTGGGGCTTCTGCGTCCTTAACAACGGATGAGTCATTAGCTTTCAGCAGGGTTCCCTGCTGACAACTAAATGTAAAAAAAACATTGCTGGCAATACAAAGAAATTGAACAAGAAGGGTTGAGGGGAAGCCTCTTCCCAACTTTTAGGGATCTTTCTGGCCAAATAATGGGTTTTGCACCCAGTGTGATAACATAGAAAAACAGGGAAAACAGGAAAAGTTGGGAAGAGGCTTCCCCTCAACCCTTCTTGTTCAATTTCTTTTTATTTATCTTCCATATTGGGATTGTGAGTACTCATCAATCATTATTGGGAAACATTCTTCCACCAACCCCTGTTTTTCTATTGCTGGCAATACAAAAATGTGAAGAAAAAAACGGTGTGGCCCCCACCCCCACCCCCCAATCCATACCAGGCCCTTTTGGTCTGTCATGAATTCTAAAGGGAATCCCATGCCAAAATGTAAAAAAAAAATGTAGGGTCCCCCCAAATCTATAACAGACCCTTTTCCGAGCATGCAGCCTGGCAGGCAAGGTAGGGGGGAACAAGCGAGCGCCCCCCACCACTCCTGAACTGTAATAGGTCACATGCCCTCAACATGGGGGGGTGCTTTGGAGCAGCTCTTTCCCCCCAAAGCACCTTTTCCCCATGTTGATGGAGACAAGGGCCTCTTCTCTACAATCCTGGCCGGTGGTTATGGGGATCTGTGGGCTCTCCCAGATCCCAGCCCCCACCTATTTGAATGAGTACAGGGTACAGGATTTTGACCAGTGTACATCTGGCTCTGTCCTCCTCTCCCCCTGGCTGCATGCCCCCTCTATTCTGTCTAGCTGGCTGCATCCCTTTCTCTCCTCTGTCCATCTGGCTCTGTCCTCCCCTCCACCTGGCTCAAAGACGCAATGCTCATTTGATGCATTTTTATTTATATACACTGGAAGGTGCCTTTTTGTTACACCTAATTAAAATAGACCAAAAAGTTAGAAGCCCTGTCAGCTTGTTTCGTCTGCATTCCTGTTTCTGGCTTGTGAAGACAGTAAGTGAGGGTAAACCTCTCTAATGGAACTGTCTCCACTTTTTCTAAAATCATAAAAAAGTGGATGGGTAGGTGTGTATGAGTGGCAACATTCTAATAAGGTTTTCCAAGTATAATTTGTCATCCACTCCCCTTCAGTTGGCCCTTCCCTTTGCCTCATAGCCACCATATGTGTAAAATCTCACATTAAAGGACAACATAAAGGCTGCAAAACAAGTATTTTTATTATTAGCTGCAGGAGAAATAATACGTGATAAATTGGTGATACATAGGTGCTGTGATAAATAATCTCTGATGAGTGATATGTTGCAATGACAAAATGAATGGCCACTGGAACATCACCTAGTATTGGGGTTGCAGTGCTTCCCCATTTATATTGTTTCTGATGATCTCTGTGTCTAGAACAGCTATTAAAATGTTTTGTTTTTTTCAAAGAAGCCGATCTTTACAGTGAGTGCTACCTGCTCAATAAAGCAAACATTGTTCATGTTTTGTTCAAGAAACAATAGGAACCACCCAACACAGCGCTCACACAAAAAGACATGGATTTGGAGCTTTGCTGTTAACTTTCTGCTGTTTCAAAATCAGCCACCAAAGTTCTTCTGTATGAAGGGTGTGGTTACTGTTCCCAAGAGAACCTTGTGTAAAAAGAAATGCCTAACAGGAAAATGATCGCATTGCTTTCAGCAAGCAATCTATTTTTTCCCTTTTATTTTCCAACCTGTTTCTCCTTATAAACTGTCAGTTTTTGTTTTTTCTTATTGGAAGCTCTGGGGGGATATCTACACTTACAGTTGCAATAAAAAATATGTGAACCCTTTTGGAATGATATGAATTTCTGCACAAATTGGTCATAAAATATGGTCAGATCTTTATCTAAGTCACAACAATAGACAATCACAGTCTGCTTAACTAATAACACACAAAGAATTAAATGTTACCATGTTTTTATTGAACACACCATGTAAACATTCACAGTGCACGTGTAAAAAGTATGTGAACCCTTGGATTTAATAACTGGTTGAACCTCTTTTGGCAGCAATAACTTCAACCAAACGTTTCCTGTAGTTGCAGATCAGACGTGCACAACGGTCAGGAGTAATTCTTGACCATTCCTCTTTACAGAACTGTTCTTGGGATGTCTGGTGTGGATTGCTTTCTTGAGGTCATGCCACAGCATCTCAATTGGGTTGAGGTCAGGACTCTGACTGGGCCACTCCAGAAGGCGTATTTTCTTCTGTTTAAGCCATTCTGTTGTTAAATTATTTCTATACTTTGGGTCGTTGTCCTGTTGCAACACCCATCTTCTGTTGAGCTTTAGCTGGTTCTCCTGCAAAATGTCTAGATAAACTTGGGAATACATTTTTCCTTCGATGATAGAAAGCAAAGCAGCGCCAAACCATGGTGCCCCCACCACCATACTTCACAGTTGGGATGAGGTTTTGATGTTGGTGTGCTGTGCCTCTTTTTCTCCACACATAGTGTTGTGTGTTTCTTCCAAACAACTAAACTTTGGTTTCATCTGTCCACAGAATATTTTGCCAGTACTGCTGTGGAACATCCAGGTGCTCGTGTGCAAACTGTAAACGTGCAGCAATGTTTTTTTTTTTTTTGGACAGCAGTGGCTTCCTCTGTAGTATCCTCCCATAAAATCCATTCTTGTTTAGTGTTTTACGTATCGTAGATTCGCTAACAGGGATGTTGGCATCTGCCAGAGACTTCTGTAAGTCTTTAGCTGACACTCTAGGATTCTTCTTTACCTCATTGAGCAGTCTGCGCTGCGCTCTTGCAGTCATCTTTATAGGACGGCCACTCTTAGGGAGTAGAAGCAGTGCTGAACTTTCTCCATTTATAGACAATTTTTCTTACCGTGGACTGATGAACAGCAAGGCTTTTGGAGATACTTGTATAACCCTTTCCAGCTTTATGCAATTCAACAATTCTTAATTATTTTATAGGGCAGGGCAGCTGTAACCAACACCTTCCATCTCATTGATTGGACTCCAGTTGGCTGACACCTCACTCCAATTAGCTCTTAAAGATGTCATTAGTCTGGGGGTTCACATACTTTTTCCACCTACACTGTGAACGTTTACATGGTGTGTTCAATAAAAACATGGTAATATTTAAATCTTTGTGTGTTGTTAGTTTAAGCAGACTGTGATTGTATATTGTTGTGACCAAGATGAAGATCAGATCACATTTTATGACCAATTTGTGCAGAAATCCATATCATTCCAAAAGGGTTCACATACTTTTTATTGCAACAATATATTCTCTTTACCAGCCATCATGGCTCACAATCTTTACTTGTTTACAGAAATGTTAACATTTATCCAAAATGGTATTTTAAAGCAAAATTTTCTCCAATCCACAGTAAAAATAAATGTATACTGTACATACCTTTTTGTGCTTGCTTTATTAAAGGCTAAGTTAACCTTTTGTTAAAAAAATAAAAAATATAAATAAATAAATGCACATGATTTTCAGGTAAAAAATAATAATTAATTCAGGTAAATTAATAATTTTTTACACTGCTGCCTTTAAAGCATTGCACCCATGATCAGCAGATCACATGTCCAATGCCAGGCGCCTGCAGACACTCAGTACAGTTATTGAAGAGCAGGAAAATCAATTCACCAGCGCCCTTGCAGTTCATTGAGAACTACAAGCCACCTGCCGCAGTGGAAGACAGGACTTGTAGTTCATTCATACACATAACTTGGTGCACAGAGCTCTGCACAGCCACACTGTTTTAAAGCGAAGGTCCACCCTAAAAAAAAAATTGCCAAAAAGGCTACAAAAGATTAGAAAAATAAATATATAGGCCCGGATTCACAAAGCACTTACGCCGACGTATCTCCAGATACGCCGCGTAAGTACAAATATGCGCCGTCGTATCTGTGTGCCAAACCCACAAACTTAGATACGCCTAAAAACAGATTTCATCCCACCGACGTAACTTGCCTACGCCGGTGTAGAGTGGGCGCATATTTACGCTGGACGCATGTGGCCCTCCCATTGATTTTCGATTCAAATATGCAAATGAGGGAGATATGCCGATTCACGAACGTACTTGCGCCCGGCTCATGATTTACGCGGTTTGCGTAAGTTTTACGTTTGGCGTAAAGTTATTCCCCATAGATGAGGCGCAAACCCATGCAAAGGTATGGACCAGGGAACACAAGCCTATGTATTTTTACGTTGGATGTCTGTGAATATGGGCCGACGTGGGTCTGGCTGGGCGTAGGTTACATTCACGGTGTACACAGTATCTTAGGCAGTTGTTCTGACATGGTTGTACGCATGCGCACGGGGATAGGTACATGTCCCGACACATGCGTAGTTCATTTTAAGTACTTGTCTGGCACCCGGCCCATCATTTGCATGGGGTCACGCTTCATTAACATGGATCATGCCCACTTCCACCTACTTCCACTTACGCCGGCTTACGCCTACGAAATATACGCTATGCCGGCGCAGAGTTGGGAGCATTTGCTTTGTGAATTCCATGCTTGCCTCTCCGTGCTGTGCAGGCGTAGCGTAAAAGAGATACGCAACAGCAGCATAAACATGCGCCGATGTATGTGAATCCGGGTCATATTTTTTTATACTTACCAGAAGTGGCTGTTACTAGGCAGATCGTCTTAATCTGCCACTTCCTAGTCCACGGTGGTCTTCTTTCTTCTCCTCCTTGCATTGCCTCCTGGGAAATGCGGAGCAGTGTCTTCTGGGACATTGTGTGTGTCCCAGGAGACATCCGCGCATTCACATAGCGCCACTCGACTCGCACATGCGCAGTAGGGAATCGGGAAGTAAAGCGGCAATGCTTCACTTCCTGATTCCCTCACCGAGGATAGCGGCAGGGCAGCCGACATCGTGGGCACCCTGGACAAATAAGTGTCCTTATTAAAAGTCAGCAGCTACAATGTTTGTAGCTGCTGACTTTTATAAAAAAAAATTAACGCCGGACCTCCGCTTTAAAAGCGAGTGTGGGGAGAGAATCCTCCACCTGTTGTCACACAGGGGATGAGGGGGTAGAGCAGGGGTCTCCAAACTACGGCCCGCGGGCCACATGCGGCCCGCTGAGATGTCTTTTCCGGCCCGCAGCTCAAGACCTCACACTTATTGCAGGGATCTGTCTCTTTAAACTTTGTTGGATTGCAGGACTTTCGCTGCATACTCCACTCCCCGCACTGTACAGAGCGGGTCCTGCAACCCGACACAGCCCGCCCCTCCCGGCACCATGCTGTGCAATTGATTGCTAGGACCGCCTAGCAACCAATGACGTTCTTCAATAAAGTTCTCCTGTTAATCAGGAATGGTTGCCCTGTGTAGGTAACTCTTTATTGGTGTGCTGTAAAAAGTTCCTGATATGGGTAGAATTCCTCCTTGATCTGATCTCCTCTAATCTCTGAGGCGTTTTATAATTCTGTTTTTGTCTCTGGGGATTGTATGGTCTGTCCCGCATAATGAGCCACCAGTCTCATTCCTCCAGCATTCAGATCCACGGCGATACTCTTGTTCTCCGTACCTCCGCACACAATAGCTAACACACAGCAGCACATGTCTGCCTAAGATCAGGATTAACTTTAACTTCAATCGTCTGACAGGAAATGCTTTTCCCAAGGTGCCCATGTAACAGCAGGACCGTAGCTGGGAGGTGCAGCAGATCTGCACTGAAGCTGATACATAGGGATTTCTGATGGGGAGGTAAATGTGCTAGGGGGGTTCTGAGGGAGATATAAATAAGGGGTAGGGGACTGTCATGGGGACATAAATGTGCATGGGGGCTCTGAAAGGGACATAAATGTGTGTAAGGGGGCTGTCATGGGGATATAAACGTACATGGGGGGAGGATATAAAAGTACATAGGGGGGCTCTGAGGGGTATATAAAAGTACATGGGGGGGGGCTCTGAGGGGGTTATAAAAGTACATGGGGGGCTCTGAGGGGGGATATAAAAGTACATGGGGGGCTCTGAGGGGATATAAAAGTAGACGGGGGGCTCTGAGGGGTATATAAAAGTACATGGGGGGCTCTGAGGGGTATATAAAAGTACATGGGGGGGCTCTGAGGGGTATATAAAAGTACATGGGGGGCTCTGAGGGGATATAAAAGTACATGGGGGGGCTCTGAGGGGTATATAAAAGTACATGGGGGGGCTCTGAGGGGGGATATTAAAGTACATGGGGGGGCTCTGAGGGATATATTAAAGTACACGGGGGGCTCTGAGGGGTATATAAATGTACATGGGGGGGGGCTCTGAGGGGTATATAAAAGTACATGGGGGGCTCTGAGGGGATATAAAAGTACATGGGGGCTCTGAGGGGATATAAATGTACATAGGGGGCTCTGAGGGGGACAGAAATGTGCATGGGTGGCTCTGAGGGGACATGTGTGTGAGGGGGGACATAAATGTGCAGGGGGGGTTTGAGGTGATGTGTGTGTGTGTGAGGGCTGTGATGGGGACATAAATATGCATGGGGGGCTCTGAGGGGGACATAAAAGTACATGGGAGGGCTCTGAGGGGATGTGTGTGTGTGAGGGGGCTGTGATGGGCATAAATGTGCATGGGGGGGGATCTGAGGGGACGTGTGTGTGTGTGAGTGAGAGGGCTGGGGCGGGGACATAAATATGCATGGGGGGCTCTGAGGGGGATATAAAGTACATGGGGGACAGAAATGTGCATGGGTGGCTTTGAGGGGACATGTGTGTGAGGGGGACATATATGTGCATAGGGGGCTCTGAGGGGACATGTTTGTGAGGGGGACATAAATGTGCATAGGGGGCTCTGAGGGGACATGTGTGTGATGGGGTTGTGAGGGGGACATAAATGTGCATGGGGGGGATCTGAGGGGACGTGTGTGAGAGGGCTGTGATGGGGACAAATATGCATGGAGGGCTCTGAGGGGGACATAAAACTACATAGGAGGGCTTTGAGGGAACGTGTGAGGGGGCTGTGATGGGGACATAAATGTGCATGGTGGGCTCTGAGGGGGACATAAAAGTACATGGGAGGGCTCTGAGGGGGACGTGTGTGTATGAGGGGGCTGTGATGGGGACATAAACGTGCATGGGGGGGGGGGTCTGAGGGGACATGTGTGAGAGGGCTGTGATGGGGACATGAATATGCATGGGGGGCTCTGAGGGGGACATAAAAGTACATGGGAGGGCTCTGAGGGGACGTGTGTGTGTGTCAGGGGGGGCTCTGAGGAGGGGGGATAAATTATTAATTTCTAAATAACAGATTTTTTCCGGCCCACGAATTAGTGTCCAATTTACAATGTGGCCCCCTAAGTGAAAAGTTTGGAGACCCCTGCTCTAATGGGTCAATTCACTGCATGGATTTTTGAGTAAAAATAACCCATGCAGTATTTATCTAAAAAGCATTGATTATTTAACCGCTTCAATACTAGGCTTTTATACCACCTCCATACCGGGCCTATTCTGACACTTCTCTCCTACATGTAATAATCATCATTCTTTTGCTAGAAAATTACACAGTACCCCCAAACATTATATATGTTTTTTTTAGCAGACACCCTAGGGAATAAAATGACGGTCATTCCAAAGTTTTATCTTGCACGGTATTTACGCAATTATTTTTCAAACGCTTTTTTTTGTAAAAAAAATTGTTTTATGAATTAAAAAAATAACAAAACACTAAAGTTAGCCCAATTTTTTTGTATTATGTGAAAGATTATGTTACACCGAGTAAATAGAGACCCAACATGTCACGCTTTAATTATGCGCACACTCATGGAATGGCGCCAAACTTCGGTACTTAAAAATCTCCCTAGGCAACGCTTTATTTATTTTTTACAGGTTACAGTTTAGATTTACAGAGGAGATCTAGTGCTAGATTAGTTGCTGGCACTCTAACGCACGCGGCGATACCTCACATGTGTGGTTTAAACGGCGTTTACATATGTCGGCGGGACTTGCGTGTGCGTTCGCTTCTGCACGCGAGCTATCGGGGACAGGGGCGTTTTCATTTTTTTTTTATCTTTTATTATTTTTTTTTACTTATATTTTATTTATTTTTACACTTTTTTTCTTTTTTTTTTTTTTTTTTTTCCACTTTTATTACTATTACAAGGAATGTAAACATCCCTTGTAATAGGAAATGTGTGTGACAGGTCCTCTTTATGGAGAGATGTGGGGTCAATAAGACCTCACATCTCACCTCCAGGCTGGAAACCATGAGATCGGTGAAAAAAAATTCACCGATCTCATGAATGGTGACTTACAGCCGCAATCGCGGCTTTGTTTACATACGGGGACCCGGGCGTGACGTCTTCAGATCGCGCCCGGGTCCTCCGACGGTCATAGAGATGACTGGTGACCATCTGGTCACCAGTCATCTCTATGCTTCCTGCCGCCGCCGACGATTCGTTCTCCGGGCCCCCGAAGGTACAGGTAAGCCCGGAGAAGCACCGGATGGCGGCGGGAGGGGGGGGATGTCCCCTCCCGCCGCCTGTAAGAACGATCAAGCGGCGGAACCGCCGCTATGATCGTTCTTACTTTGTGCAGAATCGCCGGCTGAAGAGATGGATATCTGGATGATGCCTCTGGCTGCAGGCATCGTCCAGATATTCGCCTGCAATACCCAGGCCGTCAATTGACGGCCACTTAGGATGGTAAATCCCATCCCAGGCCGTCAATTGTCTATGGCTGGGTATTGAAGTGGTTAACAAATGTGTTAAATATTTATGTTTTGTGCTATTTAGCACTTACATTTTGCGTTATTTTTGGCTTTTTCTTTTTCTTATTTCTTTGCAGGTTGACACTGCACCAGAAGGCACATAGCAATATTGTGAAACTATCAAAACATTCTAGGGTGCTTTAATTCACAAAACCGTCTACCCTCTGATGAAATGTTACAAATTATTTACATTCCTGAGCTCAGAGGAGAACCTTCTCACACTGATACATTGTATGCTTCTTACTTACTGGCCAGTGCAGAGTCGCTCTTGTTATTTTTTACGTTTCTAAAATACCGCCAGCAACCCACCAGGTGATAAATAATGAATGTGTGTGTTATTTAGTGAATTGACTTTAATGATTTATCTCATATTTTTTATTGCAGTATTTACCTTACTATTTTAACAAATGTGTGGTATTTACCTAATATTTGATTTTTTTGGAGGAAATTATTTTTATTGAAGTTTTCTACATTCAATATTTTACTTTGATTATTTGATTCTTTTTTTATCTCATGCGATATTTCCAAAAAAATTGTCACGTGACCATTTTATCGCATGCGGTAACCTTTAGTGAATTGACCCCTAAATACGAGCGTCAGGCCTCGTACACACAACCGAGGAACTTGTCGGAAAAGACACATTGTTTTCCTCGACGAGTTCCTTGTTAGGCTTGTCGAGAAACTTGACAAGCTGTCTTTGCATACACGCTGTCAAGACCAAATCTCCTCGTTCTCAAACACGGTGACTTTAACACCGTTTGATTCCTCTGGCACAACCCTTGGGGCTGCTTTTGCTAATCTCATGTTACTGCGTGTTAGGGAAAAGTTTGGTAGGAGACATTTGCACTTTTCGGTCTGTTACAGCGTGACAAATGTGCTATTTCCATTACAAACGCTACTTTTACCGAAGGTGCGCGGGTTTCTAAGCATACACACCAACGTGTTTCTCGACGAAAACCAGCCCGGCGAGGAAATTGAAACTCCCGTCGAGGAAAAAGAGAACTTGCTCTCTTTTTTCCTCATCAAGTTTCTTGATGGATTCTGACGAGTTTCTCGGTCGTGTGTATGAGGCCTCAGGCCGTGTACACATGGCAGGGAACCTCGACGGGCAGAACACATCGTTCCGCCCGTCGAGGTTCCCTGCCGGCCGTCGAAATCGGCGACCCGCCCGTCGGGAATGGCAACCAGCCATTCTTCCAGGCGGGCCGTCGAGCAAATAGAGAGCGTGCTCTCTATTTCTGCTCGACGGGCTTCCCGACGGGAAGCTCGCCGAGAGCGTACACACGGCCGAGGTCCTCGCTGGAATGCAGCTTCCAGCGAGGTTCTCGCTGGTTTCCAGCGAGAACCTCGGTCGTGTGTACGCCGCCTCACAGTTTACATGTTACAAAAGGTGAACTTATCCTTTAAAGTGGAATTATAGTCAAATACTAACTAAGCCTAAACCTACTCCCATCCCCATTCTAAGCCTATTCTACCTACACTGTAAAAAACGTAGGGAAATCGGATCTGGTCACGTGATCTCACCAGTGGCCAGCTTCAGTGAAGAGGAGAGATCACCGACAACAGTTGCAGAGCCTGGGCAATCACATCACCCAAAGACTTACAATGAGGCTTCTGTTGTCAGCTGTCCCTCTTCTACACTAAAGCCACCGCTGGGACCCGATCATGTGACCGGAGTGGGCTCAGAATAGGTATTGTATACAGATCCTGCCTTTCACAGGATACATAGAATAGGCTTATAATATGGGTAGAAGTAGGTTTAGTTAGTATTTGAATGCAATTCCACTTTATTGTCCCCTGTACATGATGGTGACACAATTCATGCTGTTTCTCAAAGTGGAAATACCATCACATCTTTAAAATCGTTATTAAATCCCTCAGGGAACCAAGTATATGTAGCACTTGGTCCCATTTAAATCCATGCCGTAGTTGCTGAGAAACATGATAAGACAGCTTGCTACCTCTCCCCAACACTGTTCAACCCTGCTTCTGATAAGGAGATGAATACTCAATGACGGCTAATTGACAGCATTCTTATCTGGCAGCAGGCACACACAGGAGATGAGCAGCATCATTTAGCACAGCATGGGGTGGGATCAGCTTAATTTATTACACAAGATACTAGTATACGGTAAGTCAGTTCTGCAAGACTGTGTAATCTATCTGCTGGGACAATGGATGTTTACCTGCAGCCAGCAGATAGATCACACAACCCTGCAGCACTGACTGGTTGTTTACTATTGTGAATAACAGTGAGGCTGCATGATTAGGGTTGCCACCTTTTCTTCAAGCCAAACCCAAACACTTTAGTGGCCTGGCACACCTTTGGGTGCCCCAAGGAGGGTAGTAATGCAGTGCACATAGCGTGCCGCAGCAAATGGTGGGTGTGGCCAGATTACTCTTCCTGACATCATCACCCTGCCCTCCAGTGATGCCAAACCTGCCACCAGGCGGCCGCTGTAGTTCTCGGACAGCAATAGATTTATGTGTGACTGTCTTAGTTACTTGGCGAGCCACATCCTGGTCTGAATTCAATAATGTGTCTGAGTTTCAGTTAGCCTGAAACCTGGACACATGATTCAAAACCCAAACTGTCCGGGTGAATCCTGTACAGGTGGCAACCCTATGCGTAACATATCTTCCAGGTGCTAGTAAACATACAGTACACAGCACCAGCAGATATTTCACACAGCCCTGCCAGCAGCAACTGTTTATTTACCATAGTAAATGATCATTCAGCTCTGCTGTGCTGTGTGATTTATTTGCTGATGCAGTGTTTGTTCAATAGCAGCCAGCAGATCTATCACACAACCCTGCCAGTGCAACCCGGGACCCATTGCTCACCTAAACAGGAGAAAATAAATGTTTAGGGCGTGTAATAGATAAAGGAGGGGGAGCTGCTCCCAGCCTGTGCCATGTAAACAGCAGTGATCCTCCAACGTTTGATCTTTCCATTCCCCAAGAAAACATATTTAGGTCTATGGTTTACTTCTCCCAAGATATTGAACAATAACCTAAGGGGGTGGTATTTAGTGCTGTGGTGCAGCTGCCTTTGGGTTATAAAGGATTTTTAAGTTGTAGTCATACTTATTCTTTAAGAGCTGTGTTAACTAATATTAAAGTTGTCTTGCATCATGTGTTTTTTTTCTTCCTTTCAGCTGGTGATGACTGCTACCTAGAAGAAGTAAAGCTGGAAAAGGTGTGCAGTCTTCCACTGCTATGCCCACTACAAGCACTATAACTTATATTTCTGCTAATCTACAACATTACATTTCCATATAGTATAGCTCTGCTCTAAGTGAATTAATTCAACCTCTTTAAATTGAACAGATTAGGAATTAAGGCAGAATTAAAGGATCAGTAAAGGAATTTTTTTAATGCTAAATAGCTTGCTTTACCTTATAGGAGTCCTGCTTTCATGTCCTCCATGTCCGTTTTTGCTTAGAAGTTGCTGTAATCCCTTGCTGAACTCCACACTTCCTGGCTCCTTATGAAAAAACTCATGGTAGCGTTTCATTGTGGTCCATGATCAAGAAGATGTGATTACTATGGGCCAGATTCAGGTAGATGCGCGCATATTTTATCCGGCGTAGCGCAGCGCATATACGTTACGCTGACGCGAACTAGTGAGTCAAGTACAGTATTCACCAAGCACTTGTTCGTTACTTTGCGGCGGAGTAACGAAAATGCGATGGCGCAACCCGACGTAAGTGGAAGTGGGTGTGACCATATGTAAATGATGGGAGGAGCCCAGCGCAGAGACTTACGTTCAGCGCATCATCCACGGAGCATGCACAGTGAGGGAGGGCTCCACTCGCTCCCCTGTGCGCATGCTCACAACTTCCGTTGGCACCACTTAATGGCAAACGGCGGCGCAATGTCTTACGTTGCGCGTATAAAAGCGACCGCAGATGCGCCTTTCCGGCGCAAAAGTATATCCGGTTCCCCCCCCAGGGAAGTTACTTTTGCTCTGAGATGGCTGCTCCCGTTCCCCGCAAAGAGAGGAGAAAGCTAAACTTCAATGCCCAGGAGCTGTCTGCCGTCATCTCGGCTATGGAGACCTACAATGAGTTCCTCCATGGCAGAAAAAGTCGCAAGACAAGCCGGGACAGGAAGGAGGCCATCCTGGAGTCCATTGCTGCCAGGGTGAACAGTTTGGGCTATTCCACACGGACTGCTGCGGACATTGCCAAAAAAATTAATGATTTGAGGCGCAAAGTCCGGGGCAAGGTGGCCACCATCAGGAGGCATGAGAGGGGCACGGGGAGTGGACCCCCATGTGCGGTCAGCCTGACCACGGAGGAGGAGGTGGTAGCCCGCTGCCTGGAGAGGGAGCAGTTGGAGGGGGTACCGGGCTATGATTCCATGGAGGAAGGCTCCAGGACAGGTAAGTGTTTTTTATCCCCTATTTGGTGTGTTGCATGTGGGGGGGGGGGGTGCATGTGCCAAGTGTGTGGGACCACCAACATGTGTCTGCTTTGTGTCATCCACAGATGACGGAGCTGGGCCATCATCTGCCGGCAGCCATTCCACCCCATCCCCCCAACTGCATCCTGAGCCCGACCCCCTGGGCACTGAAGACACAGAGGTGGAGGGGAGTGCCCACACCTCACCTGCTGAGGTGGTTGAGGAGGAGCCTGTCGTCACAGAGCAGGAGTTTATTTTATTTTTGGAGGAGTCTCAGATCCCCTCCCCCATCATAGGAAGCCCCTCAAGGGCGACTCCATCCCCCTGGGGACTACAATCTCCTGGCCCCAGGAAGGCGACCCGGAAGACAGGGGGGTGTCTGATGTGGTCCATGACCAGATGGCGAGGGACCAGGCCAGGCAGACCCAGCAGATGGGGGAGATAGCTGGGCACCTGGACCGTGTAGCTGACAGCCTGGGCTCCGTGGCCCAGATGACAAACGCAGTGCAGGATGTCAGCTGCAACTGCGCAGTGGTGACCAGCCTGGGGGAGGTGCAGGCTGATCTTCGGCACCTCACTGCAGCCGTCCAGGCCAACACAGCTGCCATCCGGGACCAGGGGAGGCAGAGGCAGCGGGCCCACCAATACCAGGTGACCCAGCAGCTGAGGATGCAGGCCCAGACCAATTCGTACCTCAGCCGGATAGCCATGGCCTTGGAGGGCATGCAGGCCACACCTGCCAGGAGTGGCCCACCCGGGGATCAGCCACCTCCAGATGCCCCCCCACCCCCACCCACTCCCTCCAGGCAGCTGAGGAGCCAGAGAGGGCCCACCAGAAAGAGCCCCCGTCAGCCCAGATGATGGCTTTTTGGGGTGTTCGTTTTTTTTTGCTGTTTTTGTTTCTGCTCAGATTATGAGCTTTTTATTTTTTGGTATATGTTGCTCAGGTTATGAGCTTTTTAATTTGTGTTAAATTTTGCTCAGGTTATGAGCTTTTTATTTTTTGGTATATTTTGCTCAGGTTATGAGCTTTTTATTTTTTGGTATATTTTGCTCAGGTTATGAGCTTTTTATTTTTTGGTATATGTTGCTCAGGTTATGAGCTTTTTATTTTTATTTAAACTGCACATGGTCAGTAGTGCAGGGGACAGTGTGAATGGTGTGTGAATGTGAGGGGGTGGCACTCCTGCCAGTAAGGGGTGTCACCCTCGGCCGTTGGGCAGAAGTTATCCCCACGGCTGTGTGAATGACGTGTGAATGGACAGCGACACCATTGGGGCCTTGACGCGGCGTTGCTGCTCCCAAGTCCTGCATGTTGGACTTGGGCTAATCCAGTGCTTCTCAATTATTTTCTGTCATGCCCCCCCTAGGAAGAAGAAAACATTTCGCGCCCCCCCCCCGCGCGACTGTAAATAGTATCATTTGTCTATAAAATTGTTATAAGTACACCTCTGCATAACACTGTATCCACATATCCCCCACACAGTATTGCCCTTCTTTACATATCCCCCCCACACAGTATTGCCCTTCTTCACATATCCCCCCCACACACAGTATTTCCCTTCTTCACATATCCCCCCCACACATTATTGCCCCATCACATATCCCCTCACACAGTATTGTCCCATCACATATCCCCCCACACAGTATTGTCCCATCACATATCCCCCCACACAGTATTGTCCCATCACATATCCCCCCACACAGTTTTGCCCCCTTTACATGACCCCCATCACATATCCTGCACACAGTTTTGCCCCATCACATAACCCCCCTTTTCCCCCCACAGCACAGCCCCCACTCCTCGTCCTTAACATTTCCATATATTTTTCCTCCCTTCCCTCTCCACTCCTACCTGTAACGTTTAAGCACGGAGAGCAGGAGGCGGGACATTCGTCAAGTGAAGCCGCAGCAGCACTGGGCGGGGCGGGGCGACTTTTGGGCGAACTGGTGATTGGCTGCTAGGACCACCTCCTAGCAGCCAATCACCTGCCGTCCAACATGATAGGCTGCTACCTCTCTGGTCCCGCCTGTCAGTTCAACAATGTCCCGCCTCCCGCTCCTCTAACTAGCGCAGGAGGCTGGGGACAGCGGCTTCTAAATGGCGCAATCGCCGCAGTCCGGAAGGAGGCTCGAGCCCCCCTTCATGGAGCCTTGGGCCCCCCCAGGGGGGCCCGCCCCACTATTTGAGAAGCACTGGGCTAATCCAATGCGATGTGGATGTGGTGTTTGTGATCTAGGGACCTCATTGGTGTGCATGCGTGCATTGTCCGTGTGATCAATGTATTTGTTTATTGTCCAAAGATGCCTACGGCGAGGACCCTTCTGACTGCTCTTCCATCAGCTGACGGGGTAGCCTCTGGCAGATGGGGACTGTGTGGGTCGGGGGTCAGGTCATCACGTATGTCAATCTGCAGGCCTTTTCTCATGGCAAAGTTGTGCAGAATGCAACATGCACCGATGATCTGACACACGAAGGTAGGGGAATACAAGAGGGCCCCCCCAGACTTATCCAGGCATCGGAAACGGGACTTCAGGAGCCCAAATGTTTGCTCCACCACTGCACGAGTTTGGATATGTGCCGCATTGTATCTCTCCTGGGGTTTGGGGGTTCCGGAAACGAGTCATGAGATGGGGTCCCAGTGCATATGCAGAGTCACCTGTAAGGGAAAAGACAGGAGGATGTTAATAGTGCATGTGCCCCTTGTGATGTGTGCATCATGGGGGGGACAGTCATGCCTGCCACCCATGTCACTCACCAACCAGCCAGCTGTCCCCATACACATTCTGTTTGAATTCTGTTGGGATGGGGCTCTGATTGTATATGTAGCTGTCATGGCTGGATCCGGGGTGTTTGGCACGGACGTGCCATATGAGGCGTTGGGCATCGGCTATCACCGGTACGTTGATGGAATGCCTAAGCTTCCGATTGCGGTATATGTGCTCTGTGGCACTGGGGGGCTGTAGGGCCACATGTGTGCAATCAATGGCCCCCACGGTGCGTGGGAATCCTGCAATGCTGTAGAAATCTGTCATTGCCTTCTGCCGCAGGTCATCAGTGGTGGGTCTGATGATATGGTGGGACATGCGTCTGAGAATTGCAGGGACAACCTGGTGCACACATCTGCTCATGGTGGACTGCGACATCCCAGCCACCACTCCACTTGTACGCTGGAATGATCCACTGGCAAGGAAATGGAGTGTCGCCAGTACCTTCACCAGTGGCTGCACTGCTTGTGAGCGCTGTGTCTTGCTGGTGATGTCATCCTGCAGGGTTGTGGTTAGTTCAAGGATTGCATCTGGGCTGAATCGGAAGAGGCGATACACCTCCTCATCACCCATGCCAAAGAGGCTAATGTGCGTGCGGTATATCCTCTCACGTGCCCGCCTCCTCCGTACCGGGGGACCCATTAGTAGTGCTAGGACCACGGCTGCCCCTGGCATGTTGGCACACAGAGGTGTTGTCCTTGCAAGTGTGGTTGTTCAGCTTGCTATTTTCGTCGGTAACGCTGCTGCTGTAGCTGCTCTCCTGCTGACCTGTGGCCATCAGGAGTAAAGATAAAGCAGCTATTTGTAGGAATAACTTTGCGCTAGACGTACGCGCGGCGCGCGTAGCCAGCGTCTGGTGCTAATCCGTTCGCGAATCAGCATATCTCCCTCATTTGCATATTTGAATGGGAAATCAATAGGCGCGACAGATGCGCCAAGCGAAAATATGCGCTTACGATACTCTGGCGTAGGAAAGTTAAGCCGGTCGGAGAAAGCCCGTTTTCTGTCGCATCTAGTTTGGTGGGTACGGCACATAGATACTACGGCGCATCTTTACACTTACGCGGCGCATACCGATATACTCCAGCGCAAGTCTTTCTGAATCTGGCCCTATGTGTCTAATACTCCTCAGAACCAATCAGATTCATTTTAAAAACAAACATTGCCCTGTGTTTGTTTGTTTTTGGTCTGTGTGTCTCTGTACACACAGAACAAACTGAAACTAGTCTAAAAACGAAACTAAACTGCAGGCACATTATATGATTGATTTTTATCTATTTTTAATTATTTTTAAAAGGAATCAGTTAACTATTATGTCTCTGTAAACAGTCATTTCAGCAAAAAAAAAAAAATAAATTGTTCCTTTACTACTCCTTTAAACTAAATCACATAAAACAGATGGTATGGGTACAGGATGCAATGTATTCTTATATAATGAACTTGAATCCAAAATATTGATGTTAATGATTAATCAGATTTTTTAAAACTTTCATACTTCACCTATCAGTATCATAAGATAACTCACTACTGGCTTTCTGGTGGAAGCATACACAGAGATTTCACAGAGTTCTACATTTTTAGATGAATTATTTTCATATTACTGGGTTTAGTAACACTTAAATTTACATTTTTAGTGCCAGAATCACAGCTATTGCTATGTTTCTGGTGTTTTGACACTGGACTCTTTGGTCTCAGCTCATGCAGTGGCAGAGTCATATGCAACCCCTCTGACCACCCCACCTCCCCTCCAATCACAGAATGCTTTGTATTATGTGAACCCGTTCACAAAATACAAAGTCTTCTGTGAATGGACACAAAAGGGGAAGGAATGGGCAGAACTGCTGTTTGAGAAAGCAGGATACCTCTTTTCAGAGAGACAAGAATATGGCGCTAGCTATCATTTATCCAGTTCCTTAACCACTTCAGCCCCGGAGCTTTCTTTTGGTGGTATTTTATCGCCTCTGCGTTTTTTTTTTTTTTTTTGCGCTATCAAGAAAAAAAAAATGCCGACAATTTTAGATTTTTTTTTTATTACTGTTTGCTATAAAATGCATCTAAAAAAAATATGTAAAAAATGTCTTCATCAATTAAGGCCAATATGTATTTGTCTACATATTTTTGGTAAGAAAATCCCAATAAGTGTATATTTATTGGTTTGCGCAAAAGTTATCGCATCTACAAACTATGGGATATTTTTATGTAATTTTTATTTTTATTAGTAATATGGCGTCAGACAAATTTGTGACACTTTGTGGGGACCAGTGATGCTAATACAGTGATCAGTGCTAAACAAATGCATTTCACTGTATAAATGACACTGGCAGGGAATCAGTTATCATCAGGGGCGATCAAAGGGTTAAGTGTGCTCCTGGGAGTGATTTCTAACTGTGTGGGGGATGGTTTAACTGGAGGAATAGAGCGATCTGTGTTCCTGATTAGCAGGAACAAAAGATCTCTCTCATTCTCTGACAGAACGGCAGTTTGCCTTGTTTACATGGGCAGACTGCCATTCTGCCTCTCCAGAAAAGGATCGGTGGGGCCTGGCAGCCATCATGGCAACTGGACACGCTGATTGGCTCTCGCTGTGTCCAATCTCAGCGGGAAACAGGTCGCTGGTGGCGTGCGCACCAGACCCAGAGGAGGAAACAACATACAGGTACGTTGTTTCGCGCAGCCGGGCTGCCCTGCCACAGTAAATGTGCGGAGGGCAGTCTGGAAGCAGTGAAAGCAAATCTGTCACTTTACCTATTCAGGGCAAAGTCACAATTTCCATTGATAGCCTGATTCCATAATTACTGATATTTACCTTTCCTCCTGCCATCTTCACCTGTGACAGCCCTGAGTCTAAAGCTGACCATACATTATACAATTTTCTTATTCAATTTCCTTTAGATTTACCTTCAACTATGTAGTACATTGATTGCATACAAATTAAAAGTGTTCAGATTTGACCTCATATTATATGGTTTTGGTAATTCTAAAGGAAATATGTGCAAGAAAATCATATAATGCATTAACAGCCCAGCCTTGTGATGGGTCATACAGAGCTAAGCACTGCACACTGGGGGAAGAGGAGAAGGTCATAATGTGGGGATCAGCTGGAGATGGGTGGTATAATTAATAGAACTTGTGATTATATCCTTTCAGCCATCCATGACACACTTACTGACACTGGATTCTGAGCAGAAACTTAATCCTCTTATGCCGCGTACACACGGTCGTTTTTTGCGATGAAAAAAAACGTCGTTTTTTAAAACGTCATTTAAATTGATCGTGTGTGGGCAAAACGTCGTTTTTTGTCTTAAAAAAAAACACCAAAAAAAAATTCCAACATGCTTGAATTTTTTGTGTTGTTTTTCAAAACGTCGTTTTTTGTTTCACAAAAAGTCACCGTGTGTAGCAAAAACGTTGTTTACAACGACGTTTTTCAACCCGCGCATGCCCAGAAGCTAGTTATGAAGCGAGCTTCGATGGAAAAGAGTGGTGAACGTAACCTCGCTTTTTGTGAAAAAAACGATGGTGTGTATGCAACATCGTCTTGGAAAAGTGACGTTTCAAAAACGTTGTTTTTTACTTCACAGAAAACGTCATTTTTTTTCATCACAAAAAATGATCGTGTGTACGCGGCATTAGACTTAGAAACCATGTCAGAATCCAAGGACAGGGACACTGCTTCCCACATTTGTACCTGCAGTTCAAACATCTGTGCAGAAATGTAAAATGGAGGACAGGCCTTACACAATGCTATCAGAACTTAAAAACAGGGTGCAGAATAAGAAGTAAGGTATTCATGAGGAAATGTTAAATTATATTTGTTAACCCTTTAATGAACAAAACTTTAAAATACACTAAACTTACTAAGAATACTTGCCTTTATTTAGCTGAAACACCATAAATAAATGTCTACAATGAAAATATTTCCTTGTATTAACTTTTTTTTCCCAGTTATTTTAACTAATAACTTTTTAGATGAGATTGTTTTCCAAAACGAATCATTATGCCAAACAGGTTATAGGAAATGCAACGTGCTTTCTTAACATTTCAACATCATCAGATTTTGCATTCATTTTGGCCCCACATTCAACATTGATGCACTAAAAGAGCCTAGAATTAGATTTTGCTAGTCCATCAATCCCATTCATAAAATGTACAGGTGCACATCTGTTCTAGCATGACCCATTTAATGATAAGGAACTTTGTCTGGGCCAATGTGGCATGTGATATGATTACCTGCCTAAAATGCATGTCCTCACAAAACATTTATTTACAAAATATTAAGAAGTTTATAATTACACACAGCACCCTGTATTCGGGGGCCTTGCACTAGCTCCCGCACGGATGTCATATTGGGAGCAGCAGCTGAGGCCATGCAATTGACAACTATGGTACTGCCGTGCAAGGGATGCATGCAACCAGTGGCGTAGTGTGGGGGGGGCAGGGGAGGCCGTCGCACCGGGCGCAACATTTAGGGGGGCGCCCGCGGCCGCCAGTATGTATCACAGTGGCTGCCTCCTAAATATACTTCACTGTGTCCCCATGCGGCTGTGCTGCCATGTTCAGTCTCAGGCGCCCTGTGATTGGGCCTATGGGGTCATGTGCGGTTGCGGTGCTGGCCTGTCCACGATTGCCGTAGATCCTGGAGTCCCACTTTGCCCAATCAAAGGATGCAGGAGACTGAACATGGGTGGAGGTGGGATTCCAGGATCTACCGTGATCGTGGACAGGCCAGCATCGCCGCCGCACATGACCCCATACGCCCAATCCCAGGGCGCCCGAGACTGAACATGCTGGAATGGCACATGGCGGGGATTATAGCCGAAAAGAGGCTGCAGAGTGAATCATGGTGAGTCAGCAGCTCTGAGCCGGATTACTCCAGCAAGGTACCGGGGATCGACAGGAGGGCAGCCGCTGACACTCTTCCAGGCAGGCTGAGCCAATGCTGGGGAGGAAGGAGAGCATGAAGCCGGGAATAGAGCACAGGCAGCAGGAGATGGATCCACCGTGGAGATGAGAGGAATGCGGAAGAGGGAAAGTCACAGCCCGGAGGAGAAGAGAGAGGCATGGAGAGGAGAGGGGGAGCAGCCTGGGGGAGAGATGGAGGGAAGGAGATGGAGGGAAGAGAGGAAAGACACACCAATATACATATGAATGGGACAAGAAATCAGTGGAGCTGGGATTGTCACATCCATGGGGGGGACATGGAATCAGTGGGAGATGACATTATCGGAGCTGGGACTGTCACATGAGATGAGGGGTCCATGGATGGGAGCTGAGTGGGGTCCATGGATGGAAGCAGAGAGGGGTCCATGGATGGAAGCTGAGAGGGGTCCATGGATGGGGGCTGAGAGGGGTCCATGGATGGGGGCTGAGAGGGGTCAATGGATGGGGGCTGAGAGGGGTCCATGGATGGGGGCTGAGAGGGGTCCATGGATGGGGGCTGAGAGGGGTCCATGGATGGGAACTGAGAGGGGTCCATAAATAGGGGTACAACACACACAAGAACAGAAGAGAAACATGGGTGGAGGCATGGACACTTACTGTGTGTTCTATGAACAATGAGATCAGATCCGCAGGACTTCCACACACCAGCCCACTCCCACACCTGTCTTACAGCTATGCCATCCTAGACATCATAATCCCAGCACACCTCAACTACCCCACACAGCACACCTCCACTACCCAGCACACCTACACTACCCTGCATAGAACACCTCCACTACAGGGGGGGTGGTCATTGGAAGGCACCACAAAAATCTCCAATGGGGGTGTCAAAATTGGGTTTTGCCTAGGGTGGCAAAAATCCTTGCACCGGTCCTGGTCAGTGTAGTGGTCAGTATACTGTATGGGGCAGTGTAGTGGTCAGTATAGTGTATTGGTCAGTGTAGTGGTCAGTATAGTGTATTGGTTGGTGTAGTGGTCAGAATAGTATAGTGGTCAGTGTAGAGTAGTGGTCAGTACAGTAGTCAGTATAGTGGTTAGTGTAGTGTAGTGTAGTATAGTGGTTAGTGTAGTGGTCAGTATAGGAATCAGGTAGGTCAGTATAGTGGTCAGTGTAGTATAGTGGTTAGTGTAGTGGTCAGTGTGAGAATCAGGTAGGTCAATGTAGTATAGTGGTCAGTGTAGCAGCCTGGGGGAGAGATGGAGGGAAGAGGTCAGTATAGTGTAGTGTAGTGGTCAGTATAGTGTAGTGGTCAGTATAGAAATCAGGTAGGTCAGTGTAGTGGTCAGTATAGAAATAAGGTAGGTTTGTGTAGTGGTCAGTGTAGGAATCAGGCTGGTCAATACTATTGTAGGAAAGGAAAGGGACAGGACTCGGGGAGTGCTTAAAGTCCACAGGTTAGGGGGCGCAAATTACTTGCCTTGCCTCAGGCGCTGATAACCCACACTACACCACTGCACGCAACACTATTACACCCCAATGCCTAAAAAACACAGCTCTGCATAGGGCATGGATTAAATCAGCCTGAACGAGGCCTACTACTAAAGTCCCTCTTTATGAAATATTCCCCCACCTAAACACTTAAAGTGGAAGTCCATGCAAAAACTAAAATCCATGCATCTATGTAAGAAAAGAAATGGTTGCACATCCAGGAATTCCGATTGCCTTTTATTGTCAAAGTGATAACACCAAAGACACCAACACAAGGTCACGTAGACGCATTTCACTCGAACATTTTGTGCTTAATTATTGCTGGTAATGATTAAGTACAAGATGTTTGTGTGAAACGCATCTACGTGACCTTGTGTTGGTGTCTTTGATGTTGGTGAATTCCTGGATGTGCAGCTATTTCTTTTCTTAGAAGTTTCCCAAGGAGGCGGGCCGGGGCTGGCATTCTACGAGATATTCCACCTCAGATTATCATCATACACCTGGAGCAGCGGCTCTTTTTCTTTGTCTATAGACACCATGGATCTAACACTAACCTCTCTATCCCTGTAAAAAAATTAGTATACATACCTTTTTGGAAGCCGATTTGACCCGATCCAGCCGGATCCCACGCTGAGCTGTCAGCCGTGGCTTCATTGTGTAGGCGGGTGCAGAGGAGACGGACGACAATGGATGCCCCATAGTAACTGTATGGGTGACGTCACTTCCCATTCATTTATTCATTCACAGCCATTGACGGACATGTCCTCTGTAGTGCTTCCACCGCTGGAGATCAGATTGGCTTCCAAAAAGGTATGTATACTATTTTTTTCTTTACAGGGATAGTGTTAGATCCGTGGTGTCTATAGATGCAGGGATTTCAGATTTTTCATGGATTCACTTTAAACGTCAACTCCAGAATACCGTATTTATCGGGGTATTGCGCGCTCCTTCGTATAGCGCGCACCCCTAATGTCGCCCTGTAAAAAAAAAACTTTTATTATTTTTTGTACTTACAGTTCTGGTGTCTTGCGCGGCGTCCATCATCAGGTCCGGCGTCCGTCTTCGGCTCCAGTGGTGTCCTCCCGGCTTCTCCAGCGATGTTTTGAGTCGAATCCCCGCTTCCCGAACTCAGTTTGAACGCCTCCGCCGACATATACCGAGTGCAGTACACTCGGGTACATTCGGCCAGGCTCGGCTTCGCTCGTGCTTACGCTCTGTGACGTTTATGCGCGAGCACTAGCGAAGCCGAGCCTGGCCGAATGTACCCGGTGTACTGCACTCGGTATATGTCGGTGGCTCACTTCAAACGGGTATCGGCGTATATCGCGCACCCACAATTTCCCCCTTATTTTAAGGGGAAAAAGGTGTGTGGTATACGCCGATAGATACGGTAATTAAAAATTATTCATTGCAGTGGGGCTGTGCCCATTCTTAACCCCTTCCTTTCCAGCCCATAGGGGAATCACGTCATGGTGATCCCCTCGCCGATGAGACTGGACGTTGCACAACGTCCAGTCTTCACGGCGTTCTAGGGAACGTTCTAGGGCACTCGCGATCCCGCGCGCGTGCCCGACGGCCGTGATTGCCGCTGGGCACCCGCGATTTCCAGCAATCACGTCAGGAGTGTGGATCTGTGTGTGTAAACACACAGATCCACCTCCTGTCAGCAGTGAGGAGACTGATGTGTGTTCCCAGTACAGAGGAACACACATCGATCTCCTCCCCCTGTGAGTCCCCCTCCCCCAACAGTTAGAACATACTTTAGGACACATTTTAACCCCTTCAGCGCCCCCTAGTGTTAACCCCTTCCCTGCCAGTCACATTTACACAGTAATCAGTGCAGTTTTATAGCACTAATCGTTGCGTAAATGTGAACGGTCCCAAAAACGTGTCAAAAGTGTCCGATATGTCCGCCGCAACGTCACGGTCACAAAAAAAAAAACGCAGATCCCCGCCATTACTAAAAAAAATAAAATAAAAATGCCATAAATCTATCACCTATTTTGTAGACGCTATAACTTTTGCGCAAACCAATCAATATACGATTATTGCGTTTTGTTTTTTTTTACCAAAAATACGTTGAATACGTATCGGTCTAAACTGAGGGGAAAAAAAGTTTTTTTAAAAAAAAATATTGTGAGATGTATTAAATAAAAAGGAAAAAATATTGTGTCTTTTTTTAAATTGTCGCTCTTCTTTTGTTTATAGCGCAAAAAATAAAAACCGCAGAGATGATCAAATACCACCAAACGAAAGCTCTATTTGTGTGGGGAAAAAAACATAATGATTTAATTTGGGTACAGTGTTGCCTGACCGCGCAATTGTCATTCAAAGTGCAACAGCGCTGAAAACAAAAAATTGGTCTGGGCAGGAAGGGGGTGAAAATGCCCTGTATGGAAGGGGTTAATCATATCTCTGAAAAATTATTTTATTGAAGCACTTTGTTCCATAAGTAATTGCCAGGTTTTTCCCAAGCAATCTGTCTTCACTGTTTACTTATTTGTTTTTGCATTTCAGTGCGGCTGATCTCAAACAGCCTTTTTCGGACAATTACTTTCTAAATGCACTTATTGCAGTGGTGGAAGCACATCACAGCTTTGCAGCAGCTTCAAGATTCAACATTCAACATTATTAAGGCACACCTGTGCAATGTGCCTCAGCAGTCAGCACCACTGCTTGTAGTCTCAACTAAGAGCACCTTGGCTAGATGACAATGCAGTAAAACCAGGGCTTTTTTTCTGGGGGAACTTGGGGGAACTCAGTTCCACCACCTTTGGCTCAGACCCTTTGGTGCCTGCTCACCACAATCACTTGTAAACACAGAAGTCGGGTTTCTGTGTTTACAAGTGACAGCTTTGTAACCCCCTGAACTCTGCACTCTGTATGTAATGCAATTCTGCTATTTAATGCCCCTTTAAGACCCTTCTACTGTTTGTGAAATCTGAACGGGTCGTGGTTGAGTTCCTGTACCTATTTTCTGAGAAAAAAAGCTCTGAGTAAAACAATTGGAAGACAGTCTCCTCCCACCCCAACCATAACAGGAAGTGCCTGAACAAGGACCTTTATGACAGGATTGCTGGTATTGTTTTAGTATAAGCTGCAGATTTTGAAATTACATTAAAATGTTAAAGTTAAAGAGTAACTCCACTTTAGTTGAGGGAAAAAAATCCTCTCTGGGTGAGCCACTGTATGAACATAGAAAGGATTTTTACAAACGTTGTTGTAGATTGCTACCTGTCTTTAATTAATCCTTTGGGAGTCTCTCATTAAAAATGTAATATTTGCTGGAGAGGATACTAAAAATCATATTTGTATCCTAGTGCAGACTTCTGGGAAAATCAGTGAGCCAATCACAAAAGCAGGAAATTACATTTTCTGAAGAAGTTCTGTACATGCATACCCCACTTTTAAGTACACAATGGGGTTTATTTACTATCGCTGGAGAGTGCAAGATCAGGCTCACTTCTGTATAGAAACCAATGAGCTTCCAGGTTTTATTACCAAAGCATAATTGAGCAAGCTGGGGTTAGAAGCTAATTGGTTTCTATGCAGAAGTGAGCCTGATTTTGCACTCTCCAGCTATAGTAAATAAAGCCCATTGTGTACTTAAAAGTGGGGTATGCCTGTATACCAACTGTGTACAGAATACCTCCAAGTTGCTATCATGCATTGTATTGTACAGAAGAATACAGTGGCTGCAGGTTGAAAAAAAGAAAAGAAAAGGTAATTTAAATAACATTTACAATATGGCTTGTGTAGCAATTGTATATGTTATATTTTTTTATTTGCTATATTTTTTCCCACAAAAGCAGATTTACTTTTTAAACCACTTCCCGACTGGCTAATGCCGATATACGTCGATGTCCGCCGGGTGCCTGCGATCATCTCACGGAGAGGCAGAACGGGGAGATGCCTATGTATACAAGGCATTTCCCTGTTCTGCCTAGTGACAGAACAGAGATCTACTGCTCCCTGTCATCGGTCACCCAGTCTTTTTGGGACTGAGCACTTGATATATTGACTCACAACTGCAATAACCGTGTAGAGGGTTGGATATTTGTTTTGGGCACAACTATATTAAAATCCTTTTTAACGTGTTTTATGTATTAAAAAAAATGATAATATGCAAAAAAATAAATAAAAATATGTATGTTGATATGTGATTGTCATTAGTTTTTTACCTAGTGCCTTAAAAGCCCATGTGCTTTGATTTGTTTTAATTGTAACTAATAATAGGGTGTGGCACCTTCTATACCACCTATGATTTGGATTTATAACTTACTGTTATGTTTAACCAACTGTGCTAACAAGATGTTACACAAGTAGAAGCAGCCAGCCAATGCATAGCACAGATATTGAACATCAAACGTAGAAACACTTTTTAAGTGCTTTACTTCTAGCCTAATATGGTGGGTGTTCACCACCACTATACAGTACTATAAAAAATATAGTTGTGCAATTCCTTTCACAATTACAAGACAGCAAACTTACTGCTCTCTTAGACCCACTGAAGGGGTTGTAAAGTTTTTTTTTATTTATTGAATTTTTTTATTTTATCAAACAGAGATAAACAAACAAAAGTAAGCGCAAGGTACAAAGGACATAGTTTCCACTCATACAACATAACATTGTAATACAGAAAACTGTCAAGGCCTAGTGTATACATTTAGTTTGGGCCTTGATGACCCAGACCAACCTACCCCAAATGGGTTCAAACTGTAGGACTGGTAAGGTATCACGATAAACAAAAAAGCAGCCTTAAAGGGTCACTAAAGGAAAAAAAATGTTGCTGAAATGACTGTTTACAGGGTATAGAGACATAAAAGTTAACTGATTCCTTTTCAAAATGATTAAAAATAGATAAAAAACAATCATATAATGTGCCTGCAGGTTAGTTTCCCTTTTGAACTGGCTTCATTTTTCTGCAAAGTAGAAATAGACACACAGAACAAAAAGAAAACAAATCCAGGGCAGTGTTTTGTTTTTTAAAATGAATCTGATTGGTTCTGGGAAGTTTTAGACACACAGTAATGACAGCTTAAACCATCGTGAGAAAGCTCCCAGTATGGTGGTTATAAAGAAACAGACAAGCAGGAAGTGTGGAGAACAGAGCAGGATTACAGCAACTTCAAAGCAAAAATGAACAATAAGGACATGAAACCAGTACTGCAGTAAGGTAAAGGAAGCTAGTTAGCTAAAAAAAAAAATCCTTTAGTGATCCTTTAACCCACTATCAGTAGGATAATATTATCAAAACAAGGTAAATAATAAAATAATCATTTAAATAAATAAGAGTAGAATATATAAAATAAACAAAGGGAAGGTATGCTGAAGTGCTGCACTACACCTAGATGCTGCTCAGGAGGATGAATACAGAATTTCAAACACTCAAACCTGTTTTTTATTTTCTAAACAAGTTCCTTTAAAGCGGAGTTTCACCCTAAATATAAGATCTCCCATGCGCTTCAGCATACTGGCGTCAGCGCCAGTATGCTGGGTTTTTTTTTTTTTTTAATAGCACACTTACTGTATTATTGTAAAATTCCTTTTCTGTCCCCCGCGGTGGACGGCTGTAGTATAGCGCGTCACATCTTCCTAAAATACCCGATATGGACTCGGGTAATCTCGGCGAAAATGCGGCGCCTGCGCACAGACCTAGGAGCTGACTGCGCAGGCGCCGTATTTCTCCGAGTCCTACGGCTATGGCGCGTCACGCCCTCCGAAATAGGACTCGGAGAAATACGGCGCCTGCGCAGTCAGCTCCTAGGTCTGTGCGCAGGCGCCGCATTTTCGCCGAGATTACCCGAGTCCATATCGGGTATTTTAGGAAGATGTGACGCGCTATACTGGCGCCGTCCACCACGGGGGACAGAAAAGGAATTCTACAATAATACAGTAAGTGTGCTATTAAAAAAAAAAAACCCAGCATACTGGCGCTGACGCCAGTATGCTGGATCGCATGGGAGATATTATGTTTAGGGTGAAATACCGCTTTAAGCTAGTGCATTGTTGGCTCACTTACCCTTTCCTTAGATTTCCCTTCTAAATGTGTTTTCTTTGTCTGAATTTCTCCCTTCCTGTTTCTTTTCAGTAAGCTTGCCCCCATCATCTGGCTGGGGGTTAGTCAGCCAGAACAGCTTACTGAGGAGGAACAGGAAGTGAGAAATTCAGACAAAGAAAACAAAGAAAAAAAAACATTTAGAAAGGAAATCAAAGAAAAAGATAAGTGAATCAACAATGCACTAGCTTAAATGAACCTATTTAGAAAATAAAAACGAACCTTTACAACCCCTTTAAGGCCCCATTCACACAGCCGTAAAAAAAAAATGCAATTGCAGCTGTTTTCTATTTACAGAACTGAACACATCTGCATTGTGTTCAATGGAGACATTCACACAGGTGCATAAAAATGCACTCCATTCTGATTCATACAACACAAAATCCCCAAAATTTGCATCTGGGGACATGCAACATACCTGTATATCACTGAAATAAAGAATAGGACAATGGCTACGCATTAAAAATTGATCCATTTACTAATCAATTACACAGAAACCTTGCCCTAACATGTAGGCTAAGGGCCCTTTCAAATGAATGCACTTTTGATGCGTTCCCATTTACTTACAACAGAAGGTGTCTTTTTGGTGCTCTTTTGAAAAACTGCATCAAAGATTTGTCATGCAGGGCTTTTCACTTACATTGTTTACATTGTACCTGCATTCATACAGGATCAGTGGTTCTGGAGGTGGATCAAACAGAATCAAAGATATAACAAAGATAACATAAAAATAGATCTCCAACAGTGGTCAACAAATTGAGACCAGAGAGCTGCCGTTCTAGCAAATAGTTGTATTTTTATAGCATGGTGGAGGTGTGAATATTTATTTTTATTTACTATTTAACTAAAAGAAGAACGAGAGAGAACATCAATCTCTCGTGGTGTAATGGGATTTTAACAGATATATATATTTACTATTTAAGTAAAGAGGAGCTCCACCCAAAAGGGGAAGCTCCACTTGTCAGCTGTCTGGTTTTGACAGGTACCTGCTCCCACTTCTGGATCAGTTCTCCGCTGCGAACTGAGCCGGACGTTCACCCCATCTCCTTCCCCCGAAACCAGCTTATTCACAAAGAGCAGCGCATGCACAGTAGGAAACTGGTTGTAAAGCCATAAGGTTTTACAGATTTCCCTCAAGATGCCGGCGCCAGCACCCAACAGCCGATTGAAAAATCGGCTCGGGTGAGAACAGGTAAGTTCCCCAATAATAATCATTTATGTGGAGGTTGATGCAGCTCACCGTTTGACGTCTTATTTCATGTCATTATTCCTTTTTACCACGTCCATATGTGTTAGGCCCAATTGCCTCAAAGATGACAGGTGGATGCAGGCCGTTCAGTATGGAGTGATTGTGATCCTCTCTCCAAAAAGCATATCTATTTGCCTTGTAGCAGTGTTTCAAGCAGTCTGCAGACCATGTGGGCTATGCAGTATTGCCTGTCGCGTCTTCCCTGCAGGACTCGGGGAGAAGGTGTAACGGTCACCACCGTTTACGATTTTCCACCAACCCAAGACAAGACAGCTTAGCCGACACTCTGACAATCCCTGTAGACATGATCCAACCATTCCCCAGAATCACCGAGACACACACACAGCTCTGGTTACTGGTTTCAAATGAATGAATGCGTTAATGGTACACTCTCAGCTTTTTATACAGTTCAAGCATGAAAGGAACAAAGAAACTCTCCACCCCCCTCATCACACACTGGGGCTTCAATACACCTTCAGATGGGCTAATTCCTAATTAGTGTCCAGACATTTCGGCACCGGGCTGACATTTTTAACATGACCTAATTACTACACCTGAGAAGTCACATTCCACATTTTAGACAGACGTGCTGTCTCCGCATAGAGCTTGACAAGTTCCATTCCACATCTTAACAGTATCATTAGCATTACACAAAGGAAAGGTTCCTAGGAGCAGACCTGAATTAACACCTCAAAAGCATGTGTCCCCACATTGAATGAAACATTGACCTTTTCAGACTTGATTAGCATCTCAACAGCCTTACACAATGGACAATGGAATATCTTAGGAGTCTATTGACCTGGTGTGGGGCAACATTAACCAACAACTTGTAATATCTCAAGATATCCCGCAATACATGAATTATCAGTAATGTCCCATCTCATGTAATTTATGATATAATTTCTCAGTCACCCTATGGCCCTATTGGACATAGGGTGAACCTAGACATAAGAGTCATTGGTGACGTTGGTGCAGGAGCACCCCGCATCCCTCAAAAGTCTCTGGGTGTCACGGCCATTCTGTTACAGAAGGCAGGCAGGGATATTGGATGGATGGAGATAGTTTGTTGTGTGGATGGGACATCTGTGCCCTCACCACGGAAAACGTGATGATGTAGTGCTTACGCGTTTCACTCGTGACCAAGCTTCCTCAGAGCATGTACCCATACTATAGGTAAGCCTTATTATAGGCTTACCTATAGGTTAAAATCATGCATGGGCATTTAAGGCTAGAAGAGACCTTTTCTTTCTGCAATAATATCTTTGCCCTTAAGAATTGCCACTAAGCAAATTCTAAAAAATAATCACCCAGGATTTTATGTGTACAAAGGCAAGGATTACATAATGAAACCCTCAAAGTGCTTATCTCATATAGGTATCAGTGGAAAAATTATTTGGAATTTGATTTTCATCTTCATGGAAAGCAAACTATGTCCTGTGGAATCATGGTAAGAAACGGAAGCGCTTCCCAATACAAAGTTTGTGCCATTTTACCAAACCCCAAACTGATATTGTGCAACAATGAACTACTTCAATTGAAGCCTTTCTGACAGAAAAGTTTATTTACTAAAAGCAAATAGACTGATCACTGTGCAAGATAAATTGCATTTTAATTTTCCACAGAGCTTTATAAATGAGATGAAGCTCTGCTGACTTCCATCATCCAATCCTATACAAGAAAATATGCTGCTATTTATTTTCCCTGCATTTGATTGACTATTCTTTGCAAAGTGAACTTTCACCACATTCACTAAATGCTGGTGAAAATTCCCTTGCAAAGTGAACAGTGTACTTGCCTATAGTAAGTTCAACCCATTGTGTTCAAGCACAGTGCTATACACACAGAGGGTTATATTCAAGAAATAGACTGTAGGTCTGGGGAACAAACAGAAAAGACTATGAGGTTGATTTACTAAAGGCAAATAGACTGCGCTCTTTGCAAAGTGCAAATGCTGCAAGACTTAGTAAATGAGGTAAAACTTCACTTTGCAAAGAAAACCCAACCACGTGCAAGGAAAATAAGAAAAACAGCATTTTTTTGCTTGCACATTATTGGATGATGGAAGTCAGCAGAGCTTCTGCTTATTTACGCAGCTATGGAGCAATTGCTCTTGCAACGTGCAACTGCATTTTGCAAAATGCACAGTCTATTTGCCTTTAGTAAAACAGAAAATACTATGTGCATTTTATTGTGATAAATATATGGGAACTATTTGGAATTGATGCTCAAACAAGTCAGACATGGGTTCATCTACACTGAGGCTACTGGGTCTGCTGGTACATCCCTTAACATAAACAAACACCACACCTAAACTCATGTTTAGGTCACATGGGGAAGCAGAGGGGGCATGTTGTAGAAATCTATGATGAGGGTGGGGTACAGTAATTGGACAAGCTTTTAGAAGCTATAACTACTGTTCACAATGAGAAGCCTAATGCCTTCTACACACGATCGGAATTTCCGTTGGGATAAACTCAGATGGATTTTTCCGATGGAATTCCATTCAAGCTGTCTTGCATACACACTAGACATGTGCATTCAATTTCGTTAGAATGCATTTTCGTCCGAAAATTAGTTTTTTTCGTTATCGTTTTAACAAACGATAACAAAAGTGCAAAAAAACGAAAAACGAAAGATCCGACATAAAAAATGCTTTATTTTCGTTTTCGTTGCGGTAAAAATTCGATATAGAGAGATTCTACATTATAGGGAAAAGATTCGACATTATAGGGAAAAGATTCGACATCATAGAGAAAAGATTCGACATTATAGAGAAAAGATTCCACACTATAGAAATAATAGATTCGACATTACAGAGAATAGATTTCGATTTATGAGAAAATAGATTTGACATTATAGAGAATAGATTCAACGTTATTACTAGTCATACAACATTAGAATTCTTGTAGGCGGAATATTCGAACGGAAATGTACAATTCGTAAAGATTCGACGTTCCGTCGAATATTCTTTTGACCATTCGACAGTAACCAAAAAGATTCGACGTTCCGTCGAATATTCTTTTGACCATTCGACAGAAACCAAGTATTATTGGATTTTCGGACGAAAGCTATTCCCCAACGCAAAAAGAAATAAATCAAAACGATTTTCGGGAGTAACTAAATAAATTTATTTTCGTTATCGTACATCACGGGACACAGAGCGCATAGCCATTACATATGGGTTATATGGGTACCTTCAGGTGTGGACACTGGTGTAATCAACTTCACAGGAAGTTCCTCCCTATATAACCCCCTCCCACTGAGAGTGCTTCAGTTTTTTCGCCAGTGTCTTAGGTGTTGGTCACGTCTAGCTGTCCCTCGGAGGTCTCGGGACCCAGGATAGCTAGCCGTATCCGTCCGAAGTGCTTCAAAGCCAAGGTGTACGGTACCCGGGCCCTGCTGGAGTGGGGTGTTGCCTATAATGCCTCTCCTTGGAGGGCTGGATTCTGGGCTCCAGTGCCTTGGTCTCTTCCAGGACTAAACGCTACTGATGCCAGGATGCTATATAGGTCCAGGGGTGTGGGTTCCTTAAACACAGGACCCCGGTCCTTGAAGGTCCGAGACAATACCCACGGAGATGGGGGAAGATTGGGCCTCTTGCAATTTGCAATACCCTGCGGCGTGGAGCAGGTAAGAGGGAACCTGCGGGACTTGGTTCGACAGTAGGTATCCCCCTGGGGGTTCTGGGTTGGCTAACAGTATGCTTGTGCATCAGCCACTATCTCCACTATGTCTGTGTGGGCAGGATGGGATACTAATGTTTACCCAGATAACATGTAGATATATGTATACTTGTGTAAGATATATATTTGCTACTCACCCCAGGTCTGCCTGTTAGCATTGATACTGCAACCCCACATGTTTTAAAAGAGGAAATTGCTGGTAAAAACTCCTGTTTCTTAGGAAGCCCATGGGGACAGCTTCCTCTCTGTGTGTGCACTACAATAAGATTAGTGCTTACCTGGTGTCTGTTGGTGCTGCCTAGCGCTGGTCCATGTTGGTTCTCTGCTCTGCTTCCTCCATGTGGTTTCAGCGTGGGGGGGGGTGTGCGCGCGTGTGCGCGTGCGCGCGCGTGCACGCCGCCTTTTATAGCGTCGGCGTGCGTCGGGGGGGCGGGCTAGCAGCGTCAGGGTCTGTTTAAAGAGAAAACTTTTTCTCTGGCTGGTCTTTCCCTCCTGGAGGCAGAGGAAGAAAGGATACAGAGCGTGCAGCTGGGTCTTTTGGCCACACAGGGACACCTAGTGGCGGTTTTGTGGATCTTCAGGTCTAGGACTTAGGTCCACTATTGACCAGAAAAAAAAAAAAAAAAAAAAGGAAGTTTTTTTGCTTAAAGGGACTCAGCCTTAGATCCAGCAGTATCTGAGTTTACCTTGGACTCCGGCTAACGGGCATTGGTGTGTCAATACTCACACGTTTCCTCAGTATTGCCACCTCCCAGGCGGGTAAAAAAAAAAATAGTTTTTTTCATTTTCCTCATACCTGTCCTCATATTGGTTACTCCTAGCTGCAACAGTCAGGTGTTGGCTATAGGGGTGACTCAAGGTTGTACAATGGCTCCAAAGGGATCTGGACCAGCCAAGGCTGCTAAAGGTGCCAAGAAACAAAAGGGGTCTCCATCGGGGTCAGAGGATTTGGGCCAGGCTTCAACGGCCCCACCCTCGCCAGTTAGAACACCGAGTGGCATAGTACAAGAGCCATTGGGGGTGCTGGGGGCAGAGGCGGCCCCCGATCCACCCATTCCCGTTTACGTGACGGAAGAAATGCTAGCAGCCACCATGAGTGGGCTAGAGAAAAAAGTTAACTACGTTGTTTGCCCGTCCTTGGCCAAGTAGCAAGCGGGCTAGATCCCCCTCACCCAGTGTGGGGTTTTCAGATGCGGAGGTCTCCTCTTCAGAGGAACGGGACCCACAAGGGGATCAGGCAGACCCAAGTCCCGACGGTTCAGACAGGGAAGATTCCACTATAGATGAATATTTCTCGGCCTCTCAAGCGGAGAGCCTGTGGATCCAGTCTTTGACAGATATGGTTCGCACTGCCTTTAAACTTCCAGTGCCAGAACTAGTAGCCCCGGAGGTATCCTCATTGGGTTCTTTAAAGGCTCCATTAACTTGTGCGTCTTTTCCAATGCACCCCCTTCTGCGGAGCGTGATTTACCAGGATTGGGCTCGACCTGATAGAATCTTTGTCCCTCCTAAAAGATTCTCTATTCTCTACCCTATGGAAGAGGAATATTTAAAGAAATGGGCACTCCCCACAGTGGACGCGGCCGTTTCCTGCGTGAATAAATCCCTGACCTGTCCGGTTGAAAATGTCCAGATGTTCAAGGATCCGGTCGACAAGAAATTCGAGACCCTACTGAAAGCCGCTTTCACCTCAGTAGGTGCCATGGTTCAGCCAGCAGTAGCAGCCATTGGTGTCTGTCAGGCCTTCAAGGATCAGGCAAAACATATATTAAAGGACATGCCGGCTCAGCATACTCATGAATTAGCAGAATTCCCTAGGGCTCTCTGCTTTGCAGTAGATGCTATTAAGGACTCCATCCAACAGGCATCCCGTTCATCTCTACTGATGGTTCACATGCGTCGTCTTTTGTGGCTAAAGAACTGGTCAGCAGAGGCACCCTGCAAAAAGCTTTTAGCAGGGTTTCCCTTTCATGGGGGAAGACTATTCGGGGAAGACCTAGATAAATATATCCACACCATATCAAGTGGGAAAAGTACTTCCTTACCGGTCAAGAAAAGACCGCGTGGGCCCACGTTTAAACGACAGGCCATTGTAGGCTCAGCCCCTTCGACTTCTCGTCAGTATCGACGGCCTCCCGGGCGTCCAGCGGTTAATAGCCGCCCACAGGGTCAAGCCGCAGCAAACAAGAGACCCTGGTCTCGCAAGCCGGCTAAACCAGTCATCAAATCAGATTCATGAAGGGGCGCCCCCACTCTCTCGGGTGGGGGGAAGACTTCGGTTTTTCTCCGAAGTCTGGAAGGCCAGAATTTCCGACTCGTGGGTTCGGTCCGTGGTAGCCACGGGATACAAACTAGAGTTTCGAGAAATCCCCCCTCCTCATTTTCAGGGGTCAAGTCTTCCAAGCGACCCATTAAGAAGGGCCTCTCGTAAAGGCGTTGGATCGCCTATTGCTCCAAGGAGTAATTGTAGAAGTACCAACCCAAGAATGGGGTCGGGGATTCTACTCCAACCTTTTTGTTATACCAAAACCCAATGGCGACGTCAGGCCTATATTAGACCTCAAACGCCTAAATCGCTTTCTAAAGATTCAGACCTTTCGTATGGACTCCATACGTTCAGTGACAACCAGCCTGCATCAGGGCGACTTTCTAGCATCTATAGACATAAAGGATGCATATCTGCATGTGCCGATTTACCCAGCACATCACAAGTTTCTTCGTTTTACGATAAATCAAAGTCATTACCAGTTCGTAGCCCTCCCTTTCGGGTTGGCAACAGCTCCGCGGGTATTCACAAAGGTGTTAGCCCCGGTGCTAGCCGTCCTAAGGACAGAAGGCATCTTGGTCCTGGCATACCTGGACGATCTCCTGGTTATCGACAGATCAGCTTCCAACCTCAATCATGCAGTAGTCCGCACAGTGCGGCATCTAGAAGAATTTGGGTGGATTGTGAACCAAGAAAAATCAAGATTACAACCCACAAGACAGTTGGAATATCTAGGCTTTCGGTTAGATACAGAATGCCAGAGGGTATTTTTACCTCAAGAGAGGATCAGGTCGTTGATTCAAACGATTCAAATAGTCTTAGGCAAAAAGAAGCCGACTATTCGCCTATGCATGCGACTGCTGGGAAAGATGGTGGCCGCCTTCGAAGCAGCGCCCTATGCCCAGATCCATACCAGAGTTCTTCAGGCAGCTATTCTCTCTGCTTGGAACAAGTCCATACAGGCATTAGACCGTCCATTAGTTCTTTCCCCAGGGGTCAAGCGCAGCCTGTACTGGTGGCTGATCCCTCAAAAATTGTCAAAAGGGAAAACCTTTTGCCCCATCACGTGGAAAATAGTAACCACAGATGCCAGCCTAACAGGTTGGGGGGCAATCTTAGGAAAACGGACCCAGCAGGGACAGTGGTCAGAGGCAGAAAGTCTGCTTCCCATCAATGTCCTAGAGATCAGAGCTGCTCGGTTGGCCCTGGTCGCCTGGACTCTCCCCCTGCAGGGTCTGCCAGTAAGGATACAGTCCGACAATGCCACGGCGGTGGCATACATAAACCACCAGGGGGGCACAAGGAGCCTGGCGGCTCAAAGGGAAGTAAACCTGATTTTCTCATGGGCCGAAGCCCATGTACCCTGCATCTCAGCAGTGTTCATCCCAGGGATAGACAATTCTCAAGCAGATTTTTTGAGTCGTCAACAGTTACTCCCGGGAGAGTGGTCTCTTCACCCCCAGGTATTCCAAGAGATTTGCCAAAGATTCGGAGTTCCCGATGTGGACATCATGGCAACAAGATTCAACAAGAAATTGGACAAATTCGTATCCCGAGCCAGGGACCCCTCGGCCTACGGGACCGATGCGTTGGTTTGCCCCTGGCACCAGTTTTCTCTCCTGTATGCGTTCCCTCCACTACAGATGATTCCCCGCCTTCTACGAAGGATCAGGGTGGAGCGCAGGCCGGTGATCCTGGTGGCCCCAGCCTGGCCCAGAAGGGCTTGGTACGCACTCATCGTGAGGATGTCAGTAGGGGCACCGTGGCCACTCCCCCTGCGCCCAGATCTGCTGTCTCAGGGCCCGATCTACCACCCTGCTTCACAGCAGCTAAATTTGATGGCTTGGCGGCTGAATCCCTAATTCTTAAGGGCAGAGGCCTCTCAGCCCAAGTCATATCTACGTTAATTCAGGCTAGAAAGCCAGTCTCTAGAAATATCTATTACAGAGTCTGGAGGACCTATGTGGAGTGGTGCGAGTCTCAAGGAGGGCATCCTCGCAAGTTTTTTATTGACAGGATCTTGCGATTCCTCCAGGTTGGCGTTGACAAGGGGTTGGCTCTTAGTACTCTAAAGGGGCAGGTGTCTGCCTTATCGATATGGTTTCAAAGGCCTTTGGCCACGCATTCGCTTGTGAAAACCTTCTTGCAGGGGGTCTTGCATGTAAATCCCCCTATTAGAGCTCCCCTCTGCCCCTGGAATTTAAATCTGGTCTTGTCAGCTTTACAAAAGCAGCCGTTTGAACCTCTGACAGAAATCCCTCTTGTGCTGCTAACCCGAAAGTTGGTTTTCTTGGTGGCTATGGCTTCGGCCAGAAGGGTCTCCGAGCTGGCAGCCTTGTCTTGCAGGGAACCGTACCTGATTCTGCATAAGGACAGAGTGGTTCTGCGGCCTCAGCCTTCTTTCCTTCCTAAGGTCATATCCAGTTTTCACTTGAATCAGGACCTAGTCCTACCATCTTTCTTTCCTACTCCCCAGTCCAGAGAGGAAAGACTGCTTCATACTTTGGACGTGGTCCGAGCCATGAGGGTTTATCTCAAGGCTACAGAAAAGATTCGGAAAACAGATGTGCTTTTCGTTCTCCCGGATGGCCCCAAGAAGGGTCAGCCGGCTGCCAAGTCTTCCTTGGCTAGGTGGATTAAGCAGCTGATTTTTCAGGCCTATGGTCTGAAGCGCGTTCCACCTCCCTTATCAGTTAAAGCCCATTCTACGAGGGCCATGAGTGCCTCTTAGGCGGCACACCATCAGATCTCTATGGCACAGGTTTGCAAAGCGGCAACCTGGTCTTCCGTACATACGTTTACTAAATTTTATAAGTTGGACGTCGCAAAGGCTACGGACGCAGCATTTGGGCAGGCGGTCCTACGGGCAGCAGTATAGAATCCTCTGGCCCGGTTCACGCCCCCTTTTTTTCTGTTGGTGGAGCTATTTTTTACCTCCTGATATATTTCTGTTTGGCTATTTTTTGGCCTTACGGTCTCCCTCCCTTCATGGAGCATTGCTTTGGGACATCCCATATGTAATGGCTATGCGCTCTGTGTCCCGTGATGTACGATAAAGAAAAAAGGATTTTTAATAACAGCTTACCTGTAAAATCCTTTTCTTGAAGTACATCACGGGACACAGAGCTCCCACCCCTCTTTTGGGGAACATTGTGTAACCTCGGAGAAATTGCTTGCTACAAAACTGAAGCACTCTCAGTGGGAGGGGGTTATATAGGGAGGAACTTCCTGTGAAGTTGATTACACCAGTGTCCACACCTGAAGGTACCCATATAACCCATATGTAATGGCTATGCGCTCTGTGTCCCGTGATGTACTTCAAGAAAAGGATTTTACAGGTAAGCTGTTATTAAAAATCCTTTTTTCCAAAAGAAAACGAAAAAACGAAACAAAATATTCCAGTCTGCACATGTCTAATACACCCTGTCACACCAAATTCCGACCTTCAAGAACGCGCTGACGTACAACACTACAACGAGCCGAGAAAAATTAAGTTCAAAATGAAGTTCAATGCTTCCGAGCATGCGTCGACTTGATTTTGAGCATGTTCCAGACGAATGGAATTTCCGATAGAAATTTCTTCTGTCTGATAAAAAGAGAAAATGTTCTCTTTCTAAGACCGTCAGGATTTCCGAAGGAAAAACTCAGATGAGGCACACACACGGTCAGAATATACGATGAAAAAAGTCCGTCTTTTTTCAACAGAAATACAGATCGTGTGTCTACATGTACCTCACAGACATGTGTTTGATGCCTGAAAACAGCCAAATAAGGTGACAGTTTTCTATCTATAGGTAGATTTAGATCTCGGCAGTGACCACAGATACATTTTTACTTTGGGAACTTTGTTATATGATGTCTTTAACAACTTTGTTGTATAAAGTTTTCTGCAAAATGCACACCTCCACTCAAGGAAAATTGGTAATCAGCCATGGAGTGTATAAATAATTACATTTTTTATCTACACGTATGGGGTAAAACCAAATCTATATTCTATTTATAATATGTATTTGGTTACCAGCTGATTGATTTGGAGAATAAATTTGACAATAAAAGCATCTGCCTTTGGTTCTAGCCATATTATGATAACATCTTTTATCCCTGTGTAATCGGAAAAATCATGTTGGATACAAACCTGCTGGCCTTTCAGATCTGTTTATATGTATGAATACCTAAACCAAACTTAAGTCTGGTCAGACGGCGCTACGCTACAGTGCTTGGGCACTTTAGCTTATGGACATAATTTTTCAAGATACACTCTCTGTTTAAATTACACTGCTAAGTTTTCATACAATTTCTGCTAAAAGTTTATTCAAGTTTCGTAATATTTACAATCCCAGTTACTCCGTATGAAATTCCTTTGAATTCTAGAAAATATATTCCTCTCCTATTTAGCACATACTTAGTTTTACCAATGGATTCTAGTGAGGCCAGGTAAAATTTGTAATTTTTTTTATAAAGTAAGCTTTCCTTCATTTTCAACCATGTGATTTTCCTTTATTTGTCAATAGCTGTGTACACTGGTAACTTAAACAATAACATTTTACAGATTCCCCTTTGAAATCCAGCGGTTTATTTCACAGTTTAACAGAAAATTTTCACAGAAAATTCAGAAAGACAACAGGCCTAATTAAACTATATTCTGCCCTATGTAATACAGTAAAATACGTACACTCAAGCAATACTAGACAATAATTTAGACACAATTTCTGGCAAATTAAAGGGGTTGTAAAGGTACAATTTTTTTCCCTAAATAGCTGCCTTTACCTTAGTGCAGTCCTCCTTCACTTACCTCATCTTTCGATTTTGCTTTAAAATGTCCTTATTTCTTCTGAGAAATCCTCACTTCCTGTTCTTCTGTCTGTAACTCCACACAGTGATGCAAGGCTTTCTCCCTGGTGTGGAGTGTCGTGCTCGTCCCCTCCCTTGGACTACAGGAGAGTTGCAGATAGAGAAAGGAGCTGTGTGGTAGTCGGCGTCCTGACTCTCCTGTAGTCCAAGGGAGGGGGTGAGCACGACACTCCACACCAGGGAGAAAGCCTTGCATTACTGTGTGGAGTTCCAAACAGAAGAACAGGAAGTGAGGATTTCTCAGAAAAAATAATAAGGACATTTAAAAGCAAAACCGAAGGATCAGGTAAGTGAAGGAGTACTGCACTAAGGTAAAGGGAGCTATTTAGGATTTTTTTTTTTTACCTTTACAACCCCTTTAATTCTAACAGTAAGGGCCCTTTCACCGGCAATCCAATGAAGTCCACCTGTCAGTTTTTCAGGTGGACTTGATCAGAAGGTCCATGCATTCCTAGAGGGTGTAAATGGACTTGCGTCTGTTTCCACCCTCCTTGTGTCTGAATCTATTCCTTATAGTTTCTAGCTGTCATTTTAATAAAGGATTGAAAAATATAATTTTTCCTTTTTTTTTTACCTATTTACTTTTTACCTTTTTTTTTGTGTTGTTACATGTCAATGTCAGAATAAACTGTTATGCCGTGTACACATGGTCGTTTTTTGCGATGAAAAAAAACGACGTTTTCTGTGAAGTAAAAAACGACGTTTTTGAAACGTCACTTTTCAAAGACAATTTTGCATACACACCATCGTTTTTTCACAAAAAGCGAGGTTACGTTCACCACTCTTTTCCATTGAAGCTCGCTTCATAACTAGCTTCTGGGCATGCGCGGGTTGAAAAACGTCGTTTTGAAAGACGTTTTTGCTACACACGGTGACTTTTTGTGAAACAAAAAACGACGTTTTGAAAAACGACACAAAAAATTCAAGCATGTTGGAATTTTTTTTTGGTTTTGCCCACACACGATCAATTTAAATGACGTTTTAAAAAACGTCGTTTTTTTTCATCGCAAAAAACGACCGTGTGTACGCGGCATTACTCTCACTTAGGCAGTGAAATTTAATGTTACACATTTCAGAAGTTACTTAAACTACTTCACTCAAGGACTGCTCCTATAACTTTTTCTGAAAATGAAATATACAAACTCACGGAGCTAAAACAGTCTTGGACATCAGTTCAGGAAAGTGTAAACTCCCAGCCAAAATATTTTCAGGAAATGTTACGTTCCCAAGTATACTCAGATTTGCTGAGCATGTGCAGTTTCTTTAGAGCCCACTCCGATTACCAGGAGCCGCAGGAAAAAACCCAAAGATGTGAGGTAATTCAACCACTTCTCCGGGGAAAAAGAGTTATAGTTCACACCAGCCTTATTTTAGCCAACAAGAACCACAACACTTTACCACCAAAACAGCAGATTATAGCTTGATATAAAGCATCTCTAGGAGTTAAACAAAAAAAATTCAAATTAAATCGCCTAATTTAGAATAGTTTACCACGCTCAAGAATTCAGAATGGAGTCACATTCCTTTGCACATGCTGAATATAAATAAGTAAACTATTGTCTTTTAAGTTATTCCGAAATATCACCCCCCGATAAATTATTTTCTCATGCTTCAGCATTCTAAAATCACTAATCACGGCATAATTAGCTCAAGCCTAGTATGGTTTCCATGCTTGATTCCCAAGTTCCTATCCTAATTGATGTCTAGAGGAAATCCCCCCATTAACAAGGTCAGCAAAAGCATTTAGCATAATGGATGAGGAACTTGGAGTTGGCAAAGCACTGAAAGAATGCCATTATTTACAATGGTGAAAAGGAAGGTGTAGGGGTTTACAAGAGCTGGCCAACTTAAAGTCTACATAACTTAAGGTAATATTATATAAGCGCAGTCAGCTGGTTTAAAGAGATATGATTGTGTATTTTAAATGAGAACACATTTTAATTATTATTGTCACGTTCACCTAGTATATTGAGTCTGTATATCAGCAAACTAGCTAAATGACTGCCAAGATAATCAGTTAGCCACGTGCTGTCAGGCTGAGGATGCTAAAACACAGTAAAGTGAAATAAGCGTGAGGCACTATTAAGAATATAGCTATTCACAAACACAACATTAAATAGTTATTGTTTTAAACACAGGAATGGATTGGTAATAATATTTAGATCACATCTATATATATATATATAGAATTAGTTTTAAAAAAGCATATAAAAAGAATGTAGATATACAGTATTTATTATATACTTTATATTTATTTATTTATGTTTGCAAGTGTTTGTCCTTTATTTTGGAACCTCCCAATAAAACCGGCACTATTTCTGATGCTGGCTGGCAATTCAGTGTACCAGCATTCACATGTCAACATACAGAGCAAGTTGGTTATTTATAGACATGTGCATTCGATTTCATCCGAATGCATTTTTGTCCGAGTTTCGGGTATTTTTCATTATCGTTTTAACAAACAAAAACAAACGCGCAGAATTCAAAATCCGAAAGATCCAACATAAAAAAAAATGCTTTATTTTCGTTTTCGTTGCTACAACAGTTCGATATAGATGGGAGATTCGACATGACGCTGACAATAGCAATCTGTGTCTATCGAATCTGCGGTCGAATGTGCCTAACCTTAACTCTATTAGTCCAAGATTATTCTACATAGAGAGGTAAGATTCGACATTATAGAGACAGTGTTGGGGTAGACCATTCGACATGAACGACGAAGATTCGTCGAAGCAGCGAAAAACATACAAACGTCAAATCTGTCATTGAAGGCTTATGGTGTCTGTCGAAAGTTCTAAGAAGATTCGACGGAGGAGCTAAACTGTACGAAACTGCAATAATACATTTCCGGTCGAATGCTCGGCCCATAGGCTATAGAAGAATTTGAATGTTGATTGACTAGTAATAATAATTTATAAATATAATTATTACTAGTGTCATACAACATTCGTATTCTTCTATAGCTTGTGGGAACTGTACAAATGTGGCGTCGTACAGTTTAGCTGCTCCGTCGAATCTTCTTAGAACATTTGACAGACACCATAAGCCTTCAATGACAGATTCAACCTAAAATAATTTTGAATTTTTTAACAAAACAAAATAAATAAAAAATAATTTCGGGAGTAACTAAATAAATATTTCAGTGTGCACATGTCTAGTTATTTACGAAAAGGCAAATCCACTTTGCACTACAAGTGCTCTGCAAGTGCACTTGAAAGTGCACTCGCTGTAGATCTGAGTGGGACAGCAAAAAACAGCATTTTAGCTTGAACATGATTGGATGATAAATTCAGCAGTGCTTCCCCTCATTTCAGATCTTCAGCGACTTTAAGTGCACTCGTAGTGCAAAGTTGATTTGCCTTTCGTAAATAACCCCCTTAGCCTTTTATATATGGCACCCTCTGTATGTAATCCTTCATATGCAATATTTTCAACCAACACAGGAACACCGCTATATTGTACATATGCACTATAAATATATAGCGTTATCATTCGCATTTTATGATAAAGCTGCTCTAACAAGAAAAGGTCAACTTATGCAATTCTCCTAAACAATAAAACTGGTACAAGTATCCCTTGGAATACCTGGTCAACTACTGCTAATCGGAGCAATAAATAAGCAAATCTAAAAATTCATAATATTTCCAAGTTAGAAAAAGTTTTGCGTAGCAAGCACTTTGAGTCCCAGATTTTTTAATCTTATGAACAGAAGATCTTCTTGTGTATGACAAGTTTGAGTGACACGAGCAACAGCCCATATCAATATCCCATGATGTCAGAAAAGAAATGTAAACATATATATATATATTCTTCTTACCATGGCTGTGATTGCTGCATGATTGCAGTTTATAGTCAGGGGTCAGGCGATACACAATGAGTGCCCCACTCGATAGAGGTAGCCTGGATGAAATGACAGTTTGATTAGTAGAGCTTACTGAAAGGGAAAGCTAACAGACTTAGTACCAGAGCATGGAGACGGGTCTAACACAAAAGAAAAAGGAATGGACAGATAAGCAGCAGAAAAGGAAGTCAGCATCACAGGAGACTGTATGAATAAAGGCATAGAGGGCAGACAGGCACACTGAGAAAACAGAAGCAAAGGAGCAGACTGAGGGAAGCACAAAGAGAGCTCTGATCAAGGAATAACAGATAGTTCCTGGTCTACGCATTGCTAAGATATAGGATTTAAATTGGAAATCAACCCACAGCTGTGGAGAAGGGGCTTCCTCTGTCTCCGTGATGTGGCACTGCTTCTCTCTTGACTCCCTCTCTTCTAATGCCAGGGTATCCCCCTCCTCTGGTATTGTCTTCTCTTGTTGAATACAGATGTGCAGAGAAGAGGCGGGATCCCTCTGGCAGTTTTCTGCTCTCTTAGTTGTACACGCTCCTCCCAGGAACACCATCACACTGGATTTAGGAGGTGGTGGGGGTTAGGGGAACACAGAGCTTCTACAGAGCTTCGCTTCACACTAACTGGAGTTTTCTCTACAACACAAATGCTAAGCTATCTATATCTTTTATCTTAATTGTTTCTCAGAATCCAGGATGTTTTCAACAATCAATTAACAAATACTTAATGCAGTAAACCGACCTTATCAGTCGTTTAACTCTTTGAAGAGATGTCAAGCGCACTTTCACCTTCCCTCGTGTCTGATTACAAAGTGAACCACAGCTTACGGATATTAGTTGTTAACTCCGCTTTTTTATTTGTGCATACATGTAAGCCTATAATAAAGTTCACCTATAGATACAGTAAATATCTACCAAACGTGCACCGTTTAGGAGATATTTACTTTAGTAACATCCGGTGACGCCACTGGCACACTGTCCATTGAGGCAACAGCTTTGACTACCACGCGATTCTACCAGATGGACCCCGCAAACCCAAAACAAAGACCGGGTGAAGATGAAAGCCCTGTCAGCCCTGTCATTTTAAGGTAAGGCTCCATGTACACGAGACATTTTTACAACTGCTCCTAAATGATTAAACTTGACCGATAACAACCTACGTTTAAAACATTCGTTTTAAAACATTCGTCTCTTCCCCTTTTATTTTATTTTATTTTATTTATTTATTTGTATTTGGGGATGTTGTCTTGTCTTGTCTAGTCCCGTTTGTTTGTCTTGACCTGTTTTGTCATGTCTTGCCTTGTCTTGTTTTGTCTTGTCTTGCCCAGTCCTGTTTTGTATAGTCTTTTTGAACAATATATGGAAACAAAAATATATCCGAAATTGATTAGATGAAATAACTGTATTACTTATATGAACACATTAATGTCTGTATCATATTCTATAATGTATTGTCATAATATAATATAATCAGAATGAACTAAAACATTTGTTTTACACACGTTTAGCAGCGTTTTGCCACGTTTGTGAACAGCAGTTTTCAGTTCTTTCCACAGATTCTCGATTGGATTCAGGTCTGGACTTTGACTTGGCCATTCTAACACCTGGATTTGTTTATTTGTAAACCATTCCATTGTAGATTTTGCTTTATGTTTTGGATCATTGTCTTGTTGGAAGACAAATCTACGTCCCAGTCTCAGGTCTTTTGCAGACTCCATCAGGTTTTCTTCCAGAATGGTCCTGTATTTGGCTCCATCCATCTTCCCATCAATTTTAACTATCTTCCCTGTCCCTGCTGAAGAAAAGAAGGCCTAAACCATGATGCTGCCACCACCATGTTTGGGGATGGTGTGTTCAGGGTGATGAGCTGTGTTGCTTTTACGCCAAACATAACATTTTCCATCGTTGCCAAAAAGTTCGATTTTGGTTTCATCTGACCAGAGCATCTTCTTCCACATGTTTGGTGTGTCTCCCAGGTGGCTTGTGGCAGACTTTAAACAACACTTTTATGGATATCTTTAACCCCTTCCATACAAGGCATTTTCACCCCCTTCCTGCCCAGACCAATTTTTAGTTTTCAGCGCTGTTGCACTTTGAATGACAATTGCGCGGTCATGCAACACTTTACCCAAATTAAATTGTTATGTTTTTTTCCCCACACAAATAGAGCTTTCTTTAGTGGTATTTGATCATCTCTGCGGTTTTTATTTTACAAGAGCGACAATTTAAAAAAAAACACAATATTTTTTCCTTTTTATTTAACCACTTAAGGACCGCCTACTGAACATTTACGTCAGCAGAATGGCACGGCTGGGCACATCAACGTATATATACGTTGGTTTCTAGTACCCAGCCGTGGGTCACTGGTGCGCGCCCGCGGCGCGTGCCCGTGACCCGGTCCAAAGCTCCGGGACCGTGGGACTCGCGGACCCGATCGCCGCTGGAGTGCGGCGATCGGTCCCCGGAGCTGAAGAACGGGGAGAGCCGTGTGTAAACACGGCTTCCCCGTGCTTCACTGTGGCCGCAGCATCGATCACGTCATCCCTGTTATAGGGGGACGTGATCGATGACGTCACACCTACAGCCACACCCCCCTACAGTTGTAAACAGACCCTGTGAACACACATATCCTACAGTGCCCCCTTGTGGTTAACTCCCAAACTGCAACTGTAATTTTCAAAGTAAACAATGCAATTTAAATGCATTTTTTGCTGTGAAAATGACAATTGTCCCAAAAATGTGTCAAAATTGTCCGAAGTGTCCGCCATAATGTCGCAGTCACGAAAAAAATCGCTGATCGCCGCTATTAGTAGTAAAAAATTTTTTTTTATAAAAATGCAATAAAACTATCCCTTATTTTCTAAACGCTATAAATTTTGCGAAAACCAACCGGTAAACGCTTATTGTGATTTTTTTTTACCAAAAATAGGTAGAAGAATACGTATCGGCCTAAACTGAGGAAAAAAAAATTAGATATATTTTGGGGGGATATTTATTATAGCAAAAAGTAAAAAATATTGCATTTTTTTCAAAATTGTTGCTCTATTTTTGTTTATAGCGCAAAAAATAAAAACCGCAGAGGTGATCAAATACCACCAAAAGAAAGCTCTATTTGTGGGGAAAAAAGGATGCCAATTTTGTTTGGGAGCCACGTCGCACGACCGCGCAATTGTCAGTTAAAACAACGCAGTGCCGAATCTCAAAAAGGGGCAAGGTCCTTTAGCAGCATTTTGGTCCGGGTCTTAAGTGGTTAATACATATCACATTTTTTTTTTTTTTTTTTAAAACGTTTTTTTTTTCTCAGTTTAGACCAATACGTATTCTTTTACATATTTTTGGTACAAAAAAAACGCAATAATCGTATATTGATTGGGTTGCGCAGAAGTTATAGCGTCTACAAAATAGGTGATAGATTTATGGCATTTTTATTTCATTTTTTTTACTAGTAATGGCGGCGATCTGCGGGTTTTTTTTGTGACCGTGACATTGCGGCGGACATATGGGACACTTTTGACACGTTTTTGGGACCATTCACATTTACACAGCGATTAGTGCTATAAAACTGCACTGATTACTGTGTAAATGTGACTGGCAGGGAAGGGGTTAACACTAGGGGCCGCTGAAGGGGTTAAAATGTTCCCTGAAGTATGTTCTATCTGTAGGGGGAGGGAGACTCACAAGGGGAGGAGACCGATGTGTGTTCCTCTGTACTGGGAACACACATCAGTCTCCTCACCCCTGACAGAAGGTGGATCTGTGTGTTTACACACACAGATCCACACTCCTGCCGTGATCAGCGGTAATCGCGGGTGCCCGGCGGCAATTGCCTAGAACGCCGTAAAGAAAGGATGTTGTGTGACGTCCACTCTCATCGGCGAGGGGTTGACACTGACGTCAATCCCCTATGGCCCGGTAAGGAAGTGGTTAAGAAATGGCTTTCTTCTTGCCACTCTTCCATAAAGGCCAGATTTGTGCAGTATACGACTGATTGTTGTCCTATGGACAGAGTCTCCCACCTCAGCTGTAGATCTCTGAAGTTCATCCAGAGTGATCATGGGCCTCTTGGCTGCATCTCTGATCAGTCTTCTCCTTGTATGAGCTGAAAGTTTAGAGGGACGGCCAGGTCTTCATAGATTTGCAGTAGTCTGATACTCCTTCCATTTCAATATTATCGCTTGCACGGTGCTCCTTAGGATGTTTAAAGCTTGGGAAATCTTTTTGTATCCAAATCCGGCTTTAAACTAGTCCACAACAGTATCTCGGACCTGCCTGGTGTGTTATTTGTTCTTCATGATGCTCTCTGCGCTTTAAACAGACCTCTGAGACTATCACAGTGCAGGTGCATTTATACGAAGACTTGATTACACACAGGTTGATTATATTTATCATCATTAGTCATTTAGGTCAACATTGGATCATTCAGAGATCCTCACTGAACTTCTGGAGAGAGTTTGCTGCACTGAAAGTAAGGGGGCTGAATATTTTTTTCAGTTTTTTATTTGTTAAAAAAGTTTGAAATATCCAATAAATTTCGTTCTACTTCATGATTGTGTCCCACTTGTTATTGATTTTTCACAAAAAATTACAGTTTTATATCTTTATGTTTGAAGCCTGAAATATGAATTGAATGTGTTCAGGGGCACTTGAAAAAAGCATCCAACTGCCTCTGAACATCCGTTTAACAGCAGTAGTGTACATGGGGCCTAAGTTTCTCATTGTGCTAGTATGTGGTGCATACTAGCACATTATGACATTACCTGCAGGGGCGCAATTTTTGTGGTTTACTACTGCCAATAACCTTATGTCTTTTACAAATGACATAGGTAATTCAGACTTCTGCAAAATATATACTGTATAATCCAAAAACAAATAAGAAATGGTTTTGGGGTTTATTTATAAAAATGTAATTAGGCTTTTCTATTCTGACGTAGCCATGGCTCGTGGACCCAAGAAGTACTTGAAGCGCGTCGCTGCTCCCAAGCACTGGATGCTGGATAAGCTGACAGGTGTCTTTGCTCCACGTCCATCTACTGGTCCCCACAAGCTTAGAGAGTGCCTACCTCTGATCATCTTTCTGAGGAACAGGCTGAAGTACGCTCTGACCGGGGATGAGGTGAAGAAAATCTGCGTTTCATTAAGATCAATGGCAAAGTCCGCACAGACATTACATACCCAGCCGGGTTCATGGACGTCATCAGCATTGACAAAACCGGAGAATACTTCCGTCTGGTGTACAATACCAAGGGTCGTTTCACAGTGCACAGGATCACAGCTGAGGAGTCCAAGTACAAACTGTGCAAAGTCAGGAAAACTTGGGTGGGAACAAAAGGAATCCCCCATCTGGTGACCCATGACGCCCGTACCATCCTCTACCCAGATCCATTGATCAAGGTCAACGACACCGTTCAGATCGACTTGGAAACTGGCAAGATTATCAAGTTTGATACTGCTAATGTCTGCATGGTGACTGGAGGTGCCAACTTGGGTCGTATTGGTGTCATCGCCAACAAGGAGAGGCACCCAGGCTCATTCGATATGGTCCATGTGAAGGAGGCCAATGGCAACAGCTTTGCCACCAGGCTTTCCAATATTTTCGTCATCAGCAAGGGTAAGAAGCCATGGATCTCCTTGCCATGTGGAAAGGGTATCTGTCTCACCATCGCTGAGGAGAGAGACAAGAGACCAGTGGTTAATCTCTAACTTTATTAGATAAAAATGTAATTAGAGAATGTCTCAACACTCATGCAGGTGTAACGAATAATACCCATAATGATTGTAATAGTCTCTTTCATTCCTTTCACCAGACAAATGTAACATTACCTAAGATTTGATCCTATGAGAAAAATAGCCCTAAGAACAATCGATCATGAAAGTTAACATTCAGCAAAAGAGATAAAAGCCTATACACTTAGGCTACTTTCACTGAAAGCACCGGGCATCGACTTTACCGTTGTTTTAGCAGCACTTTTCGGCTGCTAGCGGCCGAAAAAAGGGTTAAAATCGCCTGTGTTGTGGCGCTGCCCATTAATTTCAATGGGCAGGGCGTTTTGCGAGCGGTGTATACACTGCTCCCTAACCGCACCAAAGATACTGCTTGTAGGACTTTTCAGAACGTCCCACAAGCGCACTGCCCCAGTGTGAAAAGTCACAATGAAATGAATGGGGAGGCGGTTTTCAGGCGTTAGTTACAGGCTATTTCTAGCGCTAAAACGACTGAAAACCGCTTCAGTGTAAAAACAGCCTAAAACCTGGTACACACTAATAGTTTTTTTTTCGTTCAACTCAGCAGGGCTTATGTCAAACCGAGTACCTTACACATGAGAGGAATATAAAACTTTTTTTATTGAACCGTCCAATGTCGCCCGACATTCGACCCGTATGTATTAGGCTTAAAGGGGTGTAAACCCTCATGTTTTTTCATCTTAATGCGTCCTATGCCTGAGCATCCCATACCTGAGCCCTGAATTTCCCTCGGTGGAGACGTGCTGTCCCTTTTCTGCACTGGGTCCCGGCTGATGATTGGATAGATTGATAGCAGCGCAGTCATTGGCTCCCGCCACTGTCAATCAAATCCATAGACGCGGGTGTCGGGGGCGGAGCCGAGTCTAGCAATCATATCTATGGACACAAATGCTGGACTCGGGAGCGCGCCCGCAAGGTAACCTCCCCAGGAGAGCGCTTCTCCTAGGGGGTTATCTGATGGGGTGAGGAGCCGCAAGAGCCACAGAGGGACCCCAGAAGTCAAGGATCGTGGCCACTCTGTGAAAAACGAGCTGCACAGTGAAGGTAAGTATGACATGTTTGTTATTTAAAAAAAAAAATTAAAACAAGATTTTACAATCACTCTAAGAACATTCGGACAGTGTGAAAAATACTGTAATATGAGAGAGACCTCTGACACTATGTACCATCTATGGAGAGTACTGTGCAAAAGGCCAGACAAACGTGTGTTCAACCAAGCAAACCTCCAAATGCAGTATGAAGTGAAACATTTATTATTATTACCACTGCTAAATGTGACAGCTTCCTGCTGGCATCCCAACAACCAGTGACTCATGCCCGCCGAGCACATTCAGCTGTCACCAGGGGATTGCCAACTGACATGGAAATTCAAACAGTGGAGATAGAGTAAAAAATAAGTAAAAAATAATAATAATAGAAGGTAGGGGGTCCGCCCAAAATTCATACCAAACCCTTTAGGCCTGATGTTTAAATTCACACTGCATCTGGCGGTTTGCTTAGCCAAACACAGATTTGTTCTTCCCTTCACACAGGAATCTCCTTAAGCGAATAAGCCCTTCCCTAGGGCATTAGGCCAGCCATACATGATTCGAATCTCGGCCGGTTCAGCAGGAACCAGCCGAGATTTAAACCGTTAATGGGCAGACTGAATGTACCAAGTTGATCGATCGCTGGATTCTTCACCAAGCTTGAGATCCCCAACGTTGCCATATTGGATCTGGGACTTCCTGTGGTTTTACAGTCAGCTCCCCACTGTGCATGTTTAAGGTCTCACTGTGCTTTCATACTGGTCATGCAGCCTCCTGAGACATGTGACATGTCCCAGAAGGCTGTGGGCAGGCCAAGCTGACATAATTCTTGACTAAGCAAGAACCGTGGAAGAGGAAGTGGGTACTGGACAGCAAAATGTATTTTCTCACAGGAAAAAAAGATACACAAGTTTTGTTTGAGTGGGGGGTGAGTGGAATTTGCACGTTTTTTTTTCTGTGTCTGAATGAACACACAGATCAGCGGCTTGGCTTGGGTGCCCCCATAGCAAGCTGCTTGCTGTGGGGGCACTTGACAGGAGGGAGGGGCCAGGAGAAGAGGAGGCTCTGGGCAGCTCTGTGCAAAACCACTGCACCACTGTTTTTAAACAAAAAAATAGACTTTAATATCACTTGTGAAGTGAAGTTATGCTTTAAGTATGTGGCACCGATTATTATCTTTTCCACTCTGCAATGCTATGGAGTCTTTTGTTTAGCGCATGCATAACTGGATTAAAAGGTATCTTTAATATTTGCCTAAAGTTCAGAACTAACAACTCTGTGCCAATAGAAATTGGCAGACTGTCCCTCCCATTCTCTGTTTCTGAAAATGCTAGTTGCTTGGCTGCCATCCAAATACTCTGGCTTTAATACTTTTTGAGTCACTGATCCAGAACAATTGTGCATATCAAATGTCCTTCTATCTTCACTTGCTGCACGTTTGTCCTAAACCAGTGACTCAGAAATGAATAAAAACCATCTCATCAGCTTGGTTGCTAGGCAACTAGCACTTTGAAAAAAATAAAAAAAATAAAAAAGTAATAGCAGTCCAGATATTTATTTTAATATAGCTTTTCCTTTTTTTTCTTTTACAAAAAGATAGCTCTATTGTCAAGGAGATATTTTAGCAAAGATACCGTATGTTGGTGCAAATGTCATTGGTTCAGATAATATAAACATGTATGTGCATGCAAACGCACAACTCCCCAGTGCAAATATGAACAAAATGATAGAAGGCTCAAAATGTAACCAAAGTATGTACACATGTGATCAGAGTTAAGGGAAATTATAAGGCTGCATTCACACCTAAGCGTAGGCGATTTGCGGCATTTTTTACCATGATTTGCCACGACAAATTGCAGCGTTTTTTACCGCGACAATTTTAGGCTACATTCACACCTGAGCATTTTGTCGCCTGAAGCGCGACGCTCAAAGACGCTAGAGGGGAAAAATAACATTATTCTCTATGGAGATGGTTCACATCTCCACTGCAAAACGCGGAACGCCTGAAGCTCAAACAAGTCCGCGCGAATCGGGCGGCTTGGGCATTTTACATTGGTGCCAATGACCTGTACAAAATTGTGGGGAAAAACGCTGCAATTTGTCACGGCAAATCGCGGTAAAAAACGCCGCCAATTGCCTACGCTTAGGTGTGAATGAGTAACATAATCTTACACAAGTCCCTAATCCAAAATGCATTACAGATAGGAGAGACCGCCGCTCCAGGTGAGCTCCAGTCCATGTCCACTCAGAGACCAAACAGGTGCTGGCAATGCACTAGGCAGGCGAGAGAAGAAACATATATGGACAGCCACACTCCAATAAATGTGAAAAAACGTGCCCTTTATTAGGGCAAAAAAGAAATGCACTACAAAAAACAGTATACAGTGGGAAATAAACAGCTGACGCGTTTCGCATTGGTCCTAAATAAAAAGGATGAACACCATCAGCAGATTTTTTCCAGATGCCAGGTCTGGGGTGACTCCCACTTGCAGACTCACAAGTATGTAAAAGACAAGAAAAGAGAAATAGCACCACTGACTAAAGCCTAGTACACGGGCCGACTGCACATGACTGCACACTAGTGCACAAAGCAAGGTTCATTAAGACATGGATGAGCGAGTTTGGGGTGGAGGAACTTGATTGCCCTGCACAGAGTCCTGACCTCAACCCGACAGAACACCTTTGGGATGAATTAGAGTGGAGACTGCGAGCCAGGCCTTCCCATCCAACATCAGTGCCTGACCCTCACAAATGCACATCCATGTCTTTGTGCACTGGTGCGCAGTTATGTTGGAACAGGAAGGGGCCATCCCCAAGCTGTTCCCACAAAGTTGGGAGCATGAAATTGTCTAAAATGTCTTGGTATGCTAATGCTTTAAGATTTCCCCCCACTGATATAAGGTGGCCAAGCCCAACCCTGGAAAAACAACCTCACATCATAATCCACCCTACACCAAATGAATTGGACCAGTGCAAAAAGCAAGGTCCATGAAGACATGGATGAGTGAGTTTGGGGTGGGGGAACTTGACTGGCATGCAGAGTCCTGACCTCAACCCAACAGAACACCTTGGAGAGAAAAAGAATTTAGCGCCCTGCTATTCTAAATTTAGAGGGTGTCTGAGCCAATAGGGGTTCGGACTTTCTTGAATTCCATTGAATTTAGCCTCTGTTCTGACTATGGTTGTGCTTGATAGGATTTTCCCCTGTTGCCTGTAGGTGGCGTTATGACCTCAGGCCCATGTTGGAACACAAGCGAACCATGGTGTGTTAAGTGACCCTTCTCGGCAGCAGCCCAGTGGGAGTGGTGCCCCGCTGTGCATGCCAGGAGGGGATACTTAAGGGGCAGACGCAGTTTTACGGGGTCCTTCGCCTCGTGGCACTCCTGGCGCGAGGAATGTGTGTATGATTCCAGCCCGGGACCACGTTGGTCCGAGGCTGCATCTCTATTAAGTAGGCCCAGCTATGCTGGCTGGGGCCTATGATTCAAGAGGGGATCCCAAGCTGTCCATCTAAGTCAGTGGCTCTCAACCTTGCTAGTGTCGTGACCCCTTGATAAAATTTTCCAAGTCGTGGGGACCACTAATAGTAAAATTATTTTCGTAGCATGGGTTGTCAGCATCCAAGACAAGACAAGTAGTTTGCGCCCCTAACCCACGGACATTTAGCGCTCCCTGATTGGCCAAATTAGGTGCTCTTGATCAAGGTCATCTGCTGATCTGAGAACTGTAGTGGGGACTTTTAATGGCAACTATAATCACAGGTAGTGTTACTAATTGTGTCTCAGAATTTGTGGTTTCTCGTAGCAGTGACACCTATGCTGAAATCAGAAGATAGGGGTGTGGCTGTAGGTGTGACATCATCGATTGTGTATCCCTATAAAAGGGATCACACGATCGATCATGGTGCCACAGTGAAGAACGGGGAAGCTGTGTTTACATCGGCGATCGGGTCCGTGGGTCCCGCGGTCACGGAGCTTCGGACCGGGTCGCGTGCACGCGCCCGAGGCGCGCGCGCGACCCACAGCTGGGCTCAAAGGGCAACGTTAATGTGCCCAGCAGTGCCATTCTGCTGACGTATATCAGCGTGAAGGGGTCCTTACGTGATTAAAGTATTGTCAAATTATTAAGTTATCATCCTAAAAATTTTCAGGTCCAAAAGCCTTTAAAAGCTTCTTGTTTCAAAATAACTCTGAATCTTATGCCCCGTACACACGATCGGAATTTCCGATGGCCTAAAATCCAATGGAATTTTTCCTAGGAATTCCGTTCAAGCTGTGTTGCATACACACTGTCAGACAAAATTCCGACCGTCCAAAACGCAGTGACGTAAAACACTACGACAAGCCGAGAAAAATTAAGTTCAATGCTTTCGAGCATGCGTCGACATCAAAAAAAAAAAAATATGTTCTATTTCTAAACATTGACGGAAAAAAGTTCGATGGGGCCCACACGCGATCGGAATTTCCGATGAAAAAAGTGCATCCTAACGTGTGTATGCGGCATTACCCTTCTAACAGAGATCATGTGGCCGAGGGCCTAAGCTTTCAGTCAGATGACCAGTAGTACAGGGTGGCTAGCACAGCATTTTATTCAGGAACATGTAAGTATTTGAGCCCTTCTTCGACACATTTTAGTATAGGTCCAATTGATATAAATAATGTGGTATTTTTCTGGGCACTGCTTATAACTGCAAAAAAAAAAAATATATAAAAATGAAACTGAAAAGGCTGTGCTTAGCGGTTATTTTATCAAATCTGCAAAGCACATGTTTCATGGTTCTATCTTTACAACCACACTGATTACTTACTGCTATGTACATATAGATAATAACCTCTTTCAGCAGAACCATGAGTAAAGCTGACAACTATATTCAGATGCACAGTCCAAACTTTTACATGGCGGTTTAACTGAAACAAAAAACGAAAACCAGATTTTCTTTTTGATAAATTAACTACGAAAAGGACAGAGAGCGACCAAAATATACAAGGCAGGAAAAACAATCATATGCAAATAATAATTTAACCACATCAGTTTCTGAAGATTTGGCTGCTCTATGACCAGGTAATTATTTGGGATACGACACTGCGTCGCTTTAACTGACAATTGCGCAGTCGTGCGACGCTGTACACAAAATTGACGTCCTCTTATTCCCACAAATAGAGCTTTCTGTTGGTGGTATTTGATCACCTCTGCAGTTTTTATTTTTTGAGCTATAAACCAAAAAAGAGCGACAATTAAAAAAAAAAAAAACAGGGGTAGATTTACTAAAGGCAAAAAGACTGCAGTTGCACACTCAGGCCCGGATTCACATACCTCGGCGCATATATATGCCGGCGTAGCGTATCTTCTTTACGCTACGCCGGTGCAACGCAGAGAGGGAAGCATGGAATTCACAAAGCAAATGCCCCCAACGTTGTGCGGGCGTAGCATATAGTCGTAGGCGTAAGGCAGCGTAAGTCAAAGTGGGCTGGAAGTGGGCGTGATCCATTTAAATGAAGCGTGACCCCATGCAAATGATGGGCTGTGCTTCAGACAAGTACTTAAAATGAACTGTGCATGCATCGTACCTTGGACGTATCCCAGTGCGCATGCTCACAATCACGTCGAAAAACAACTGGCTAAGATACGTCGAATCACTGCTTACGACGTGAACGCAACCTACGCCCAGGACTATTCACGTACTACGTAAACGACGTAAAATTCAAAGGCGTTTGTTCCCTGGTCCATACCTTTGCATGAGTTGCGCCTCCAATATGGGGAATAACTTTACGCCGGACGTAACCCTTACGCAAATCGCTTAAAACATGTGCCGGCCCAAGTACGTTCGTGAATCGGTGTATCTCCCTAATTTGCATATTTGCATCGAAAATAAATGGGAGTGCCATATGCGTTCAGCGTTACTATGGGCCCACTATATGCCGGCGTAGGCAAGTTACGTTGGTCGGATGAAGTCAGTTTTTAGGCGTATCTTAGTTCTGTGGGCACGGCGCACAGATACGATGGCGCATATTTACACTTACGCAGCGTATCTCGAGATATGTCGGAGTAAGTGCTTTGTGAATCCGGGCCTCAGTGTGCAGTTGCTCCAAAGATTCCCTTCGCAAAGAATACCCAATCGCATAAAATAAATAAATGCATTTTTGCTTGCACATGATTGGATGATGGAAGTCAGTAGAGCTCTTCCTCATTTACTAAGCTCTGGAGCAACAGCTCTTGTAGAGTGCAACTGTGTATTTGCCTTTGGTAAATCAACCCCAATATTTTTTACTGTTTGCTATAGTAAATATCCCCATTTTTTTTTTAAATTCTAATATTTTCCTCAGTTCAGGCCATATATATTCTTCTACATATTTTTAGTAAAAACAAAATCTCAATAAGCGTATATTAATTGGTTTGCGCAAAAGTTATATTGTCTACAAAATAGGGGATAGATTTATGGCATTTTTATTATTACAATTTTTTTTACTAGTACGGCGATCTGTGATTGCTATCGGCACTGCAATGTTTTGGCGAACATATTGGACATTATTGACACATTTTTTGGGACTATTGACATTTATACAGTGATCAGTGCAATAAAAATACACTGATTACTGTATAAATGTCACTGGCAGGGAAGGGGCTAACACTAGGGGGCAATCAAGGGGTAAAATGTGTTCCCTGGTGTGTGTTTTAACGGTAAGGGGAGGGGACTGACCTAGAGGAATTGACAGATCATGGTTCCTAACTAGTAGGAACTCACGATCTGCCTCAGTTCGCATGTGTTGCGCTATATAAGTTTCTCACTCACTCTCACTGACTCTCCTTTCCTCACAGCACTGGGATGTGTACATTTACAAACACACACGTCCCTGTTCTGCCTCTCCTACCCGCTACTGCCGGCCACAAGCATCGGCACCCCCGCAGTGCAGCGGGCGCGCCTACATCCTTACAGGTACGACAGCTCGCAGGATTGTGCTGACCTGCCGCCGTATAATGATGGCTTCCGGTCGGCAAGTGGTTAAAACACAAATCCAATTATATAAATGATTAAAAAATGTAATTGAGCAGAAATGTTAAAAATATAAAATCTAGCTTATACTGTAATACTCACCTTCTCTAAAGCCCCATACACACCATCAGACTATCTGCAGATTTTTGTCTTCAGATTTACCAAAACCATGTAGTACAAGGGCCTGCCTGATTGCATACAAATTGAAAGTCTTGGGGAATTGTCTACAGATCGGCCTGGTTTTACATAACAATTCTGCAGAAAGATGCTACATTACATTAGTGGTGCTCTCCACTGCATCACCACTAATGTTGGAGCAGAAAAAAAAAAAACTGGGAAGTCAGGTGACCAGCCAGATTTAAAATACGTAAACGGGAATTATAAAAAAAAAAACTGTGAATGGAGGAAGGCAAAATCTAAAGTCTTCACAATAAATAGAAAAATCACCTTGTCAGCTACTGATATTTCTTTTCTAAATAGTGTTGCCAAACAGGTTATTTAAAAATACCCTTAAAGGCGGACTTTTTACCCAATGGTGTAACTGCAAGACAGCCCAGATAATAAAACAGACTGTACAAAATTAGAAATTGTTTGGCTGCAAAGATAGGTCACACATATGTATTTGGCTGTTTGCCTACAGTTCTGGTTTATATAAAAATGTTATTGTAAAAAAAAAAAAATATATGTTTTTTGTTTTTTTTTATTGGAAACCATATCTGGAGGAATTATCATCCTTGCAGCTAAACATAAATCTCTCACACTGGATAAGATACTACATTAATACAGTCTAAAAGTAAGAATGCAAAAAAAAAAAAGGAATGTTTATTCACATTCATCCCTGTTTTTTGGCTATGGCTATAACTGATCCTGTCCTAATGTTCATAAAAATAACAATCTAAGCATGTCTCCGGTTTCTGCACTTCTAAAACAAAGTTCCCTAAATAGAAAGACATTCAGTAATTATTATTTACTGTATGCTGAAATACTCAGTTGAATGTTTCTGGGTGGTGAGGCTGCAGTGTTAAAGGGGTGTTCCAGCCCTAAGTTGTGTTTATTAAAAGTCAGCAGCTACAAAAAGTGTAGCTGCTGGCTTTTAATAAACACTCACTTACCTGCTCCTGCGTTCCAGCGACGCGCCGACCGGGGCTCCGCTCCTCTGCCCCCGCCGCTGATTGGAGAGGCGATCGCATGGGACCTGTCAGTGTCCCATGTGATCGCCTACAGGGAGGGGGCTGGTGTAGGCGATTAAGCTTAATCGCCTAACCAGCCCCTCGGCGGAAGCAGGAAGTGGGACAGGAAGTCCCACTCCTACTGAAGCCCCCACTCCCCCCCCAAAAAAATTACATGCCAAATGTGGCATGTATGGAGGTGAGGAGTGGATTGAGAAGGGGTCATTTTTTTGGGTGGAACACCCCTTTAAGTGAATGAATTAATAAATATGATGGCAGCAACTGTGTGAAAAAAAAAAATGGTACTTCACTGTTCTGTATTGATCACTCTTTAACCACTTGCTTACTGGGCACATAAACCCCCTTCGTGCCCAGGCAAAATTTCAGCTTGCGGCACTGCGTCGCTTTAACTGACAATTGCGCGGTCGTGCGACGTGGCACCCAAACAAAATTGGCGTCCTTTTTTTCCCCACAAATAGAGCTTTCTTTTGGTGGTACTTGATCGCCCATGCGGTTTTTATTTTTTGCATTATAAACAAAAAAAGAGCGACAATTTAAAAATATATATATATTTTTTACTTGTTGCTATAATAAATATCCCAATTTTTTTTTAAAAATATATATTTTTTTTTCTCAGTTAAGGCCGATACGTATTCTTCTACGTATTTTTGTAAAAAAAAAAAAAAAAAAATCACAATAAGTGACTGCTTTGCGCAAAAGTTATAGCACCTACAAAATAGGGGACAGAATTATGATTTTTTTTTAATATTTTTTTTTACTAGTAATGGCGGCGATCTGCGATTTTTATTTTGACTGCGATATTGCGGCGGACACATCGGACACTTTTGACACAATTTTGGCGCCATTCACATTTATACAGCGACCAGTGCTATAAATATGCACCAATTACTGTATAAATGTGACTGGCATTGAAGGGGTTAACACTAGGGGGGTGAGGAAGGGGTTAAATGTATTGCCTGGGTGTGTTCTAACTGTGTGGGGGGAGGGGGGTGACTGGGGGAGGTGATCGATGCTGTCTCCCTATGTACAAGGGAAACAGCATCTGTCACCTCTCCCTGACAAGACGTGGAGCTCTGTGTTTACACACAGAGCTCCACGTCCCTGCTCTGTCACCGACGATCGCGTGTACCTGAAGGACATCGCAGGCGCCGGGTACACGCATCGAATCCTCGGTGATGCGCCGGGACTGTTTTTCCGCGGGGAATTACAAGCAAATCACGTCCAAAGACGTGACCCCGGCGCCTCAGGTCCGCGCTGCTGACGTATTATGTCAATAGTGCGGACCGGAAGTGGTTAAATTATTTTTCCATATTTTCAAGATACAGTAAAACCTTGGTTTGAGAGCGTTTTGCAAGGCAAGCTAAATGTTTTAATACACTTTGCCTTGATATGCAAATGATGTCTTGATATAAGAGTAGCGTCATGTCACAACTGAGTATAAAAAAAGAAGACGAGCCTCCAAGTGTAGCAACATTTAACCACTTAACCCCCGGACCATATTGCTGGTCAAAGACCAGAGCACTTTTTGCGATTCGGCACTGCGTCGCTTTAACTGACAATTGCGTGGTCGTGCGATGTGGCTCCCAAACAAAATTGGCGTCCTTTTTTCCCCACAAATAGAGCTTTCTTTTGGTGGTATTTGATCACCTCTGCGGTTTTTAATTTTTGCGCTATAAACAAAAATAGAGCGACAATTTAAAAAAAAATTATATTTTTTACTTTTTGCTATAATAAATATCCCCCAAAAAAATATAAAAAAACGATTTTTTCCTCAGTTTAGGCCGATACGTATTCTTCTACATATTTTTTGTAAAAAAAAATCACAATAAGCGTTTATTGATTGGTTTGCGCAAAAGTTATAGCGTTTACAAAATAGGGGGTAGTTTTATGACATTTTTATTAATATATTTTTTTTTACTAGTAATGGTGGCGATCAGCGATTTTTTTTTTCGGTACTGCGACATTATGGCGGACATTTTGGACACATTTTTAGGGCCATTGGCATTTTTATAGCGATCAGTGCTATAAAAATGCATTGGATTACTATAAAAATGCCACTGGCAGTGAAGGGGTTAACGCTAGGTGGCGGGGAAGGGGTTAAGTATGTTCCCTGGGTGTGTTCTAACTGTAGGGGGGTGGACTCACTAGGGGAAATGACTGATCGCTGTTCATACATTTCTCCCGACAGGATCGGGAGCTGTGTGGGGGTACGTGAATCCGAGCCTTAGTGTTTAAGTGGTTAAACTTTCCTAATTTAGATACAGAAGTCTATTCCTTTGATGCAAAAGACAAATTGTTACAATGTTTAGACTTAACGTTCCACTGATAAAGAATGTTGTCAAACTTGGCAGACTGCTTGGATTTTTTCTTCCTTTCTTTTGATGACTGAGAACAGAGAGAATGCTCTGCATACAAAAGATCGGGAAATACTTTGTGAAGATCCCAACCGGGAAAAATCACAAATTACAATAACTATTCTTGACGATTAATCGCACACCTCTACTATAAGGGTTTATATATTTTCAATATTTTTTTTCATGCCATCAAACTTAACCAATTATTATACAGGCTTTATAAAGCACCAACAGTTCAAGACAAGAAGGTTAGGAGGGCCCTGCTCATGAGAGTCACTTCTGATTCTTCTATAACCACTAAAGTGGACATTACCGATAAGCACCAACCACTACCAGCCTGTGGGTTATTGTTAGTGGTCCCAAGTGGTCTCTATTCCCCTGTTCATGTAACTGCCTCAGTTCTTTACTTCCAACCTGGAGTCAGAAATGTAAAAAACTGGCTATTTATTATAGCAACAAGTAAAAAATATTGACTTTTTTTTTTAAATTGTCACTCTTTTTTTGTTTATAGCGCAAAAAATAAAAACCGCACAGGTGTTCAAATACCACCAAAAGAAAGCTCTGTTTGTTCTGGGAGCCACGTCGCACGACCGCGCAATTGTCAGTTAAAGCGACGCAGTGCCGGAAGCTGAAATTTCACCTGGTCAGGAAGGGGGTATACATGCCCAGTATGGAAGTGGTTAAATAGCACTAAGTTGGGCCATACACTGATCTTTTCTTCTTTTTTTTTTCAAACAATGGGTTGAAGGAAAAAAAATATCCGGTTGTCCCATCCACACACTAGATGTGGATGGGGAAATCATTCCTGCTGTGCTATCGTATTTTGGCAGCAGGGATCCTTCCCCCGCCATCACAATACAATGATCGGTGTTGCTGGCACTGATTATTTAGGAAAAAAACTGACAGGCTGGCTGTACTAAAGTTCTTTCCAAGGGTTTTATTAGTTTTTTTTAGTGAAGGCTGTACTAAAGTTGACCAATAGATTGACTTGTGTAAAACCAGCCTGTCCATACCCCATTCCCCAATGTCTAGGTTACACTTTATAAATGCTTAATTAACAGGCCAAAATACTATAGGTGCTGTTAGGGTATGGTTATAGAGAATTACCTTGTCTAATTACTTTTTTGCATTCCTTATCTATATATTTTTCAGTACAAAGGCCAAAAAAGAAGGCAGTAGGGAATGGGTAGTTCATGGATAGAAAAACATTCTGTATAATACAGTTGGAGTTTACAAAAATAGGCTGTGAGCCTCAAATAACAATAAACTCCAAACATTGTAAAATTAAGTGTGAAGCCAGGTCTGCATATGTCTGTTGGGGATTCAAGTAATTCAAGAACGGAAAGTCTGGGTTTTAGGGGATCCAGAAGCCTATTGCAAAAGGAGGTGATTCCAGACTCCTATCAGGAACTTTGTTGTATGGTTACTAGAAGGTCCCACGATGCCCATACAGTCGTCAATTCAAAATACATATTGACAAAGAGAGAAAAGAAGAAGGAACAGAGAAAAAATAGGGGAGGGGTGCCTCCGGTGGTGGAACGTATTGGCAATTCGGTGAGGAGGGAATACAACTGTAATCAATATGACCCCAACAGAAAAGAACCGACAGAGACATCAGTCTGATTTCCTGGCTAATAATCACTTAGGGCCCTTTCACACTAGCGGACCGTTCGTCCGCTCATTACAAGTCCGTTTGTAATGGGCCCCTATGGGAGCGGATCCGTTAGCGGATGATGCATCCGCTAACGTCCGCTAGATCCGCATCCGTTTTTGCGGACGGAAGAATGTCCTATTTTTCTTCCGTATCAGATGCAAACCGTAGGGGAGAGCGGAGGAGAGACGGGGCGGTCCCTGCACAGTGTGCAGGGACCGCCCTGTCCCCCGACAGCTGAGCGGAGACCCGCCCGCTGGGCTGACGGACACACGGAGCGGACCGAAAAACGGACCGCTCCGTGTGTAAGGAGCCTTAGGCCTCGTACACACGAGGGGATATGTCCGCTGAAAACGGTCCGATGGACCGTTTCAGCAGACATCTCCGATCGTGTGTATGGTCTAGCGGACAGATTTGAATGCTTTGAAATTTGAAATTTGAATGCTTTGAAATTTGTCCGCTACAACCTGTCCGTCGGATATGTCCGCTGGTTAGTACGGTAAACCAGCGGACATATCCTCCCACACATGCGTCGTATCCTGTGAATGGATCCGACTCATGCGTGCGGAAGTGTTTACTTCCTGGTGCGTGACGTAGCGGTGACGTGGCGGCGTCAACGTCACCGCCGCGTCACCGACACGTCACCCCGCCGTCCGGGGTACACACCATCGGATCAAACTCCAGATCGGACATATCCGATGGAAATGGTCCGCGGACCGTTTTCATCGGATATGTCCGATCGTGTGTACGAGGCCTAAAAGTCATCTATGAAGGGGAACTCGTCTAATGATAAAAGTCCCCCCTGGCAGAGCCTGGTGTTACCCAGAAAGAAGCGATCATTACCCAGTCTGACTTGAAAGAATCAGATCAGAAGGCAATGAACAACAATTAAAAACATTATAACTAAAATGATGAATTCTATTACTGTTTATCATTATAAAAGATATCATTTGACATCTATTTTTACTTTTGGAGGTTCATATAACTTTAAATTTAAACTACAGTAATGGTATCTGAGTTCTCTGAAGCACCTGGTTAGAATCACATATGTTTCTGGCACAAAAAAATACAAAATAAATAACATGTTAGAAAACAGTACTGTATGCTGGTTTTTATGGCTTATCCTATGTTTGCATCTGTTATTTGCATTTGTTACTCTTGTAATTCTAGCTTCATTTCCTTTGACCAACACAATTTTTTTTTTTCATAAAGCAAAGACTTTTTGGAACAGAGACAAAAAATATGTATTTTCTGTAAACATTACCCCAACATTTCTAAACAAAGTACATAAAGGTAACAGACTTATAGTAACAAATCACAACCTGGTCCACGGATCTGTATTTTCCAGGACAGCTTTTCTTTACATTTCTATTTTTTCTAATGTGAATTACAGTCTCTCCATATGTTATATAAATGAATATACGTGCGTAAGAAATTGATGTACTTATGGAATATGTCTGGAGCCAAAGTTATGGAAAAATCTAAACAAAAGAGTGACAAAAGCCGTGTTCAGTCTTCTAAATATATACATTAAGGAAAAAGAAGAAATTCAGTGTCATCCTTTGTAATGGATTTCATCCAAGATGCTAACACAGTTTTTAACCACTTGGTATCCGGGCCATTGTAAAATGATGGCCACAAGGTGGCTCTACAATGCCAGGAGGACGTCTATGGACGTCCTCTCCTCTTCCGGCCACTGGGGGGCGCGCGAGCACCGCCGGCGGCGCGTGCCCGCTGCGTCGCTGAGGTGCCCATGCACGTGCCTGGCGGCCGCGTTGTCCACCAAGTACCCGTGATCGCCCGGTACACAGCCAAGGATGTGGATCTGTGTGTGTAAACACACAGATCCACGTCCTGTCAGGGAGAGGAGACCGATGCTGTGTCCCTTGTACATAGGGACACAGATCGGTCACCTCTCCCTGTCAGTCCCCTCCCCTCACAGTAAGAATCACTCCTAGGGAACACATTTAACCCCTTCCTCGCCCCCTAGTGTTAGCCCATCAAATGCTTCCCTCCCAATCACATTTATACAGTAAGCAGTGCATATTTATAGCACTGATCGCTGTATAAATGTGAATGGTCCCAAAAATGTGTAAAAAGTGTCCGATGTGTAATAAAAAAAAAATAATAAAAAATGTCATAATTCTGTCCCCTATTTTGTAGGCGCTATAACTTTTGCGCAAACCAATCACTATACGCTTATGTAGAAGAATACGTATCGGTCTAAACTGAGAAAAAAAATAGTTTTGAAAAATAAAATAAAAATGGGATATTTATTATTGCAAAAATAAAAAATATTTTTTTTTTTTTCAAAATTGACGCTCTTTTTTTGTGTATAGCGCAAAAAATAAAAACCGCAGAGGTGATCAAATACCACCAAGAGAAAGCTCTATTTGTGGGAAAAAAAGGACATACATTTTGTTTTTTGAGCCACTTCTCACGACCCCGTAATTGTCAGTTAAAGCGAAGCAGTGCCGAAAGCTGAATTTTCATCTGGGCAGGAAGGGGGTATATGTGCCCAGAAAGCAAGTGGTTAAATGTTTATTTAATTATATTTAAATGTATATTTTTTTAACACTTTACACTAAAAATATAAAGAAGACGAACAGAAAATCATACCAGTCATATGTTAGAAAACCAGAATTTAGGAAGGGTTTTGTGCTTTTTTTCTAGGCACCATATTCTCATGTCAAATTATAAAAAAAGAATAGTACCAGGTAACAAAACTTTAACCTGTGAAGCTTCTTGGACTGGTGTCACATTTTATTTCTGTATATATGAAAGTGCCAGTTATACAAGAAGCGTAAGTGTGAATGTGGCAGTGGTTAAAACAGACATGGTTTGGACAGGACAGTATTTAAAGGAGTGTAGATTACCGTATATATGGGCGTATACCAAGCACTTTTTTCCCCTTAAAATCAGGGGGAAATTGTGGGTGCGCGATATATGTTGATACTGCTGTCCCCGGGCGCCGCCGAAATAGACAGAGCATTGCTCGGCTCCGCCCGCAGCCACGCGAGAGGAGCCGAGACAAGCCGAGAGGAGCCGAGCGCCTCAGCCTATAGCCGAGCGCCGCAGCCTAGAGCCGAGCTAAGTGTACTACGCACTCGGCTAGGCTCGACCACGCTCGCCTCCGCCCGCAGCCACGCTAGAGGAGCCGAGAGGAGCCGAACACACAGGAAATATGGCTCCTCTCGGCTCGGCGCCTAATTAAAAAACGAACACCACTGCAACCCCGGGCAAGGTGCGGATGGACTGGACGGACCCCGCGAGGAAGCCGCAGACGGACACCTGGACGGACCCTGTGAGGAAGCCGCAGACGGACACCTGGAAGGACCCCGCGCAAGGAAGCCGCAGACGGACACCCACAAGGCTGGAGGGACCCCGCGCACGGCCACAGACGGACGCCGGACAAGGCCGCCGATGGACAAAAATGTACGTTTTTTTCCCATAAAACTACTTTTTTTCCTTAAACTACCTTCCTAAGTTTGGGGTGCACGCAATACACCGGCGCGTATGCGGTAACTCCCTGGTTTGCTGTGCATTTCTGTACTAGGGCCCATGTATATGTTGTTATGGAGCATGCATATGTACCCACATGAGCACTAATAGCTATTTATAAAGCAGTATACAGAAAAAAAGGAAACTGTTAGCGCAGACACTAGTGTACCTATATGAATATAAACAGGCGATCTATGAACAGTTACAGTTCATTAGTCCATGTGGTGTAAAGATACAAGGGCAAGTCCTAAAGCAGGAGTGGTGGTAGGCGGCAGCTGTCCTTTAGAGAAGCCGACTCTGCAGGTAGGGAAAAAAGGGAAAACAACAGGAAGCGCCACCTAAGTGCAATATGTTTGATGCAATTTATTTGTACAACAAGTAATGCACTTACAGACAGAAGTTTAAAAAAGGCTCATCTGTTTGGTATGCTGGAGCCTGTTGCCCCACAGGCATCCATGGCACATAAATCCTGGTTCCGTTTCCGGTGACATTATCCCCTGCATTCCACGGCTGACTTCCCGTGTAACCAAATGTCACCGAGACCGGATCGCACGGTTTACTGGAGACACAGATGAGCCTTTTTTAAATTCCAGTCTGTAAGTGCATTACTTGTTGTACAAATAAATTGCATCAAACATATTGCACTTAGGTGGCACTTCCTGTTGTTTTCTCTTTTATAAAGCAGTGAATGTGACTTTTACCAAAGGTTTTCTGGTGAAGAATCAATCACAGCTTTATTTAAAGCAGATGGATCTGGAATATTCACTTGCAAATGTTTGCTGAATGTCAGATTCTCTGCCTTATAAAAAACATGACCTTGAGGTAAGGTGACCAGACGTCCCTGGGGACAGTCACCGGACCAAGACTGTCCACAGACCAAGACTGCCCCTGTTTTTTTCCCCGGATTCAGGGCGTCAGGATGAAGGGGATGGTGAAATACAAATCCCCATCCACTTGCTGGGGTTTCATTTTTTTTGTCAGCTGCAGTTCCCTTTCCCATGTGGCTCTCCAGTTTCAGCACAGCGCCCCCTCCCCCACCTCCCTCAAGATCTGGTGGACCGGGGTACTATACAGCTCTTATCTGTGCACACGTGGAGGAGAGGAGAGTGCATGAAGCGGCCTATGTTCCTACCGGACCTCGACACTGATCCACCTCCAAAAGGTTTGTTGTCAGATTTTCTGATGGTCAGTACACAAATTCGTCACATAAAAGTCAGCTCTAATAGGCTTCAAAAAAGGTGAACAGCGAGCGCCATGCTGGGCACTCGCAGTTCACTCAGCGTTGTGTTAGGAAAGCGAATGAATATCCGCTTTCCTAACACTGAACCTCCTCTAGGGTCTACCTGTCACCTGATTGGCTGAAATGACAGGCACTGTGACTGTACAACTATCAGGCGTCCAATCATAGCAGAGGACAGGAGAAGACATTGAGGAGCATAGTGGACACCACCGCCGTGACCCGCTGCCCCACCGAGACAGGGTAAGGGCCGGGCGGGGAGGCACACTGGCAGCAATTGATAGCAAAGTGGCAGCGTTTGATGGGCATATTGGTGGCAATTGATTGCACAGTGGCAGCATTTGATGGGCACATTGGCTGCAATTGATGGCACAGTGGCAGCATTTGATGGGCACATTGACGGCAATTGATGGTACAGTGGCAGCATTTGATGAGCACATTGGCGACAATTGATGGCACAGTGGCAGCATTTGATGGGTACATTGGCGGCAATTGATGGCACAGTGGCAGCATTTGATGGGCACATTGGCAGGAATTGATGTCACAGAGGCAGCATTTGATGGGCACATTGGTGACATTTGATGGCACAGTGGCAGCATTTGATGGGCACATTGGCAGCAAATGATGGCACAGTGGCAGCATTTGATGGGTACATTGGCGGCAATTGATGGCACAGTGGCAGCATTGATGGGCACATTGGCAGCAATTGATGGCACAGTGGCAGCATTTGATGGGTACATTGGCAGCAATTGATGGCACAGTGGCAGCATTTGATGGGCACATTGGCGGCAATTGATGGCACAGTGGCAGCATTGAAGGGCACATTGGCAGCAATTGATGACACAGTGGCAGTGTTTGATGGGCACATTGGCTGCAAATGATGGCACAGTGGGAGCATTTAATGGGCACATTGGCAGCAATTGATGGCACAGTGGCAGCGTTTGATGAGCACATTGGCAGCAATTGATCGCACAGTGGCAGCATTTGATGGGCACAGTGGCAGTTTTTTATGGGTGCATTGGCGACAATTGATGGCATAGTGGCTGCAATTGATGGGTACAGTAGCTGCGTTTGATGGCACATTTGCTGCGTTTGATGGGCACAGTAGCTGCATTTGATGGCACAGTGGCGGCAATTGATGGGTACAGTGGCTGCGTTTAATGGGCACAGTAGCTGCATTTGATGGCATAGTGGCCGAAATTGATGGGCACAGTGTTTTTTTCAGAATTTTGAGCACCAGCAGCCAACGATGCTCGGAATCGATGCTCACCAAACATGAAATTAGCAGAAAGGGCCCGAAGGGTGCCGCTCAAGAGCTGAAATTCCCTGTAGTATGTCACTACATTCTTGTTTGTTAGTCGACAATTGCATGCCATTAGTATGCAAGACAAAATCCAGGCACACGCCCTGGAGACAAAAATCTGACGCTTGGTTGGCCAACAATCTGATCGTGTCTACGAGCCTTAAGGGCCCTTTCACACTAGCGGACGAACGGTCCGCTAATTACAAGTCCGTTAACGGACTTGTAATAGGCCCCTATGGGAGCGGATCCGTTAGCGGATGATGCATCCGCTAACGTCCGCCAGATCCGCATCCGTTTTTGCGGAAGAATGTCCTATTTTTCTTCCGTCCGGCCAAACGGATCGGATGCAAACGGACAGACGGTCCGTTTCCATCTGACTCCCCATAGGGGAGAGCAGAGGAGAGACAGGGCGGTCCCTGCACAATGGAGCAGTGTGAAAACAGCCCAATACAGTGGATGTTCCTTCATACCAACCAGGGTGAAATGATCAGTTTCTGGAATATTCTCCGCCCAATGATATCATACTGTGTTCCCATGACTATATCAGGACATTTCTACACCATATGGCCTGCCATCATAACAGTACCACAGTGAGCCTTGCCATAAATGTAAAGAGGAACTGCAGTCTGCTCACATAATTTTTAATAAAAACTTCTTTGCTATTCTGAAGCTTCCCTCCAAGCACTTTGCATACTATTTTATATACTGTATACTGTGATTCTGTACATGCCAAATATGCTGCAGAAATCTCCCTCCACTGAGTCTGGCTGCATCCATTTTAACTGTGGGCAGCTAAAGCTGCTGCCTGTTCACTTCCCGGATTCACACAGACACATAGAGGCACACCTCTTCTCTGCAACTCACATTGGCCCTCTTATGACTCATCTCCCCTCCCTTCCTAGCACACTATCACGAGAGTCCATGATGTCATACACCTAGGCTAATGACCAGACGAGAAGGAGGAAGTGGGCTGTATAAGGTATTTACTGGCAGAAAAAAATGATTTACTATTCAAAGTTAAAACAACCAGGGCAGAAGATTTAATAGACGGAAATATGAAAAATGACTGAAGGACCACTTTAATGGAAGTTGTTTATCCAATTCACCTGAACAAGCAGAGAGTGAGTCCTGCAGGCAGCACAGGGTGCCTTTCCACTCACACCAAGTGCTCCCTCACACAATAGTTATGCATTTATGCATTCCTCTGGCGCCCTCTAGTGCCCCAACGTTATACTCCACTGCTCCCTCACACAATAGGCAATGCTGTTTTCCCACTCAGATATGCACAAGGGGCCAGATCCACAAAGCACTTACGCCGGCGTATTTTGAGATGCGCAGCGTAAGTGTATATATGCGCCAGCGTAACTATGCGCCGCATCCACAGAACTAGGTACGCCTGAAAATAGGCTTCTTCCGACCGACATAACCTGAGCATATTAAAAAAAAAAGTATGTAGAAAACAAAACAAAAACTTATAACCTGAGCATCCAAAAAAAAAGACACTCATCTGCCCTGTCTTGGGCCACGCCTGGTGCCATCCTCAACGGAGTAAAAGCCCTCCACTCCCTCCACTTGATGCCTGTGGAGTTGGGTGGCCAGACATCCCCAGTTTCAGGGGACAGTCTCCTGATTGAGGACACTGTCCCCGGACCAATTCTGTCCCTGGATTTGTCCCCAGATTGGATTTAATAGGGGGGCAGGGGCAATTTCAAAGACAACAACAAAAACCTGGGGAATGCCCAGGGAATAACCAAGCAATTTCAAAGACAGTCAGTGCAGAATTAAAATAAAAAAATTGAATTACACACCCCTCTCCGCTGGGCCTACTAGCATAGGGGGGTTGTATTTTTCCTATTATCTGTGCCCCTTTCTGATGATCATGTGCTGGTCGGAGCGGGGGGAATATTTCTTCAGTTTCGGGCGCATGCCCATTCATGCCCTTCGCTCGCATGTTCTTCTGCCTTGGCTCAAATCCTGGCCAGCCACCTGCCCATCTCCTTGCCTTCCCTGGCGGAATAATCTTCCTCCGCTCCCCATCCAGTAGTAGCCGGGGCCAGAAGAGTAATGCCGCGTACACACGGTCGTTTTTTGCGATGAAAAAAAAGGACGTTTTTTGTGAAGTAAAAAACAACGTTTTTGAAACGTCACTTTCAAAGACGATGTTGCATACACACCATCGTTTTTTTCACAAAAAACGAGGTTACGTTCACCACACTTTTCCATTGAAGCTCGCTTCATAACTAGCTTCTGGGCATGCGCGGGTTGAAAAACGTCGTTTTAAACGACGTTTTTGCTACACACGGTGACTTTTTGTGAAACAAAAAACGACGTTTTAAAAAACGACACAAAAAATTCAAGCATGTTGGAATTTTTTTGGGGTCGTTTTTTTTAAGACAAAAAACGACGTTTTGCCCACACACGATCAATTTAAATGACGTTTTAAAAAACAACGTTTTTTTTCATCGCAAAAAACGACCGTGTGTACGCGGCATTAGACTTGAGAGGCTGCGAGGCGGACGGTGATGGACAGAGAGTCGCTGATTGTTGCCATTTCTAGTAAAGAAAAAATATGTCCCCGGATTTCATTTAACCACTTGATACCCGCCCACCGTCAAATGACGGCGGGCGGGTAACTGTATTGTCCTGACTGCACGTCATATGACTATCCCCTCCCGTGATGCACAACAGAAATCGCACATGCATGACTAACATTCTCCTGTCTTTTACCTTACAGGTGACTCTGCATATGCACTGGGACCCCATCTAATGACTCCTTTCCGGAACCCCCAAACCAGAGGAGAGAGAAAATACAATGAAGCACACATCAAAACCCGTGCAGTGGTGGAGCAAACATTTGGGCTCCTGAAGTCCCGTTTCCGCTGCCTGGATAAGTCCGGGGGGACCCTATTGTATTCCCCTACCTTTGTGTGTCAGATCATCGCTGCATGTTGCATACTACATAACTTTGCTATGAAAAAAGGCCTGCATATTGACATACGTGATGACCTGACCCCCGACCCACACAGCCCCCCCCTGCCAGAGGACACCCAGTCTGCTGATGGAAGAGCAGTCAGGAGGGTCCTCGCTGTAGGCATCTTTGGACACTAAACCAAAACATTAATCACACAGACAGTGCACGCGTGTACACCACTGATGTCCCTAGATCACACACACCACATGCACATCGCATTGGATTAGCCCAAGTCCAGCATGTAGGAGTTGGGAGCAGTAACGCCAGCGTCAATGCCCCAATGATGTCACTGTCCATTCACACACCTTTCACACGTGATTCATTCAGCCGTGGGGTTAACTTCACCACCACGGCCGAGGGTGACACCCCTTACTTTCAGGAGTGCCACCCTCTCACATTCACACACCATTCACACTGTCCCCTGCACTCCTGACCGTGTGCAGTACAAAAATAAATTAATAATATCATATCCTGATAATGAAAAGAAACAAAATCTCATAACCTGAGAAAAAGAAAAAATAAACTCATGACCTGAGTATGTCCAAATCAAAAATATAAAACAACCAAAAAAAAAGGCATCATCGGGGATGCCGGGGGCTTCTTCTGGGGGCCCCTCTCTGACTCCGCAGCTGCCTGGATGGAGTGGGTGGGGGTGGGGGGGCATCTGGAGGTGGCTGATCCCCAGGTGGGCCACTCCTGGCAGGTGTGGCCTGCGTGCCCTCCAAGGCCCTGGCTATCCGTCCAAGGTAGGAGTTGGTCTGGGCCTGCATCCGGAGCTGACGGGTGACCTGGTAGTGCTGGGCCCGCCGACTCAGCCTCCCCTGGTCCCGGATGGCAGCACTGTTGGCCTGGACGGCTGCAGTAAGGTGCCGAATATCCCCCTGCACCTCCCCCAAAGTGGTGACCACTGCAGCGCAATTACAGCTGACATCCTGCACTGCGTTGCTGAGGTTGGCAACGGAGCCCAGGCTGTCAGCCACTTTCTCCAAGTGCACCGCTATGGCCCCCATCTGTTCCGTCTGCCTGGCGTGATCCCTCGCCAACTGGTCCTGTATACCATCAGACACCCCCCTGGTCTTCTGGGTCGCCTTCCTGGGGCCAGAAGATGGATGTCCTCGGGTGGAAGGAGTCGCCCTTGAGGGGCTTCCAAGGATGGGGGAGGGGACGACAGACGGCCCAGGAGAAGGGGAGGAGACAGACAATACTAATGAAAAGTCCTGCTCTGCCACAGCAGGATCCTCCACAACCACCTCGGCAGGTGTGGTGTGGCCACTCTCCTCCTCCACAACCTCTTCACCACCCAGTGGCTCGGGCACACGATGGCGTGGGGGGGATGGGGTGGAATGCACGCTGACAGATGATGGCCCAGCTCCGTCATCTGTGGATGACACAAAGCAGACACATGTTGGTGGTCCCACACACTTGGCACATGTACCCTCCCCCCCCAAATGCAAAACAACAAATAGGGGATTCTAAAACACTTACCTGTCCTTGTGCCTTCCTCCACGGAGTCATAGCCTGCGACCCCCTCCACCTGCTCCCTCTCCAGGCAGCGAGCAACCACCTCCTCCTCTGCGGTTAGGGTGACAGGACATGGGGGACCACCACCTGTGCCCCTCTCATACCTCCTGATGGAGGCCACCTTGTCCCTCACCTTGCGCCGCAGGTCATTTATTTTTTTTTGTATGTCCCCAGCAGTCCGGGTGGAGTAGCCCAGGACATTGACCCTGGCAGCAATCGACTCCAGGATGCCCTGCTTCCTTTCCTGGCTGGTCTTCCGGCTTTTTTTGCCATGGAGAAATTCATTATCCCTCTCCATTGCCGAAATGATCACTGAGACCTCCTGGGCATTAAAATTGAGGTTCCTCCTCTCTCTGGGGGTAGCGGGAGCAGCCATCACAGCACAAAAGTATCTTCCCTGGGGTGGGGGGAAGCGGAACTACTTTTGCGCCGGAATGGCGTTTCCGCCAGCGCTTTTAAGCGCCCAGCGGAACGCATTGCGCTGACGTTTCCCAGGAAGTGGTGCCGACGGAAGTTGTGAGCATGCGCACAAGGGGGGCGAGTGGAGCCGCACTCACTGCGCATGCTCCGTGGATGATGCGCTGAACGTAAGCCTCTGCGCTGGGCTCCGCCCATCATTTACATATGATCACACCCACTTCCACTTGCGTCGGGTTACGCCAGCGCATTATCGTTACTCTGGCGCAAGTTTACGCGCAACTGCTATGTGAATTACAGGACTTGCGCTGAAAGGGTCTTCAGAGTAACGTAAATGAGAAGCGTTACTCCAGAGGAAAGATACTCTCATCTACCTGAATCTGGCCCTATGTATCTAAGTGAGAAAAAAACATATTCAATACATTCATAAATATAAACATAAATTATATCAAAGTAAATATATAAAGTCCATTGAGGGTAAAAAACATAAACGTGAAATTTCTCTAATAGTCCTTCTAAGAGAAAAAAATTAGGCAGCTTTCCAAGTTGAATAACAAAGGTAATAGCTGTAGATTGTGGAGGTCCTGTGTAAATACACCACCAGTTTACACAATATTACTTCCAATATGGTAAGGTAAGTAAGGGTGTACTCTTACCAGATTTAAGGGGGATTCAGGCATATCACTCCCAATACGTCTGGAGTAGGACGCTTCCGGATCTTCCAAATGCGATCTCTACTGGACCAGCAAGGTATTCAGCAACTGCATTAAGCTCAGCATCCCATACGGATCAAAGAAAGAAATAAGAACCGGGGACTCGCCATGGTGAAAGTATTTCCAGGAAGTTTTATTCAAATTGTGCAGCATATACACAAATAGATTTAAAATTGCCGGCTAAAAACATGCAGGATAGATTTAAAAAATACAACGTGCACCCGTGCTTCCGGGGTCACGTGACAAACGCAGTGACGTAGTGCGTGGCTCCGCCCTGACCGGTTTCGTCAGAGAATGACGTTGCCTAAGGGCGGACGTGGTACTACTACAAGAGACACATTTCAGGGACCAGAATCTGCCCCTGTTGAAAAATAGATACTATCCCACGGTGTTCCACTCCAATTACACGGCGGCGAAGTCGCGAGGAGTGTCCATACTTATTTCGGCTAGAGTCCCCTGGACCCACGAGGATGTTAAAATAGACACGGAAGGTCGCTACCTCTTTCTGAAGGGAAAGATCGGACAAGCTCAGGTTACTCTTGCGAACCTGTATGCCCCTAATGATCACCAAGACACATTCCTGTCTAGACACCTGACTAAACTACTTCACTTTGCGGAGGGCCAATTAATTATAGGAGGAGACCTTAACATCCCCCTGATCCCGACTGAGGACACATCGATGGGAACATCCTCTATCTCCAGAGACTCCCAGAAACGTATCCATGCGGCGTTACATTCGGCCCAGTTAGTAGACACATGGCGGTTACTACACCCTGGTGAGAAGGACTATGCCTTCTACTCCAAGCCGCATGGATCCTACTCACGGTTAGACTATTTCTTGATACCCCATAGACACCTGGAGGCGGTTAAAGAGGTAGCGATCGGTTCCATTACTTGGTCTGATCATGCACCGATTTCAATGATCTATGCCTTGGCGGAGGCTCAGTCATCTCAGAGGCGGGTCTGGCGACTTAATGAGAGCCTGCTGCAGGACTCAGACACCATGACTGAAGTGGTTAGGGAGATGGGACATTACTTTGACTCCAACAGTACCCCGAACAGTGACGCGGGGGTAGTATGGGAGGCTCACAAGGCGGTTGTGCGAGGGCTTCTCATTAAGCATGGCGCTAGATTAAAAAAACAGAGGACCGAACAGCTCACCACACTGCTCGTCAAATTACAGGCACTGGAGGCCCAACACAAACAGGTCCCAACTCCCCAGATAGGTTCAGATCTGAATACCACCCGCAGACAGATCACAGACTTACTACACTATAAGGCCAAGGCGGCGATGCAAATTTGCCGGCGGAATGTATACGAGTTGGGCAACAAATGCGGGAGGATGCTGGCACAGGCGATTCGCTCGCAAAACATGGCATCGTACATCCCGCACATAGTTACGAGAGAGGGGAGGAAGGTCTCAGTCCCGCAGCAGATCGCACGGGAATTTAAAACCTTCTATGCTGATCTGTACAACCTTCCCTCCCGACACGCAGACACTGACCCAGACCTGACGACTACATACCTTGACACCTCCTGCATGCCGACACTGACGACGGGTATGAGAGAAACACTAGAGGAACCGATCACTTTGTCAGAGATCCAGACAGCTTTAAAAGCCTCTAAACCGGGCAAGGCCCCTGGCCCAGACGGTCTGACCACGGCATATTATAAAACCCTACTGCCGACTCTGGGAAACCATCTAGTGAGCCTGTTTAACACCTTGGGCGCAGGGGGCACACTCCATACAGACACATTACAGGCGCAAATAGCACTAATTCATAAGGAAGGTAAGGACCCTAGCCAATGTGGCAGCTACCGCCCCATATCCTTATTAAATACTGACATCAAACTGTTCACGAAAGTGATTGCCACCAGACTTCAACGATATCTCCCTGACCTTATTCATCTGGACCAAGTGGGCTTTGTCCCGACCAGAGAGGCCAGGGATAACACGACTAAAGTCCTGAACCTGCTACATGTCGCTAATAATTCTAGAGCTCCATGTGTTTTTGTAGGGACAGACGCCGAAAAGGCGTTCGACCGGGTGAGCTGGCAATTCATGTTTGACACCCTGAAACATGTAGGGGTGGGACAGAAGATGCTTTGCTGGATAAAGGCGGCATATACAAATCCAACGGCCAGGGTGAGGGCGAATAACGCGTTATCAGACCCGTTCCCGATCACCAATGGGACCAGGCAGGGCTGCCCACTGTCACCCCTCCTATTTGCGCTATCCTTAGAACCCTTTCTACAACATGTGAGGAAGAACCCAAACATCTCCGGGATAACAGTGGGTGAGGATAATTATAAAATCTCTGCCTACGCCGACGACATGTTGTTTTCCTTGACCAACCCATCGGTCTCTCTCCCGAGTTTACTGAAAGAATTTGACACATACGGTAAATTAGCCAACATGAAAATCAATTTGACAAAATCTGAGGCGATGGGGGTGGGGATACCCCAGTCGCAACTGACAAGACTCAAACAAGACTTCAGACTAAAATGGACGGACGTAGCATTGACGTACTTGGGAACGCGCATACCACCAAAGATCTCGGATATCTACAAACTTAATTTCCCCCCCCTACTTAAGACAGTCCGACGATTACTGAATGACTGGACCACTGGACTCCACTCGTGGTTCGGGAGGAACAGTATTTTGAAGATGACCATCCTACCTAAATTCATATACTTACTGCAGGCCCTCCCGATACATATCCCGATGACGTATTTTAAGCAAACGCAAGCCGCATTTGGGTCGTTCCTGTGGGCGGGGAGGCGACCTCGGATACATAGAACAGTTCTTTCCATGCCCAAATTAAGTGGGGGTATAGCAATGCCGAATATACGTACGTATTATCAGGCGGCGCAACTCAACCGACTAATGGACTGGTGCCGACACGGATTGACCAAACTCTGGCCACGAATGGAACAGGCGCAAAGTGCGATTCTTTTGAAACGAGCCCCGTGGTGTCATACTCCACAACAAAAAGAAATTCATCACCACCCGACAATAGGAAACACCATTAAGGTTTGCACTGGATTACTAGTGCGAAACCGCCTCATGTCGGAGACCTCACCTCTACGACCAATTTTAGGCTGCCCGGGTTTTGAGCCCGGACTGGGAGATGCCAGATTCATCGCCTTGCGTGAGTCTGGACACTTCCAGGCCTCACATTTTAGCGAGTCAGGTAGGTGGAAGACGCTGGCTCAGCTGATGGATCACTCGGGTATCTACCAATTAGACTTTATGAGAGCCTGTCAGCTGAGTCACTTCCTTAGGACTATGCCTCCCCCCCCCCCCCGCCGGTCAACCCCTCACATCACTGGAGGAGTTGTGCCTGGACACGGGAGCGTTGCCCCATGCACTTTCACTCTTACACACACTGCTGGCGAAGCCGCCAGAGGGATACCAGATCCCGAGCCTCGTGAAGTGGGAGCGAGACCTGGGTTACCAACTTCCGCCCGCGAAGAGGCAACACATCCTTACATTCACGCACAAATCTTCGATCTGCGCGCGGGTCCAAGAGACCAATTACAAACTGCTGACGAGGTGGTACAGAACCCCGACCTTACTGAATAAACTGTTCCCAGATACGTCGGACCTCTGCTGGAGGTGCCAATCGGAAAAAGGTACTCTGATACACATTTTTTGGTCCTGCCAACGCATTAGACCATATTGGGAGACGAACCATTCAAAAATTTACGGAACGCGAGGTTCCTGATGACCCGGCATTCTTCCTCCTTCACGCGGCGGACACTCCTGCGCGGACGTATAAAAAATCCATTGTCCGCCACTTATTAGACGCAGCTAAAGCTTGCGTCCCTTTATGCTGGAAGTCCCCAAACCCACCGACGTTAGCCATGTGGCTGAAGAAGGTGGACGAGATCAGCCGACTGGAAGACCTAGTCTTATCAAAACCAAATAGAAGCGAGCTACATTCCCAGACATGGCAAATGTGGACAATGTTCGCATACTCAGAGGAGGGTCGGACCCTCAGGGGGGAACAGCCGTTCCCCCAGTTGGACTGTGTCCCCCCCCCCTGCCCCCAGGGGCTCCCCTGAATTGATAGTGCAGACCAACGCGAGCTGTGGGTTGCTAGCTGGAGGTGGATGTCCATGGCCACGAGCTTCCCCCTCTCCCCCCCCCCCTCTCTTCTCCACTTCCTTCTACAATTCCCCTTTATTAACTACTTAGGAGACTGCTCACTGAGCAGCTCTCACAATCTTTCTCTTCCCTTCTTAACTTACTTCACAACTAGAAAACGGGAAAAAAGTAGGAGGTTGGGTCACGGTCCCATGATGCAATGGTATCGAAAGAACCGCATAGATGCTGTTGCGAGCGGACGAGGGTTAGGTGGGTAGTGGCGGATGAGCGACGCAGACGGCGGCTGGCCGTCTGTACCCCTGCCCTAATGTAGAAATTGAACCTAACCAGGACGCTCACTGATACAACAGTAACCTACTTGTATTTCCCATTTATGCATATATGTTTGCCAGTACCAGTTGTAATGCTGTTGTTATTGTGGTCCCTGTGGGACGGCCTCCTGCTGTGTATAAATAAACAATTAAAAAAAAAAAAAAAGAAAACTGAGGCCTTAAGTGATGAAGATTTGATGAATTGATTAAGGCGATGGAGATTTCATCACTTCCAGTATTGGTTCTGCATTTACCTGGCCTTGGAGGGCAGAGGAGGGATCAGGGGTCAATAGAGGATATGTCACTAACCAAGGTGTCAACAAGGGATGATAAATATCACTAGTTTTGTTAGCTGTTTTTTTTGCTAAAGTTATCTGAAAGATAGGTTTCAAATGTTTCGACAGGGGCGCAGTTTCAGTGCTTGCCATAGGCGCTATTTTCACTAGATACGCCTCTGATCGCAGGGCACAGGCAGGCATGCCACTGTTCAGCAGCGTGGTGCATTGCGAATATAGTGTAATTTTTGTGCTCTGGGATGCAGTAAAATGCACATCATACCACCTCCCTACTGCCGGCTCACTGGAGCCAGAACAGAACACTTTAACATAAATTGCAGCGCTAAACAAATAAAACTTATATCAAGTGTAAAACACAACTAGAATAAAGTGCTAAAAGTATCTGGACACCAAACCGCTGCTGTTTGACTTATGGGAAGTGCAGACTGGCCCTTAAAGATGAATTTTAGGTATGCCAATTTCTGCATAGTTCCATTGGCCCAGTATTGCTCCTGCTCAGACCAATGTAAGTACCTGTATATATGTCCCATACTTGTGGAAGCTGGAAATGTTTTTGTACATTGGTCCAAGCTAAATTTATGTAACTACAGTGCCTTGAAAAGTATTCATACTTCTTGAAATTTTACGCATTTTTCATGTTACAGCCAAAATTGTAAATATATTTTATTGAGAATTTATGTGATAGACCAACACAAAGTGACACATAATTGTGAAGTGGAAGGAAAATGATAAATGGTTTTCCAATTTTTTTACAAATAAATATCTGAAAAGTGTATTATTATATTATTTTTTAAAGCAGAGACCTAGAGAATAAAATGGTTATATTTAGGGTTGTCCCGATACCACTTTTTTAGGACCGAGTACAAGTACCGATACTTTTTTTCAAGTAGTCGCCGATACCGATACTTTTTTTAAATGTGTCCCCAAATGCAGCCATGTCCCCCCCACATATTGCCGCCATGCCTGTCCCCCACATATTGCAGCCATGTCTGTCCCCCACATATTGCAGGCATGTCCCCCACAGATGCAGCCATGTCCCCCATACCTGCAGTAGTAGATATGGGATCCGTGCAGAGACACTCCCCCTTGCTCGGGATTGGACAGATCCGTCCAATCCCGAGAAGGGGAGTGTCTATACATGGCGCGGCGGGCATTACAAGTATTCAAACGAAAGCTTGTAATGCACGCTGTAATGCAGGGGGATTAACGCGGCGGTGGCTTTGCGGTATGCGGCGGCGGCGGGGGGGGGGGGGGTAAGTATGCTATTTAGGTATCGGGGGTATTTGCGGGAGTACAAGTACTCCCGCAAATACTCGGTATCGGTCCCGATACCGATACTGGTATCGGTATCGGGACAACCCTAGTTATATTTCCAATTTTTGATGTCACACAACATTTGTGCAATGGTTTACGATACACAAAACTGTCAGTAAAAAAAAAAAAACTAAAGGTAAGTTCAGGGCACAAAAGTGCAATAAATCACCCATTTGATTTGGGGGGGGGGGGATGTTATAAAAGATGAGGTTGTGCCAAGTTTACCTGACACATCAAAGCTTCAGTTCCCTATACTTTCCAAAGCCTACGCTTTAAAAGCCCCTACAGGTCATCGATATGGAGTTAATGGGGTTATATCCTTAAAAAAAAAAAATGCCACTGCCAGCCCCCCTTTTTTATACAGCCATAACACACTGTGTAAGGCCCCTTTCACACTGGGGCGGGAGGCGCGGTGGCGGTATAGCGGCGCTATACCGTCGGAATTGCCGCGTGATTCGTCCGCTAGCGGTGCGGTATTAACCCCCGATATCGGCCGATAAAGTATTAATACCGCGGTTTCCCATTGTTTTAAATGGGAAGGAGCGGTATACACACCGCCCTCTCACCGCTCCAAAGATGCTGCCAGCGCATCGCCTCAGTGCGAAAGCCTTTGGGCTTTCACTTAGAGAAGGCTGGACAGGAGTCTTTTAGGCAGTATAGCAGCACTATTTTTAGCGCTGTACCGCCTGAAAAACTCCTCAGTGTGAAAGGGGCCTAAGTGAAAATGGGGGCCTCGAAATGTATTTTTTCAGATATATTCAGGCCGGTCAGGCGACTCCCGGTCGCTCTCCTACTCCGATCCACAGGCTACCGTGGGAGGGGCCAATATCTCCCACTGAGGTCAGCTGGGGAGGTCACATGACCGATGTGCTGGCCGCTCAGCCCCTCTCGCTGTAGGCCCTTGGATAGGGAAGAGAGTGGTATGGAGTCATGTGACAGGACTGAAGATATCTGTAAAAGGGTATTTAGCAGCACAGTTTAAAAAATAAAAAAAAACACTTACATTGTGCATTATGGCTGCACAAAAGAGGGGCTAGCAATGAAATGTTTTAGTTTTCTTACCTACTAATAGTGGCAAGGGGGGGTGGGGGGGGGCAGAGACTACACACACACACACATGAGCATTCCATTAGCCTCTTTCCGTGAAATACTGTCAGGGGACAGTGACATCAAGACCCATAAGAAATGTTTTACACATATCTCCAGGGTCAGAAAAAATAAGGGAAGATCAGCAAAGCCAGAGCTCCCTCCCCTCTACCTGGCGGCACCCATCAGGCTGGTCCCACATCTGCCAATTAGAGCTTGCTGCATGTGATGGGGCATGTGCGAGGGAGGACGGGTCTAGGAGTAATGGGGGTGGGGGGTGGAAATGGCCTTAATTTTAAAATCTGACAATATTTTGGCAAACTCTTTCATGTGTTCATTACTTCAGTAACAAGATTATGGTAAAAGGATTCACTTGCTTTTTTCCTTCTCTCTGGAACCCCAGCAGTAAGATTTTAACCTCAGTGTAATGTTGACCATACAATATACAATCTGATTGTACAATCTCCTTTAGATTTCCAAAAATGAAAAAATCCATTAAATTCAGGAAGGCCAATGAACTACATGCCAAACCCGCCTGGGTCCTGTATGGAAGTACTGCCTGTACCCCCCTATCAGTTGTTCAGTTTACAGCCATGGGTTGCAAGAAATAAAATTGCTTAAATCCCCCATCAACACAGTCAGTGATAATGGGAAAATCCCTCCTGCAGCGCTATTGTGTTCTGGGGAGCAGGGCTGTCATCAGGGGAAACAGCGATACAACTGTAAGGGGACCCAGGGCCCGAGGGGCCTGGCCAGGCAAGCAGAAGGCAGGAGCGGATGAAGAGGAGCTGTGTGAAAGGGGATCTGAAGCCTATTTGTTCCAGGGAAAGGCGCAAAAAGTGCCGTTGACCCTGTCAAATGCCTTTTCGGCATCAAATGACAGGAGGCATGCCTGTAGGCAGTGACGTTGGATATAGAAGATGAGGTGTATTGTTTTAGTTGTGTTGTCCCAGGCTTCCCTGCCCAGAACAAAGCCGACCTGGTCTCTGTGGATAATACCTGGAAATAGTGGTGAAAGGTGGTTAGCGAGGACCTTCGAAAATAACTTTCATCGGGGGGTATATCTATCTGAACCCGGGCATTTGCCTTATTTTAGACCATTGATGGCGCCCAGAAATTCTGGTTCTGCCAAGGGCCGGCCCAGGTCAGAGGACTCCTGAGGGTCAATTGTAGGCAAGGCAGTCTCCACTATGTAGGCCTGCATAGCGTCCGTGGAGAGGGATGCAGGACCGTCTGAGACACCCTGTGGAAAATTATATAACTGGGAGTAGAAGTCCCTGAACAAAGAGGATATGCCTTTTGTATTAAAGACCTTGGCCTGGTCTGGTTTAGTAATGAAGGGAATGGAGTGACGGGGTAGTCTAGGGTAGGGATGAGCTCCGCGTTCGATTCGAACGTATGTTCGACTCGAACATTGTCTGTTCGTACGTTCGACAAAATTCAAACAAAACGGGTCGTTCGTGCCAAATTTGAGTAACGCGCAACGACCCATAATTCACTGCGGCATTGCGCGCTGATGATTGGCCAAACATGCACTATGACCCTGCATGCTTGGCCAATCACAGCGCGCAAAAAACGGAGAGCCATAATTGGCCAAAGCCAGGGTGGCTTTGGCCAATTATGGCTCAGGGCTTTAGCACACGCCCCACACTATATAAGGCCGCCTGCTGGGCGGCCTCGTGTAGTGTGTTTCAGCGCTGAACAGAGATCAGTCAGAGAGACAGAGAGATAGGGCCAGATTCAGGTAGAGTTACGCCGGCATATCAGTGATAAGCCGGCATAACTCACGCTTTGCGCTGGCTGATCTGTTTTCTGTATACAGAAAACAAGATACGCCGGTTTGCAGCAAAGATCCGACAGGGGTAATTGTATTACACTGTCGGATCCTAAAGGCAGTTTTAAATGGCCGCCGGGGGCGTTCTCGTTGATTTACGCCGAGAATATGTAAATCAGCAAGATACGGCAAGTCGCGAACGTAGGCAGGCCCAACGCAGTCACTTTACGACGTTTACGTAAGGGTTTTCCCAGCGTAAAGATAAAGCAACAAAAAGCAGGCGCATCCTATTTTAAGTATGGACGTCGTGACCGTGTCGCATTGGAAAAGTTTTACGTCGTTTGCATAACTCGTCCGTGAAGGGGGACTGACGTCATTGACGTTCACGTCGAAAACACCGTCATAATTTGGAGCATGCGCACTGGGATACATTGACGGCCGGCGCATGCGCAGTATGTTCGCCGCGGGATCGCGCCTATTTTAAATACTACATGCCCCCTACCCGCCCAATTTGAATTCCGCCGGCCCATTTACGCTACGCCGTCGCAACTTTAGAAGCAAGTGCTTTGTGAATAAAGTACTTACGCGTAAAGTTTCGGCAGAGTAACGTAAATGAGAAACGTTACGCCGGAATAAAGAACCGCTCGCCATCCTGAATCTGGCCCATAGTCTTTTTATATAGCTAGATAGAGCAGGCAGGCTAGTCAGTTTAGCTTAATTTACAGTGTGTAGAGGATATATATACATCCCTAGGAGTTGTACATATATTTATACACTGTATAGCTTAGCTAGATCAGTTCTTCCTAATTTACTGGCAGGCAGGTGATTGTGCTATTTAAAGACGTTATCACAGGTATAGACACCCAGCAGGTACAATATTTAAAGGAATTTTTCTTTTTTTTTTTCTTATTTAAGCATCATTAAAATCACTGCTCCTGGAGCAGTGATTTTAATGATGCTTAAATGAAAAATTCCTTTACATTTTGTACCTGCTGGGTGTCTATAGTTTGCCTGTGAAAACGTCTTTGAGAACCCGGGTCTTGCCCGAGGGAACATGTATCAATGGAAAAAAGTTTTAAAAACGATACATGTTCCCTGGGGCAAGACCCGGGTTCTCAAAGACGTTTTCCAACAATAACTTGAATATTGGGCTTTAAAATGCGCACTTTTGAATTCGAACGTTCGAGTCCCATAGACTTCAATGGGGTTCTAAATGTTCACGCGAACGGGCGGTCTGTTCGAACGTTCTGGTGCTAACCGAACGCGGGGGTGTTCGGCTCATCCCTAGTCTAGGGGCATTAGGTGTTGACCACACTTATTAGCTACGGAATAATGGTAATTGCGGGCTTAATCTCGGGCTATCAAAGAGTGGGAGTATAGTAATTGAAGGAGATCACGACGAGCGTTTGATAAAGTGACAAAGGTGGAGGGCTCCAGCGTTTGTTTATGGAGGGATTCAAGGTCTGAAATGGTGGTCAGGAGGCGCCAGATTTCATCTGATCTAATCTTTTTTAGACGAGAGCCGTTATTTATAAGTATGCCTCGGACCACACATTTCAGAGCCTCCCACTGGATAAGTGGAGTGGTAGTGTCGGAGGAGTGGTCAGATACGAAGTGTTGGATCACCTTGGTGACTTCAGCTATATACAATGAATCATGGAGTAGGGTTATCATTGAGGTGCCAGGATGCACCCCTGCGGAATGGCGGTGGGCAGGCAGAATCTAATCTGCTGTAGGAGTTGTGGGCTAAGAAGGGATAGCTGTAATCTTTCTCCGTGGGGTGGTGTATGCGCCAGACATCTACTAAATGGTGAGAGTGCAGTAGGGATTTGATGTATAAGAGCGAGGATGCGATCATGGAAGACTTACCAGAGGATGTGTCGGCAGACAGGGACAGAGCAACATTGAGATCACCTCCAAAGGAAGATAGTCTGAGTGGAGGAAAGGAAGCAAACCTGGTCTGTATTTGGAGAGTAGAATTTGGCCACTGTAAAGAGAAAATTATTTTGTTTCAATTTGAGAAATATAAAGCGACCACAATTGTCAATGTAGGAATCAAGAACTTTAGGGTGAAAATATCGATATTTCCCAGCAGAGGGAAGGAGGGGAGTGAGGAGAAGAGAGGGTAGGAAAACTGGAGAGAGGGAAAGTTAAAAGAGAAAGCAGTCCTTAGTGTCGATAGTGCGACAGTAAAGGAGTTTGAGGTGTACCCAATCACCAGAAATGTAGAGGAGAGATATAATTACATGTGGCACCAAATGGTCGAAAACAAATAAGGTACTATAAGAAACATTTCAAAACCAAGAACAGTGCCAGGGGTGGGCACCAAATATGCCTGGGGGTGTAAGTGGAGGCATGGAGGGGCCCCCATGGCCCCGGGCTCCACAGGACAGGATGTAAACCAGAGCATAATGATATGCCATGGATGAATAATAGCCATGAGCAGTAACATAAAACAGGCAAACAAAACAAAAGATGGCAAAGACAGAAAAATGCCATACTCCTTCTATATAGGTATTTGAGCAGTGTAGTTACATGGGGATCATGGCAAAACCTGGAAATTATGCGATGGCTGTGGAAGGAACATATCCATAAGCATACCATCCAGGTTGCACTATCAGGGAGATAAAGTGACATTGGTCAAATATCATGTAGTAGGAGGGAGGGTAAAAACCCTGTTAACAACGTATGATAAACCTAAAAAGAAGCATTAGAGCATAGATATTATTATGAGTGCACTTGGCAGTGAACACAGGCCAAAAGTATGTCCCTGGAAATTAAATATTAAGATGCAAAAAACAATGAACATTGTGCAAAACATAAAGTGGGCACTCGCAAGGAAATGTAGACCAGAGATCTGGAGAAATTGCAAGAAACAGTCCTGTTAATCTGGGATTGACAATCGTCCAGGCCGCAAATAGCATTTTTAGAATGGATGGTCGGTCAGCAATGACAGCCTATATAATAGGTTTCTATTATTACAGGGGAAACATTATAATATTACCAAATATCTAAAACAGCTCATAACTATTTTCCTGTATCAGAAAGGTGAGGGGGTCTGGGGTACTCTGTGCCCACATAAGGACTTGAGGATCAGGCAACGATTATCTATATATTAAGGATAACCAAACAAACCTCTTTTTTGTGATGCGCTTGTTAGAACTGGACACATCTGGGATAAATGAAAAAAAAAAATATGTTGCAGTAGTAAAAGGAATACTATGATAATTTCCCACTGCACACCAGACACGTATAGACAATATAATCCAATTGTAGCTACACAGCTTTCAACATCCTTACTGTGTATTGATGGGTGGGCATGGTTTGAATTTACTTATAGCACCTCGTCTGGGCCTTACATTTTAATTACAAAACACATTTACTCAGCAGGAAGCCATTACCTTGAGGAGGTAAGCGTCTGCTCAACAGCTAGCTCTACTAATTGTCAAACATCACTAATTTATTGCAGTTCAAACAGTAGCAAAATCTGCCCTGTAAATAAAGCAGGCCATAGATGATACGTTTTTCTTTCCTTCCACAATGGGTGGAAGGAAAGAAAATTGCTCAAATGTGTTGATGGGGGAATGCCTCCTGCAGCACTATTGTATTCTACCAGCAAGGAGCACAGGGAGCCTTCCCGGCTGGCAGAATACAATAGTTACAGCTACGGGCTATAGCCACTGGCAGTACAAACGACATGCTGGTTGTACCCAAGTCAATTGATGGATAAACTTGGGTACAATCAGCCTGCCCATAGATGGATTGAAACTTGGCCAGTCCCTGCTGAACCGGCCAAATTTTGATCCATGTATGGCCAGCTTAAGTAATAAAAATTCTATTTAGAGCAATTTTCTGCCATTTTTATTTCAGCATTTGTAGAAGTGTATTTCAAGCATTTTAATGTGTATTTAAGCCTCATGTGATTTAGTGTTAGGGGTAGGAGACCATAAAATGCCTGAAAAAACTCAGAAATGCTTGATTGAGCTTTAACTGGCATTTATGTTAGGGCTCTTTCACACAGGCTTTCCGATCAAGGCCTCCTGTCAGTTTTTCAGGTCGGATGCTCCATTCACCCCTATGTGGCGGCAGATGTCAGCGGTGACCCGCTGCTATCCGATCTGATCCTGTCAGTGAAATCCAGGTGGATGGTGACTATATTTTCCACCCATCTGGCGAAACAGATGAAAAACAGACAGAGGGTCCATTTTAATCCGATCTCGCCATAGAGGAGAGCGGGGCTCTAACAGGTCTTTCTCAGCATAGTGAGTGGAGATGGATCTGTCATCCGCCTGCTCAGCAGGGATCAGCGTATCAATACCCCGCTGAGCAAAGCTGAGTCCACCAGACTGCCCATGTGAAAGGACACTTTGGGCCAGATTCTCAGCTGAGATACGACGGTGTATCTTCAGATACGCCGTCGTATCTCTGTTTCTGGCCCTGGGTATCTATGCGACTGAAGCCGCGTACACACGGCAGAGAACCTCGACGGGCAGAACACATCGTTCCGCCCGTCGAGGTTCTCTGCCGGCCGTCAGATTCGGCGACCCGCCCGTCGGGAATGGCAACCAGCCATTCATCCAGGCGGGCCATCGAGCAAATAGAGAACATGCTCTCTATTTCTGCTCAACGGCATTCCCGACGGGATGCTTGCCGAGAGCGTACACACGGCCGAGGTTCTCGCTGGAATGCAGCTTCCAGCGAGGTTCTCGCTGGTTTCCAGCGAGAACCTCGGTCGTGTGTACGCCGCCTGATTCTTAGAATCAGATACGCATAGATTTTGCTTAGATCCGACTTGCATGAGTCACTTACACCTTCGGATCTAAGTTGTAATGTTACGCTGGCCGCTAGGTGGCGTTCCCGTCGATTTCTGCATCGAATATGCAAATGAGCGTGATACACCGATTCCCGAACGTATTTGCGTGCCGTGGTCGTAGTTTGCGTAGTTTGCGTAAGCGTAAGGTTACCCTTGCTATATGAGGGGTAACCTTGCGTAGGTCCGGTGTACACCATGTTAGGTATGGACGTCGGGACAGCGTCGTGTTTTTCCGTCGTTTACGTCATTTACGTAACTCGCGAATGGGGCTGTACGTTAATTACGTTCACGTCGAAACCAATGTATTTGCTGTGTACTATGGAGCATGCGCAGTGGGCTACATTTACGGCCGGCGCATGCGCAGTTCGTTCGGCGCGGGGAGCGCTTAATTTAAATACAACACGCCCACCTCCTTCCTACTTTGAATTACGCGGCCTTACGCCGGCCCATTTACGCTACGCCGCCGCAAATTACGGAGCAAGTGCTTTGAGAATACAGCACTTGCCCGTAAAAGCTGCGGAGGCGTAGCGTAAATGGGATACGATACGCCGGAAAACCGCAGATCTACGAGAATCTGGCCCTTTTAGTCTATATAATCAGAAGTACCTAAATATGCTAGGAAACAAAAATAAATAAAAAAAATCATGTACTTTGTTGAGCATAGAGTGTACAAGTGTGAACAGGGACAATTAGAAAGAATAGGATTGTGCATAGTGAAGTGTAGTAAGGTGTAGTCAAGCGTAGGGAAACAAGCAAGAAAACACTCAGGTGTAAATGGGGGCAAAATGTTTGAAACGCCCCCAAAATTAAACTGTCTCTGGACTGGACCAGACATGACCAAACATGATGAGTCAGACAGAAAAGCTTGTTTATCCAACCTTCTAACCACAATGGAAACTAATTAAATGATTTTTTTTTAAAAGCTCTCACATGACATTTAAAATTAACTTGCTAAAAAACAAGAAAACATAAAATAAGGTAATTTAAAAAATTCCAAATAATAGTGATATTAACTGTACAATAAATGAATTATAGGTATGTATTTATACGTGGTACTTATGGTATGAGCAGTACAAAACTAGAAAATGGATTAAGATTGGTAGCATAACATTTAGGGCCTCTTCATGATTATACACATGGGTTCCTGCATTAGTGGTTATGCACGTTTCTTGGTGTGAATGAGACATAAAGGCCCGTACACGCGATCCAATTTTTCCGACAATAAATGTGTGATGGCAGGGTTTTGTTGATTTTAGGTTTTATCAGAAAATCCGACCATTTATACGCTCCATCGGATGCTTGTTGTTGGATTTTCTGACAACAAATGTTTTATAGCATGCTTTAACTTGCCGACAACAAATGTGTCTTGTCAGATTATCTGATCGTGTGTACACAAGTCTGTCGGAATAAAATCCAAAGTTCAGACAAAATTCCACAGATTTGTCTGATGGAAATCCGATCATGTGTATGTGGATTAAGGCTTTAACCACTTCAGGCCTGGAAGAATTGGCTGCTGAATGACCAGGCCATTTTTTGCGATACAGCACTGTGTCGCTTTAACTGACAATTGCACGTGCGACGCTGTACCCAAACAACATTTACGTCTTTTTTTTCCCCACAAATAGAGCTTTCTTTTGGTGGTATTTGATCATCTCTGTGTTTTAAATTTTTGCGCTATAAACAAAAATAGAGCGACAATTTGGAAATATATATATATATTTTGTACTTTTTGCTATAATACATATCTACAATTTTTTTTCAGTTTAGGCTGATATGTATTCTTCTACATATTTTTAGTAATAAAAATCAAAATAAGCATAAATTGATTGGTTTGCGCAAAAATTATAGCATCTAAAAAATAGTGGATATGTTTATGGCATTTTTTTTTATTACTAATGGCAGCGATCTGTGATTTTTATCATGACTGCGACATTATGGCGGACACATCGGACACTTTTAACACTATTTTTGGACCATTGTCATTTATACAGCGATCAGTGCTATAAAAATGCATCGATTACTGTGTAAATGACACTGGAAGGGAAGGGGTTAAACACTAGGGAGCGATGAAGGAGTTAAGTGTGTCCTAGGGAGTAATTGTAACTGTGGGGGGGGGGGGGGGTGGGCTACAAGTGACATGACAGATCACTGCTGACTATGACAGGGAGCAGTGGATCTCTGTCTTTCACTAGGCAGAACAGGTAAATGCCTTTATTTACATCTCCCCGTTCTGCCTCTCCGTGACACGATAGCAGGTCGCTAGCTTACATCGAGTTTGCGGGGTCGGTGGGCACAGTCACGGTCACAAATAAGGCTTCTTAAAGGGGATGTATAGGTACATCCATTTGTCCACAGCTGCCATTGTGCCGACGTATATCGGCGTGCATCGGTCCGCAAGTGGTTATATATGTACTGTACTAGACTGCAGCTCTAAATTTTAACCTCCACATAGGAAACTATTTAACTGGTTGCCGACTGCCCGCCGTCATATTACTGCGGGAAGTCGGCACGCCTGGGCGAGAGCCCATAGCTCTACGTCGGCTACTTTGCGGCCACTAGGGGGCTCACGTGCGCCACCGGCGGGTGCGATCCAGCCGGGCACATGCGATCGCTCGGTACAGAGCACAGCTCCCGGTCCTGTCAGCAGGGGAAACGCTGATCTTCTGTTCATACAATGTATGAACAGAAGATCAGTGATTTCCCCTAGTGAGGCCACCCCCCCCCATACAGTTAGAACACACCCAGGAACACACTTAACCCCTTCCCCGCCCCCTAGTGTTAACCCCTTCACTGCCAATGGCATTTTTATAGTAATCCAATACATTTTTATAGCACTGATCGCTATAAAAATGCCAATGGTCCCAAAAATGTGTCAAAAGTGTCCGAAGTGTCCACCATAATGTCGCAGTACTGAAAAAAACGCTGATCACCGCCATTACTAGTAAAAAAAAAAAATATTAATAAAAATGCCATTTTGTAAACGCTATAGCTTTTGCGCAAACCAATCAATAAACGCTAATTGCGATTTTTTTTTTACGAAAAATATGTAGAAGAATACGTATCGGCCTAAACTGAGGAAAAAAAAGTTATTTTATATACTTTTTGGGGATATTTATTATAGAAAAATGTAAAAAATATTGAATTTTTTTCAAAATGTACGCTCTATTTTTGTTTATAGCGCAAAAAAAAACAAAAAACGCAGAGATGATCAAATACCACCAAAAGAAAGCTCTATTTGTGGGAAAAAAAGCACGCCAATTTTGTTTGGGAGCCACGTCGCACGACTGCGCAATTGTCAGTTAAAACGACGCAGTGCCAAATCACAAAAAGTGCTCTGGTCATTGGGCAGCAATATGGTCCGGGGGTTAAGTGGTTAAAAAGCTGGATTAGTGGTGGTGCTAAATGGATTACCACAGCCACCTTGGTTTGTGGGGGAAATATCTGGATTTGGAATTGAAGTGCCACACCAAAATGTTCAAATTCAAAACCTAAATGTATTCCAAACATAACATCAGGCCCAGACTGGCCATAGGGCATATGCCCAGTGGGCCGCGATGACCCGAGGGTCGCATATCACGTCTCCCCCCAGTGTAACATGCAGGGGGTCCAAAACTGTTAGGGGGGTTTCTGTGTAACAAACTGTGGGGAGCTGTGTAATGTAAAGGTAGAGGTACAAGGTGCTGGAACCCCACATCCCATCATTAACCGCCGTCGTTGTGCCCCCCCCCCCCGGGCTGCCCAGTCTAAAATGCCCGGGCCTATTTTTTGTCCCAGTCCAGGCCTGATGTGACATTGATACAAAAGCCAAAGATGAAAGCTAAATTTATATTGACTTTATGTTTGCAAAAAATTCATTTTGGACTAAAGTATTTCAGTGCGGCCCAAACATTAGGAAGAATAGGATTTCTGCTGTAAATGCTTTTTCATGCAGGAATATGTATATGTTTTTTACTGCAGGAAAACTGACAAGTATAAAAAGCTGGTAATAAGCAACATCAGTTATAACACTGGCTACATAAACTATAATTTGCTAACAATTCTAAGCATTTTCAGATAGTCTTCAATCACCAACCATTAAAGTTCTCATGGAAACCTACAATCATTAATTCCAATTATTTTACAGTTTTAAAAAAAGCTATTCTGGTAGACTGCCCAGATCTGTTTAGTTGCTTTTGCATTGGAAAACGGAGGTGATTAAAGGTGGTTCGGCAACCTAGCATATCACTTCTTGGGGTGCAATCCTTGATTTCTTTTAAGGAAAAAGGAGAATGGGCACCATTCACTTTTGTTTGTTTTAAAAGTTCATTTAGCTCAATAAACTCAAGGGAGAGGGTTAGGGCACAGGATACCCCAAACTAGGTATCAAAACAATGAAGAGCACTTGTCTTGCTGCTTTGCAGAAATGCTTCTCTGGTACTGAGCGAAACCCACTTTACTGTATCTCAACTTTACTAGATCCAAGGCAGTATTATTTTTTCTGCTACTCATGTAACTATAAAAATAAGCTTTAAAATTTGAAATGAATAATGAAATAAAAAATTATTAAATGTTGTTTAACCTGTTAAGACCCCGACCAATATGAAGGTTAAGGACCTGGCCCCTTTTTGCAATTCGGCACTGCGTCGCTTTAATTAACAATTTCGCATTTGTGCGATGTGGCTCCCAAACAAAATTGGCGTCCTTTTTTTCCCACAAATAGAGCCTTCTTTTGGTGGTATTTGATCACCTCTGTCGTTTTTATTTTTTGTGCTATAAACAAAAATAGAGCGACATTTTAGAAAAAAATGTAATATTTACTTTTTGCTATAATAAATATCCCCAAAAAAGATATAAAAAAATATATTTTTCTTCTACATATTTTTGATAAAAAAAAAAAAAACAATAAGCGTTTATTGATTGGTTTGCGCAAAATTTATAGCGTTTACAAAATAGTTTTATGGCATTTTTATCGATATTTTTTTTTTACTACTACTTTTACTACTACATCGTTTTTTTTTTCGTGACTGTGACATTATGGCGGACACATCGGACACTTTTGACAAGTTTTTTGGGACCATTGTAATTTTCACAGCAAAAAGTGCTATAAAAATGCACTGCTTACTGTGAAAATGACAATGGCAGTGAATGGGTTAACCACTAGGGGGGCGCTAAAGGGTTAAGTGTGACCTAATGTGTTTTTTCTAACTGTATGGGGCGTGCCTGGACATGTGACGACCTCATCATCCAGGATAACTTAGATTGCCTCTTCATCACGGAAAGTTGGCTAACATTGGATTGTAACACCATTCTTGGAGAACTTGTCCTAGAAAATTATGGTATCATAACCGAAAATAGACAGGGATTAAGAGGAGGAGGCCTGGCAGTAATACACAAGTCTCACCTGACCTACAGAGTAAACTACTATTCATGGAAACGCTGACTCTGAAACTACAAACAATACCCCAGGACACCGTTCACATCTTGCTGTGCTACAGACCGCCGGACCAAAAACGCATCTCCTCACATCACTAACAGAATTTATCGCGACATATATATTGAACACCAAACACCTCCTACTACTCGGAGACTTCAATCTCTGGGCTAATTCCTCACAGGATCCCATCGCCAACGCCTGCATTGACCAATTAGAAGGACTAGATCTGCAGCAACTGATAGGTACTCCAACGCATCTATCAGGTCACACCCTCGATCTTATCTTCAAGCAGGATATAGACATTAAGATAATCAAGAATAGACCGTTACCCTGGACAGATCACCATGCAATCAACTTCAAAATAATCAATAATACCGGGTTAAAAAAACGATAAATCCGCTAACATCACACTGGACAAGATCCCACAAGAAACTCCACTCGGAATTCTTCAAAACCACATTATCAAATAAAATAAACCAAAATCAGTCGACAGTGGAAATACTCGATTCCATCAACAAAGCTTTATTACAGACGGCAGGCAAAATCGCTCCGAAACGCAGAACGCTAATCTGAAAAAACAACTCCGGCTGGTTTAACGGGGGTTTTCACACAATTGAAGCAGGAATGCAGAAGAGCGGAAGGCGCCTGGAGAAGAAACCCAACTACTGAAACCCACAAAATCTACAAATCAATCACAAAGAAATATCCTAAAGAAATTTTCAAAGCAAAAAAAGAACACTTCTCAACCATCCTCGCAAAAGCCCTACATCGTCCCCGGGAGCTCTTCAATTTAATCACCCAAAACATGAATCCAGCCTGCCTAGAGGCTCCGTATCATGATACTCAAGATTTTTGCAATGAATTATCAGACTTTTTCATTAACAAAATCAAAAACATCCGTGAAACAATTCAGCAAAATAAAACCACCAACCCCGTCCCCACAAATCAAAAAGATGAAGATATTACAAATATGCCTCAATCTAAAAAATTCTAACTCAAGCCCATTTCCATCGACACATCAGTAGCTTGCGGCACAGTACAGCGCCGAATGACGTCATCCACACAAAAGAATGTGCTGAGATATTGACACTGCCAATATCGCACCTTATAAACCAATCATTTAAGGAAGGAATGGTGCCAACCTCCCTAAAACAAGGCGTAATAAAACCAATAAAAAACAAAAAAAAACTCAACCAAAAGAACCCAAAAGAACCCAAACTACCGTCGACCTATAACTGGTCTTAGCGTCTTCTCCAAGATCATGGAGAAAGCCGTAGTGCAACAGCTACAACAACATTTAGACACCCACAAACTACTGGACCCACTACAATCAGGTTTCCGGCCAGGTCATGGCACAGAAACAGCACTTCTCAAAATATGTGATGATGCTCTTGAAGCAGCAGATGAAGGAGAATCTTGACTTCTGATACTGCTGGACCTGAGTGTGGCGTTTGACACGGTAGACCACAAAATCCTGCTGACAAGGCTCACAGAAGTAGCCAGAGTCGCAGACTCAGACCTAGCCTGGTTCTCATCATTTCTGGAAAATCGATCCCAGAAAGTGAAACTAGGACCTTCTGAAGCACGGACTGACATGTGACGTCCCTCAAGCGTTCCCCCTGTCGCCCGTGTTATTCAATTTTTATCTTCGCCCACTCCTTAAAATAATCAGTAATCAGGATCTACTTTATCATTCCTACGCCGATGATACTCAACTTTATTTTCGTATAAACAACAAAAAGGACCAATACCTCGGATTAGAAAAATCCCTTACTCTGATAGACAACTGGATAACGGAGAGTCACCTTAAACTCAATGGATCAAAAACAGAACTCCTTCTGCTCCATGCAAACACAAAGATAACCACCAGGATAACATGGTCGCCTCCACCGATATTGGGACAGACCATTACCCCCAGCACCAAAGTCAAACGTCTAGGAGTCATATTTGACTCTTATATGACAATGACTGCTCAAATTGGTTCAGTAATCAGAGGGTCTCACCATCTCCTGTTTCTACTAAAAAGACTCATGCCCCTCATTCCGGAAAAAGACACTGCAGTCGAAGTAGGAACACTAATAAACTCCAAGCTTGATTATGCTAACTCCCTATACTTAGGTCTCCCAAAATACTAGATTGCACGTCTGCAAGTCGTCCAGAACACGGCGGTACGATTGGTAACAGGGAAAAAACCCTAGGAATCAATTTCCCCCTCCCTCAGGTCCCTCCATTGGCTACCCGTCAAGGACCGAATCACATTCAAGACCCTATACCTGACACTCAAATGTGTACAAGGCATCGCCCCCCAATATCTATGTGAGAAAATAAAACACCACAACCCCAATCGCGTCCTTTGGTCAGCTAATCAAAATCTACTCCAGATCCCCAAGGCCCGTTACAAAAGCAAATGGGGGAAAATTTGCAGTCCAAAGACCCTGTGGAACTCGTTACCAACTAATATACAAACGGAAGAGGATCACCAGGCCTTCAGGAAAAAACTCAAGACCCATCTTTTCTGAAATAAAAATGGAAGGAAATGGATACCAAGCGCCTAGAGGCGATTCAGTTGGCATATGTAGCGCTATAAGTTATTTACTCACTCACTGTTCGTCGTGATCAGTGGCGAGCCACAGAGTAGAATGGGGAAGGTTTGTTTACACTCACCTCTCCCCGTTCTTCAGCTCCTGTGACCTGATCGCCGGACACTGGAAGCGATCGGGTCCGCGGGTCGGAGCGGGCACGGAGCTTCGGACCGGGTTGCGAGTGCGCCGGCGCGCTCGCGAACCCACGGCTGGGCTCTTAAGTGAGTGAGTGAGAAACTTGTATATTGCGACACATGCAAACTGAATCGCCTGTACATCCATGTGCCCAGCCGTGCCATTCTGTTGACGTATATCGTCGTGCGGCGGTCCTTATGTGGTTAACATTTTAAAATGTAATAAAATAGAGTCATTTATCTTTATTTTAGTTATTTTTTACATTTTTGGTGTACTCTGACAATTTTTTTTCCTAATTCACAGAAAGAATATGCTGCATTCATTCATTGTTGTTTTATTTTTAATTCTAGATATAAATATACATTTTTCTATAATGCAGACACTTCAAGGGAGGCAAAAGAAATACTGGAACTGCAAAACATTTCTGAAGAGGCAATTGTATCTGAGGATGAGCATGAAGAACCAGCTTCCAAAAGGCCTTATTGTGACCAGCTAGGTAGCAGTCTGGACAGTGTCTTTGCAGAAATTGCTGGTGAAGGTTCATCTACATCTGAGAGCAGTGCTCCTAAAGCTGCTACTATACAGCTGGAAGCTTACCTGAAAGAGAGCACAAGAGAAATCCCGGGAGTACTGGGCAGCTGAGATTTCAAACTCTGGCTAAAACGGCCAAAAAATATCTTTCCGTTCCATGCAGTAGTGTGGAAAACTGAAAGACTGTTCAGCTTAAAGCGGAGTTCCACTCAAAAATTGTACTTCCGCTTAACCCACTCCTCACCCCCTTACATGCCACATTTGGCATGTATTTTTTTTGGGGGGGAGAGTGGGGGCTTCAGGAGGAGTGGGACTTCCTGTCCCACTTCCTCCTTCCGCCGAGGGGCTGGTTAGGCGATTTGCCTAATCACCTATCTTCAGCCCCTCCCTGTAGGCGATCGCCTAGGACATGTCACAGGTCCTAGGCTATCGCCTGTCCCATCAGAAGGCGCAGCATCACGCTGCGCCATTCACGCATGCGCAGTGCCGCTTGCGCATGCGCAGTGGGTGCCCGGCCGTGAAGCAGAAAGCTGTCACGGCCGGGTGCCCACACTCGGCATGAAGACGCCGAGTGGGGAGGGCGGGAGAGGAGCAGAGCCCCGGCCGGCACGCCGCTGGAACCCTGGAGCAGGTAAGTGTATGTTTATTAAAAGCCAGCAGCTACACTTTTTGTAGCAGCTGACTTTTAATAAAAATGGTCTGGAACACCCCTTTAACATCTAAAGTCATTACTAATAGCAGAAACCGGCTTATGGATGAACATGCAGAGATGCTTCTGATCCTTAAAAATAACTTTCCACAAACTTTTTAGAAATAATTATTCTAGTTGCTAGATTGCCTGTTAATCTAGCCACATGTGGCCTGCGGCACACTCTGATGTGGTCCGCCACATTTTGCTTTTAGATGGCGGGTCGGCAAGCCCAGATTGCGGGTTTCCGACCTGCTGTCTCCGAGCTCCAGTGTGAAGAACAGAGCCGCTGCTAGAGAAAGCAGAGCCGATGCTTCCTGTATAATGCCGACTCCGTCACAGGCGGAGTGATACCAAATGTGACAGGAAGCATCGGCTCTGCTCTCTTCTGCAGAACATGCTTCAGTCACACTAATGCACGGGAACCTGAGATCTGGGACAGAAGTCAGCAGTGCCATTACCAACTATCAATACCAGCCCCCACCAGCAGTACCAGTACCAGTCATCAGTATCAGTCCCCACCAGCAGTACCAGTACCCACCAGCAGTACCAGTACCATTCATCAGTACCAGTACCAACCAGCAGTAATAGTACCTGCCAGCAGGACCTGCAGAAGTACCAGCTAGCAGTAACCACCAGCAGTACCAGTACCAGCCAGCAGTAACCGCCAGAAGTACCAGTACCAGCCAGCAGTAACCACCAACAGTACCCGCCAGCAGTAACCTCCAGCAGTACCAGAAGGCTGTACCCAACAGCAGTACCAGCCAGCAGTAGCAGTACCAGTCATCAGTACCGGTACCCGCCAGCAGTACACACCAGCAGTATCAGTAACCGCCAGCAGTACCAGCCAGCAGTACCAGTACCCACCAGCAGTAGCCACCAGCAGTACCAGTACCAGCCATCAGTAACCACCAGCAGTACCAGTACCAGCCAGCAGTAACCCCCAGCAATACCAGTAACCACCAACAGTACCAGTACCAGCCAGCAGTAACCCCCAACAGTACCAGTACCAGTCAGCAGTACCAGTAGGCAGTACCCAATAGCAGTACCAGCCAGCAGTACCCAACAGCAGTACCAGCCCTGGAGGACAGCCAGCAGCCACTAGCCATAACTACCTGGGGGGACAGCAGCAACCAGCTGCACGAATCCTGAGAAAGAAGTGAGGATTGAGGTCAGTTGAGGTGCAGATAAACCGCTGTGCATCAGTGTGAAAGCAGCCTAGGGCCCCTTTCACATGATCGGTCCGATCGTGTCTGCCTGTCCGTTTTTTCAGATGGACCCAATCGGACCCTCCATTCACCTCTATAGAGCGGCAGATGTAAACAGACTCATGTCTGTTTACACCCACCCATCTGCTTAAAAAGTCAAGGGGATCTGTCCCCTTCTGTCTGGGCAGATCGGAGGGCCCTTAGGGTAGAGCGGGCTGAGTCTTTGCCTGCTTTACATATGCAGAGTGGACACAGACCTGCCATCTACCCGCTACGCTCATTGTGGCCTGCGACCGGTTACCAAGTCGCTAAAGTGGCCCTCGCCCCTTAAAAGGTTGGGTACCCCTGATCTAGCCTATACTGTTGTTTATATTTTGTACTGGTTTTCAATTTGCAATTTTGGTTGGTTGTGTGATTTTACATTGCAGCTATGTTTTTGAATTAATGTTTTTCACTGTATGTGCTTTAATGAGCTAAACTTCCCATGTAAGGAAGTAATAAGACACTGTTAATAGTTTTGAAACAACCTAGAAGCAGCTAGGAGTAGAATCCTGAATTTACTGTAATGTCTGGTACACACTACAGTTTTGTTTTGTGCAGCCCGAAAGCTCCTGTTTGGAGGCACGGTACTAACCATGCAAGGTTAGTCCATCTATTTCCCCCACTGTGTTGACCTCCCGCCGCCAGAACACTGCGATCAGCGCTCTCTGCTATTGGCTGAGAGCGCTGATCTGGAGTCCAATGGCTGCTGGTTTCCCAGCATGCACGTCCGACACAAGCCGGCCGAACTTCTGTCGGTCAGACGGACTTTAAGCCCTGGTTCTCACTGGTGCGCTTTGACATGCCATTTGACATGTCAAATCGCATGTCAAATCTGCGGCTTTTGCCGGCAATGGCACCGTCCTAATCAGTGCGATGCCGCATCTGCGGCACTGCACCGATTTCAAAAAGTTGTTTCTGTACTACTTTTTGCGATTTCGGCATGCGATTTACAATGATATCTGTGCAGAAACTGGGACTGAAAAGCGGAAGTGAAATCATACGAGTTCAACTGAACTCACATGGCTTCATTCCCACAGCCCAGTGTGGACCTGGGCTCACACGGGCAGAATGTGGGCTCCCAGAATTATTTCCGGGTATCGCGTGCTCCATCGCTGTGATTGGCTAGAGCTGCGATGACGCGGGATCCGCTGGTAATGGCACGCCAGCTGAAGAAACTGCACAAACGAGCCGTTGCTTCAGTGCGCATGTGCCGATGACATCGGCACATGCTGATAAAGGGGATATCTCCTAAACTAAGCAGGTTTAGAAGATATCCATGGTAGCTACAGGTAAGCCTCATTATTGTAAAGTACAAAGAAAAAATAAGTGCAGCGCTTGAAAATATGTGTCAAAATTGCGTGAAACAATTTGCATGAATCTCATCCAAATGGGTGAGATTATACTGTGATAGATGAAAAAAACAGTACATAAATCATAAAAACATTTACAAGGATAATGAAACCCTTAAAGTGCACAATACAGTGTATTATAGGGCATGGAGGAAGTCCTTCCAAAAAACAATGTATAGACACCAGTAAGTCTTCTTAAAATATGAGACACTCCTGTAAGACACTCCTGTGTTACTGGGGATTCAAATGGTACACGTGATCCACTTCAATAAGCATACAAGACAGCCAGACTGGTAAACTAAGGCCCCATACACACGATCGGATATATCCGATGAAAACGGTCCGCGGACCATTTCCATCGGATATGTCCGATCGGGAGTTTGATCCGATGGCGTGTACACACCATCGGATCAAATTCCCCACCGCCGGACGGCGCGGTGACGTGGCGATGACGCGGCGGTGACGTTGACGCCGCCGCGTCACCGCTACGTCACCGCACCAGGAAGTAAAACACTTCCGCGCATGCGCCGAATCCATTCGGCAGCGGCGCGGCGGCGGTGGGAGCCGACATGTCTGCTGGTAAGTGTACTAACCAGCAGACATGTCGGGCGGACAGATTCCCACCGGATAGATTTCAAAGCTTGCTTTGAAATCTGTCGGGTGGACAAATCTGTCCGCTAGCCCATACACACGAGCGGAGATGTCTGCTGAAACGGTCCATCGGACCGTTTTCAGCGGACATATCCCCTCGTGTGTACGCGGCCTAAGAGAATGGGTACTCTTACCGCATAAGGTGGACACCTATGCCGGTGGCACTGTGTCAGACAGGAGTGTGAGAGCTCCTCGGATGGATGGCTCTATGGAGAGTGATGGTTGGAGGAATAGTAGATCCTTCCCAGGAATCCAAAGGTCCAAATTAGAGAGTGGCTCCAAGCTTTCAACTGGAACAACTGATTCTCATACGACAATGTCTTTTTACTGATGCTGATCATGTGCAGTTTTCTTTTCTGATCTTTCTTGTATGAAAATCGTACGAAAACCGTTCATTCCGTTCCCGTCCGAAAATGTGGGAATCAGCTGTCGAAAGTTGTGTACACACAGTTGTGAAAAAGTGGTATTGTAAAGCCCCGAACACACGGTTGGACTTTTGTATGACCAAAATCACATCGGAATTCTGACAGAACATGTTCTCTATCTAAACTCTGATGGAATTCATCGGAATTTCCGATGGAAATAATCAGATGGGGCACACACACGGTCGGAATCTCCGATGAAATAATTCCGATCGTGTGTACAGGGCATAAGGGTTTACAACCACTTTAATAAAAATGTTATTAAAACAATCCTGCTGATATATATTTCAGGTTAGAAAGTCGTACACATTTTGGAAACACTTCCTTTTAAAGCTGTTAAATAATGAGGTATTAAAATATAATCCTTGTACTTATTATTATTTTTTTTGTGTTTAATTCAGTAGATGAAGCCTTATGATGTAAATACGTAAATTACGCCAATTATATTAACTTCCCTAAACCATATTGGCACACAGAGTGAATGATCTGGGCAAAGGTGTTACTTTTACTTGGCTTCCAATAGGCTTAGGCTGAATGACCAGCTAATAGACATTGAATATGCATAAGCCATTCAGACCAAGCCAATAAAAAGCTGTCCTCATTGTACTCTGTCAGTAAAGCCAGTGCACACACATACAGGGATACAATGTCTGTCCTTTTCTATTGTATTCTGATAGTGCTACTCATACCTGGAGCAGCTAACTACCTTGCAAGGAACTATCCTAGAGATCAGCCAGCCAGTCTACAAGAATTTGGCAATAGGACAGAAGATACAGCGAGCAAGAGTGCAGTCCCTCCCGAACTACCCAACTTTATGATGAGTCTCTACCAAAATTTCCATCGCTTAGAGACCAGAGAGGGTACAGAGCTAAGATCCACACCACAACAAAGGTCTCCATCTAGTCCACAGGCTGATATTATCAGAAGTCTATCTGCTAAAGGTAAGATAACCAACTCTTCTTATAAAATCAGTTTTAAAAAATAAAATAAAAATGTCAAATCAAAGTATTAGCTCTACAATGACCAGTTATTTTCAGGTTATATGAAAAATAATACTATTAGTTCTATCATTAGGGTTAATTCTAAGGTGTATATAAAAAAATATAATGGCATTTCACACTGCTGTTATAATTACAGTGTATATTAACACACCAGCTACAGTATTTTTTTTTTTTTTAAATGGTCTATATCATAAGCAAAATAAAACAAATTTTTGCATTTCAAATATAATAGTCTATTATAAATGATCATTCCAATCCAGAAGACAGCCAGTGCATTACTTGAATCAGTCACAGCTTGTAAATATCAGGGCATGTATCACAAAAGTAACGCTACCATTTTATAAGCAGATATTGGAGTTGATTTAATAAAGACAAATAAGCTGTTAGCTTTGCAAAATAAATTTCTCCTGTACCTTGGTGAATGTGGCGAAGATTCACTTTGAAAATTCTCATTTGAAGTGCAAGGGGAAAAATTAGAATTTTTTTTTTGGCCTGATGTGTTTTTCTAGCATGCTGGAAAATATCTTTGTTTAACTTTTGGTTGTGTCATATTCCATCTTTACTTCAATTATCGCTTTCTAAAAGAGTTGCTTTAGAAGCTAAATGTGTCCTGCATAGATATAATCAATCTTATACTATGGAGCTGGACTTATGCTGGCCATACACTATACGAAAAATTGGCCGAAATTCGGTCGTTCAGACAGTCCGCTCGTTTTTCGAACAGTTAACAGGCCCAAAATCGATAATTGTTGGGAAGTTTTTGAGCCGAAAAAACGAGGGTCGAGTTTGGAAATGTTCTGCCGAACGAACGATAAATCGGAAGGTTAATGTGTTTCCCATCCAAACTTTCTACACTAGGTATATGTAGAAATAACAAACCATTTTTTTTTTATCTATGTCCACTGAACGATTTATCGGTCATTACATAATGGCAATATCGTTTGCGCTCACGGCCAAACGTTCGTTTTTGGAAAATTCGTTCAGACGATTTTTCGTAGAGTGTATGGCCAGCATAAGTCAAGGAACTCATATATGGCAGTAGTTATTGAAGAATAATTGCCTCAAACAGGTATTGCATCCATGTTTGTATTTTCCGGGCAGAATGCAGGGATTGCACATGTACCCCTTGCACTGGTCTCTTAGCATTGATAAAACAATTTATATTAGACAAAAAAAATCCTATCCAGCTAAGTGACCGTTCCCTTGAGGTGAGCTGGATAGGACACGGGTATAACGATTGTTACAGATCCTTTGGAAATAATCTGGATTGGGTAATGAATATCTATGAGCACTTAAGCGGTTAAGCAGAACTAACTAATTAATTTGGAGTAATTGAGTGGGAAGTTCAATAAGTGATAAAGGTGTTAATGAAAGTGTGTGTTAATAGTGTTACATTTAGCATTAGCAAGTCCTGCTACTGTATGTGTTTGTACAATGTGCATGGATTACTACGTATAGTATGTCACTGCCAGATGGCATAACCTGGGTATTGTACAGTATAGGCTTTTAACAAATGTAATTCTGTTAAGGCAGGCTTACCATAGAGTGCCAGATACTAAGGGCAACTAAAATACCGTCTGCCTTCAGAACAGTAAATGTCACAATGGGTCCTATTCTGTCACATACAGGTGTCTGTATGTCTTTGACTAAATAATCAGTTGCCAAGGTTTCTAGAACATTGTTAGAACTAGAAGCTGTATATTTTAAAGTGGAACTAAATGTTCTATCCTTTACAGCTAATGGGCCAGATTCACAGAGCGATTACGCCTGTCTAACTGGTGTTAGACTGGAGTAATTTCAAATTACGCGCATTTTTTAGCTAGTCGGAAAGCTCAAACCATGAATAGACGGCTGTGGGCTTCAATTCGACTAGATTACGTGTTTGTACGCCTTCGGATCTACGCTGCAATAAAATTGTGGCCACTGGGTGGACTTCCCGTCGTTTTCCGCGTCGGGGTATGCTAATGAGCTTTTGCCGGCGATCCCAGAAATTACGATCTTCAATCGCAATCTCTTACGGCACCTTTAGTCATCTTTTTTTTACGTAACACTATACCAGCTTTTTGCTGGTCTAATATTAGACAGCCCATGTTAAGTATGGCCGTCGTTCCCGCGTCGAATTTCTACGTTTCCGACGTCCTTTATTATTTTTTACGTAAGTCGTCCGGGAATAGGAATGTTCGTAAACGCCGCTACTCAAACAACGAATGACGTAACGACGTGATTTTGCGCAATGCACGGCGGGAAATTTCTGAACGGAGCATGCGCAGTTCGATCGCCGCGGGGACACGCTTAATTTAAATGCTTCACGCCCCCCAATCGCGTATTTCGATTACGCAGCGAGAAATAGACTACGCCGCCGTAGCGTACGGGCAAAAATCTACCAGGATTCGGTGTAGAGCCTGGTGAAATACGGCAGCGTAGAGTATTTCGATTACGCAGCGCAATATTAAGAGTATCTGAATCTGGCCCAATGAAGCTGCCATTTTAGCCTCTGCTTTAAAAAAAATCAATAAGTAGTTTTAATCTCTGTTTCTTTTACTAGTATAGGGACAGATATATAGTCTGATCAAAAGAGAGACAATATTTACCATTGTTTATCTAAAAATAAAAAATAAATCACAATATCATATCACATTATTATTATGACATTATTATTATGACATTATTATTATCACATTATATACAATATCACATTATTCTTGCCTAGCTTTCCAAACAAATGTGTTTCATGCCATATTGGCTTTTCTATTTTAAATTTCCATACATTCACAATTTTTGGGGCTCAGAGTCTTGAGTTATATTACATTTAGAACTAATTTACATTTGTGTGGTGCTTTAATGCATTAAGATGTACGTAATGGCAGGTCTTTGAAATCAAACTTTGAAATGTGCTTTTGAGGCACAACATTTCCAATCATTGGATGTCACAAAATTTCTGTCGCAACAAATGCAAAAATGCATAAAAATGCATAATATATGGCCAACCTTAGTTGGATAAATAACTATTGTGTCTGTGGGTGATCAGAAACAAATGGTATTAGTTTTGTACCAGACAGTCATATAGATATATAGTATTACAATTTTGCTTTGATGTCTCAGAAGAGCTGTGCAGACTATGTTTAAATCTCTGTACCAGACACACTTCACAAGCACTCATTACACTGAACACTAATACACATCCCTTTCATAGCTTGTCTGAGCGTCTCTTTATTAGAAGACTGCTAGCCAACCTACAGCACCTTAGGAGTCTTCATCAGTATTGTCCTTTTTTAAAGCTTATGGTCATTGAATAGGGACGTAGGTCAGACAGCCCTATAGAAATCACAAAAGACAGGCAGTCCTGCAATCCACATCTTGCACAGAAGTACAGACATGATTGAATTACTTTAGTTGTACTCAAGTGTATTCGAAAAAAAGTTGAATTATTTTTATAAAAAGATTGTTCTGGAAATCATGAACAATCATGCACACTCTGAATCAATATAGAAAGTTATTGTTAAATGCAAACATTTGGATAAAACATGTGACACTGCAAATGTCGATCCAGGATTTATTTTTTCTCAGAATTAGGAAAACAATTAATATAAATTTATTGAATATAGTAGGTGTGTTCAGGGTTAAAGTTGGCTCCAAAAAAGTGTTGGATGAAGCAGTGAAGTGTTTACATCATATATTGGTTTGAGTGTACGTTTGCTTTAGGCTGGGTTCACACTTAGATCGGTTGCAAATGACAGCAGGGGTCCAGTGCATCCCTGTTCTTCGTTTCAGGCCCAAATGCTTGACTAAATTCAGACCTGAAATGGAGACAAAGACGCACAGGACCCCTGTGTAATCTGCAGCTGCCACAGAGGTGTGTGAACCGGCTCCATTGGGAGTCGAGGAACACTCTCCTGTCATGCGAATTGGATGCGGGAAAACTCTCATCCAATTCGCACTAGTGTGAACCCAACCTAAGACAAATTCACATATGTGTGGGGCATTAAGGTGTGTTATGTCGCACTCGATGTTGCTAATCATTATGACGTGCTACAAAACAGGTGCATTGTGGTGCCACTCAAAATTAAGGGAACTGCATTGCACCAGTGCATGTAATGCACATTACCATGTATTGCGGTAATGTAGGTATTACCACTATGCAAAATGTAATCCAGCCATTGTAAATACGTTTTTATTGTATATTTACAAGACATATACTTAAATAACATGTGTCCGACCCCATAGCATGTCAGTTCATCTTTCTCTCTTCTTGCCTAATTTTACCTTGTGCTAAAGTAGAACTCCATCCAAAACAGTTTTTGTTTGTTTTTAAGTGTTAGTACCCTAAAAAAAATACCTGGCTGATCCTGCTTGGCTATGCCCCCCCCCCCTGTAAACTGACCACGGTTTATCAAGGCTGCTGACCCCTGACACTGTGATCAGTTTACATGCATCCGTCATCTGCAGCTCTCCTGCCCTCCTCTGTCCTCTCCCCCTCCCTCCCTGCCTGTCTGCTCCTGTGTCAGTGCAGGATTATATGAGATTATAACCATGGGTTAACAACCATTTTAAGTAAAAAAAGGTATAGATGCTCTGTTGTATTTTTACTGCTGTCTGTGTCCCTGTTAAGAAGATTTCCTTTCCCAGAGAAAGGTAGTCATTGGTGAACAGTTGGTCAATGGAGAAGAGATTATTTGGCTGATTAACTAAAACTGGAGAATTCAAAATCTGGCGCAGCTTTGCATATAAACCAATCGACTTCTAACTTCAGTTTATCCAATTAAGCTGATTGGTTTCTATGCAGAGCTACACCAGATTTTGCACTCTCCGGTTTTCGTAAATCAACCCCAATGTTTTGCACCTGGGCTGTAAAGACTAGTGAAAATATTTCAAACGTTAAGCCCATTTTTATTACTCTCAGACAAAAACAGTATTAGCAGCTTTGAGTAAAGCCTTCTATAGAAAAAGTGAATAATTTTTGGGGAAAAAAACACATCTGCAATTCTGCATTGTCTTTGTATATGCAGCTCTTTGGGGTTGGTTTACTAAAACGGGAGAGTGCAGAATCTGGTCCAACTGTGCATGGTAGCCAATCAGCTTCTAACTTCAGCTTGTTCAATTAGGCTTTGACAAAAAAAAACTGATTGGTTTCTATGCAGAGCTGCACCAGATTTTGCACTCTCCAGTTTTAGTAAATCCTTCCCTATGTGCTTCTATTATAAAAACAGTAGTCAAAGTATTTGTAACTTTTGTCAATATCCAAACTTTTCAAGCATTATTTGCCCACTACAAGGATTACCTAAATGATAACGATTGTACGGGTTGTTTAGAACGTGTTTGTCACTCTTTACAGTTGCAAAAAAAAAGGAAGTGTGAAGACAGCCCCTACAAGCATAAATTTACACCTTGTCTAAATCAAATTAGCAAAAACTAATCCTTACAGCTACTAATACAAATGAGGTACACAAGAGAAGATGAGATGCAACAGGAGATTAGAACTGGGTGATATAACAGGAACACGCCTGAATGGGAACTTCCATCATACAATATTGGTAAATATTTACTAGAGCTAGTTAATAAACACACAGGGAACAATATTTTGAGACTCTAATATAATGTCTGGTACACATGATGAGATCATCTGACGAATAATCATCAGTTTTTTTTTTTTTTTTTGCATGGTAATCTCATTTAAAAAATAAAGCGGTTATGAGATTTCTCGTATGATAGAATAAAAATTCAGAAGTGATGTAATATGTTGTATTGTATTTTCGGACACAAACTGTACAGGTTAAATGAAAATCGTAAAATCTGATATCGTACGAGAAATTTGCACGCCTGTCTCATTGAATAATATTGGATGAACTGCCATGATCGGTTCTCGAAAGCTGTGCGGTAACAATCAGATTATTCTACCATCGCTTCAGAAGCTGCATATTTTGTACAATTTCCTTATCGTGTGTACGGCCCATATGGCTAAGTTTACACTTGTGGTTGGCAGGACAGTAAGAACAGGCAGTCATGCTGCATATTTACCACCCCTCTAGTAACCCCCCCCCCCCCCCCCCCTCCTAAGCTGCAAAGGCAGATGGACAGTGTTGTATACTTGCCACAGCCACTACGCTTTGTTTGATGGTGCAGCAAGTTTTAAAAAAAGATGGGTTTAGAAACCCATTTTCTATTTGCATGGCTGGCCATACATTATACAGTTTTCTTATTCAATTTCCTTTAGATTTACCTTCAACTACGTAGTGCAAGGGCCTTCTTGATTGCATACAAATTGAATGTGTGTAGGTTTGGCTCTGTGTTATATGGTTTTGGTAAATCTAAAAGCAAACTGTATAATGTATAGCCATCCTAGATAAAAACATTTATTGGTCTTGCTTTAGAGAGAAGAATGCACAGATTCTCCTAGCATTGGTGTTCACATTGAGAAACCAGATCGCTTTTCTGAGGTTTTTGACAGGCGGAGAGGAGGCAATGTTACCTCCTCGGCACCTGTTCTAACCCCGTAAAGCCTACACCACTGCACCACAAGTGCATGCATTTCTCATAGCAAAGTGGTTGCAGTGCAGCCCCATTGACTTGAATGGGTCAGCTCACTGGGAATACTGCCCACCACACAATAAAGGGGGTAACATTTAAAGTCCCAACCCTAGTTTTCTTTGCACTGGGAATACTGCCCACCATACGTTAAAGGGGGTAACATTTTTACCACGTCCCTAAAGTAAAGCTGCCTTTGCAGCTTAAGGGGTGTGGTTGCAGGGGGACAGTAAAAACGCACCTCAACTGCCTATTTTTACCACTCTCTAAACAAAAGTGTAAAGGAACCCTTAATGATAATCATGCTTTTGTTTTAGTGGCACATCTTAGTTATTTAACTTTTATTTTTATTTTTTTTATTCAGAATTTGAACAAGTTGGCAGGAGATGTATTCTAGTTTTTGACTTCTCATCTCTCAGTCATGATGAACAACTTCAGTTTGCAGAGTTGCGATTTGGGAAAGATACATTAACAAAAATGCACAGTGATGGGATGCCACTCAACATTGACATTTTCCATCAATACTACACATGCCAGGATTCTCAGGAGCAATGCCAGAATTATGTCTACTTGGGCTCAACTACCTGTGAAAATGGGGCCTCAGAAAGCCGGCTAGTGGTGGATGTTACAGCAATGGTCCATAAGTGGTTTCAAATTAACTATAAAGCTGACTATAACACAGCTGTTCATCTCAAGAGGAGATACAAGGAACAAAAGCCTGAGGATCAGCAGGTGCTGATGTTTGTATATTCCAATGTGCCCAAGAAGGAAAGGTCTTCCGTGACTGCGACCCTCTTGCTAGATGCAGCACATTCTAAATATCTAACCACAATTCCATTCTTGATAAACAAATCTACATCAAGAAGACGAAGAAGAAGCCACATGATCAGGGATCGTGTCATTGGCATAAAACAAGCCCCACTAGCTGACAGTAAAATAAATCTTTGTAGAAGAGTGGACTTCATTGTGGACTTCAGAATGATTGGCTGGGATGCCTGGATCATTCACCCCAAAAAATTTAACGCCTATCGGTGTGAAGGTACCTGTCCAAGCCCTGTGAATGAAAGTGTTAAACCAAACAATCATTCATATTTGCAGGTAAGAGCTTATTTTTTTCCTTACTATGTATAGTCCTAATGTCATTAGCATTGGGTAGGCAAGCTCTGGCATTTGCCAGATGGGCTGGTGTGGCTTTAAAGCGGAGGTTCCGCGTTTTTTTTTTTTTTTAAGCCAGCAGCTACAAATACGGCAGCTGCTGACTTTTAAAAAATGGACACTTACCTGTCCAATGCACCCACAATGTCAGCAGCCGAGGCAGAGCAATCGCTCGTTCCTCGGCTGCTTCTGCCGCCATCCTCGGTGAGGGAATCAGGAAGTGAAGTCTTGCGGCATCACTGCCCGGTTCCCTACTGCGCATGCACGAGGATCGCGACGCGCTGTCACTTGTCCCTGCTCTCTCCTGGGAACAGTGTTTCAAAGAAGACAGCAGGGGGGGGGGGGGGGGCTGAGGTGACATGACAGGCTGGAAGTGGTCAGACAGGTATCTGCACCCCCCTCCCCCCTGAAAGGTGCCAAATGTGACACTGGACGGGGGGAGGGATCCAAAAAGCGGAGGTTCACTTTTTGTATTTAAGGGTTGATACAAGCTCTGGTGGCCTGCTCAAATCTTTTCAATCTATGTGCACAATCTTTACTTTTGTCCTGCTTATGCTACACTCAATCAGTAAGAAAGACAAGGAAGAAGTAAGTGAGAAATCTGCCCATGCTTGAATACACTGGGGGAGATTTCCAAAAGTTGGTGCGCTCAGAATCTGGTGCAGCTAGCAGTGCACGTTTGCCAATAAACTTCTAACTTCAGATTGTTTAACTAAGCTTGGGCAATAAAACTTGGAAGCTGATTGGTTTCTCTGCAGAGCTGCACTAGATTTATCACTTTCCCATTTTTACTAAATAACCGTAACTTTTTTTTGCCTGCACTGTCTTGAGAAACAAGAGAAAAGAGTTATGCAGTCATGGTAAAGAGATTTTTCTATCAAGCCCAATCATAGTAGAACTGTTTATATTTGAATGTGTTCATTATCATTACTTAGCTCTAGTCAGCTGGCTATACAATGAACAAGTTTTCACTTTTTTAGAACATTTATTCTGTTTTTTAAATGTTAAGCAATATGGTCCTCCCAGGACACCCTCATTACACCTTCATTACACTTTAATAGGTGAACCCTGGCTCACGACAGTATAATTTGGGAAATTCATGGTGCATACTTGCGCTACTAATTACAAAAAAATTCTTGCACTCTCCCATATGGGGAGTTGGTTCCCATTGTATGCTGCCGTTAAGCACCAGGAAAACAGAAAATTGTATACACACCTTTCCATAATTTTCCTTCATGGCAGCATACAGATGCCCACCCAAATGGTGAGAGTTACAGAGAATGTTGTGAGCCGGGTCTGTCTTTGATTTATAGCTAACCAGTCCTATCAGGTTGTGGGGGTGGAGTCACAACCCATTGTATGCTGCCATGAAGACGCAGGAAAGGAAAATTACGGAAAGGTGAGTATACAATTTTCCTTTTTATAGAGTTTGTTGGCATTTACAAATGTACTGACCAGATTTTTGGTAGGAAAATCTACCAATATATGACCAGCTTTAGAGTGGGAGTGACCTATATATTCTATCCTTTGTCTGAGAATCTGTCTGTTCTGGGCTGAATTAAACCATTTTTGACCACCCTAACTGCTGACTATTATGTATCAGCATGTATTTTGTGCTGGGCATTTTTACCACACTTGAATTTTTATAGATATATTTATAAATAAACAAAAATTCCCCATAATCTACACTTAAAGAGGAGTTCCACCCAAATTTGGAACTTCCTCTTGTTCCACTCCTCACCCCCATACATGCCACATTTGGCATGTAATTTTTTTTGGGGGGGAGTGGGGGCTTCAGTAGGAGTGGGACTTCCTGTCCCACTTCCTGCTTCCGCCGAGGGGCTGGTTAGGCGATTAAGCCTTAATCGCCTACACCAGCCCCTCCCTGTAGGCGATCACATGGGACACTGACAGGTCCCATGCGATCGCCTCTCCAATCAGCGGCGAGCCGCGCCGCGCGCGCATGCGCAGTGCGGCTCGCGCATGCGCAGTGGGTGCCCAGCCGTGAAGCCGAAGGCTGTCACGGCTGGGTGCCCACAGTCGAGATGGAGACGCCTGCTGGGGAGGGGGGGAGAGGAGCGGAGCCCCGGTCGGCGCGTCGCTGGAACGCAGGAGCAGGTAAGTGAGTGTTTATTAAAAGCCAGCAGCTACACTTTTTGTAGCTGCTGACTTTTAATAAACACAATTTTGGCTGGAACACCCCTTTAATAGTGTCAAGGTTGAAATTTTAGATTTACTGGCCTACCAATATAATAGATTTTTATTTTTTATAACAAATCCTATAGGGTGAAGATCCGTACAAAGAAGTTGCTGATACTTTTTGGCGACAGTTTACTAGCAGGAGCTTCATAATCCAGCCATATGTGATTGAATGGGAACTGCTTGCATTGTATGAGGTGGCCCACACCCCTGAATGTTGTAACACCTGTCTGCTGCAATTGTTGTTTTTCTTTTTCTGCTTGTTATCATCCAACAAGCTTATCTGACAGCTTGTTGGCAGATCTACACTGTAAGAAATATAACTGTATAAAAATACACCTTGACCTAAATGAAAACAGATACAGTGCACAAAGGATCATTTTTACATCATGTGACTTGATGTTGCATATTTATCAGCTGTATCCATTTTCTACTGTTATGCCCCGTACACAGGATCAGGCTTTTGCCCGGCCAAACTCACATCGTAATTCAGACGGAATTCCATCTGAATAAAAGAGAACATGTTCTCTATCTAAACTCTGATGGAATTTCTCTGAAAAAATGGGGCATACACGCGGTCGGAATTTCAGTCTGACTTTTTCCATCTGAAATTCTGATCGTTTGTTCCGGGCTTTAGGCTCCTTTCACACAGGGCGGGGTCTGTCTGCTCAGCGGGGAGGGGATCTCTCCACTAATCCCCATTAAACAGGCGGATGACAGGTCTGTGTCCGCTCCCCTATGCAGGGCGCGCTGCATGGAGTGGTCGGATGAAAACGGACTGCATGTCCGTCTCTATTCAATTCTCATCCGATGCGATCTGCCCGACAGATTGGCGAATGTATCCCCATATGTGTGTTTTTAGTGGATCGGATGCGACACATGTCCGTTGACATCTGCTGCCTCATAGAGAACAATGGGTGGTCCGATTGGGTCCACCTGAAAAAGCAACTGTCGGACCCGATCGGGCGGCTGGTGTGAAAGGGACCTTATGCACGCAGGGCTTTTACAAGCATTTTATACGCCTAGCGTAATTTCCTGTTATTTTTAACAAGATTTGCAAGTGCTGCGTGTAGCCTACCATACAAGTGTATATGCTGTACACGGCCATGCTCCTGTAAATGCCGATGCTTCTATCATCTGTTAACTTTTGCAAGCGCACCCATAGCACATGTGTGGGTAAACACTAATGCATCAGAAATTACAAGTGCAGGACCGTGTACAGCATATTTACTTGTATGGCAAGCTGTATACAGCATGTGCGGCTTCATTGCTGCAGAAAAGCAAAAGAAAGCAAAAAGTCAGCCCCAAAGGCTTTTGTTACATGTTTAATTGAAATCAGTTATTAGGAAAATAAATCTTGTGTGCTTTTTAAAAGGGAGGAACCCAAGTTCTGAGTGTTTCCCAAACCAAATATTTTCTGTATATCAACTATAATGTTGAACTTGTTATCTGCAGTGTTTGACCTTCAAACTTCTGGCATCCTTGGCCACTTGCTGTGAGAAAAAGTGAGATAAAGTCACATTTGTACTCTCTGGGAGACAATCAGCAGGAAGTCTTGTTCAGTTAGCATAAGACTTGCTTCATATTTAAATGAAAAACAGTTAACAGCATCCTTTAGCAAAGTTAACAAATAGCAGCACATATTAAATGCATATATAAACAGTGGCGTGAATAAGATGTCATACAGGTGGGAAGTACATGCTGAACTTTAATAAAAAGAACAGTAGGTGTATTTTTATATACCAAATAAAAGCTTTTATCAATACATTTTTAAAAATTAAGCAAAATTAAGCCATGTATCGTACAATATTGTTGCGTTAAGCTAAAAAAATCATTAACCTCTTAAATACCAGGCACTTTTACCTCTTCCTGCCCAGGACAATTTTCAGCTTTCAGCGCTGTTGCAATTTGAATGACAATTGAGCGGTCAGTCATGTAACGCTGTACCCAAACTACATTTTTATCATTTTCTTCCAACAAATAGAGCTTTCTTTTGTTGGTATTTGATCACCACTGGGGGTTTTATTATTTGCTAAACAACATTTTTTTTTAAAACAAAAAGGTTTTTCTTTGTTTCAGGTTATAACATTTTGTTTTCCCCTCCACTGATGAGGTGGCAATGATGGGCACTAATATGTATAATTGATGGGGGCTGTGATGGGCACTGACAGGCGGCACTGATGGGCAGCAGTGATGATGAGGTACTGATGAGGTTCTAACAGGTGTTACTGTAGGGCACTGATTGGCAATGTGATGGGCACTGACTGATACTGTGGTGGGCACTAATTGGCATTTTATTGGGCACTGACAGGTGACCCTGAGGGGGCACTGACTGGCAGATGATGGGTAACTTTTGGGTAACTGTGGTGGCACATCTGTTCGGGCTGTGCTGATAATCAAAGCGCTGATTATGAGCAGACCCCACTTCTGACAGGGAGAGCTGCCGATCGGCTCTCCCTGTCAGCGCAAACCGAGGAATGCCATTTATCAGCACTTCCTGGTTCATGTGATGATCAGCTGTGATTGGTCACAGCTGATCACTTGGTAAGAAGCTTGCGCCATCATGTTATCCTGCTGGACGTCATATGATGCCCAGTCAGGATAACCAAACCACTTCCTGGCCATCATCCTGCTATAGACCGGGCGGGAAGTGGTTCAAGGTATGTTTGAACTCTCTTCCTCTGACTCCATGTACAGTATCTCACAAAAGTGAGTACACCCCTCACATTTTTGTAAATATTTTATTATATCTTTTCATGTGACAAAAATTAAGAAATTACACTTTGCTACAATGTAAAGTAGTGAGCTATGGACGCCGAACACAGAACTCGGGAGCGCGCCCGCAAGGTAACCCCCTTGGGAGAGCGCTTCCCAAAGGGGGTTGTCAGAAGCGAGGAGGAGCCGAGACAGTCGCAGAGGGACCCCAGGATACGAGGATCGGGGCCACTCTGTGCAAAGCGAACTGCACAGTGGAGGTAAGTATAACATGTTTGTTATTTTTGAAAAAAAATATTCAAAGCTTTAGTATAATTTTAACTGTGTGAGAAAAACATGGGATTGTGGGTAAATCTTATACACATAAGCACATGTTTTTTTTTCCTTGTAGATAAGAGGGCTGAGTGGGAAGGGAGAATTTGCCTCCACTGCAGCATTTTTATTGGACAGCTTGGGCCAATGGTACTTTACCATTGGTGAAAGACTCCAAGCTGTCCATTGAGCTCAGTGCCTCTGACAAGAAGAGGGGAGAGGCACTGTAAGCTCATCCTCTGTCTGAAAACATAGTGTGCCAGCTTGTATTTGAACTGGCTGCTCTGTATGTAGCATCTGACAGGTTGCCCATGTAGTCCCAAGAACCATAGATTATAGGAGCATTTTGACCAATGGTGGGGCTGTATTTTAGCTACCTACCCCCCAAATGTGGGGTCTCTGTGACCCCCAGGTCAACCGAGCTACGACCCTTGAAGTTGATCCTTTTATGGCACCTGCCCCTCCTGACTGCATGTCCCTGGTTTGGAGACATGCTTGGCCAGTTCATCACATCCATCACATCTTGGAGGTGTGTTTGGGGTTGTTATCATGTTGAAATACTGCCCTGCGGCCCAGTTTCCGAAGGGAGGGGGAATCGTGCTCTGCTTCAGTATGTCACAATACATGTTGGCATTCATTGTTCCCCCATTGAACTGTAGCTCCCCAGTGTCGGCAGCACTTATACCCCATACCATGACCCTCCCATTACCATGCTTGACTGTGGGCAAGACACAAAATTCCCCCCCCCCCCCAGATTACTTTCAACCTCTGCAGCAATGCTGGCAACACTTGTACGTCTATTTCCCAAAGACAACCTCTGGATATGACACTGAGCATGTGCACTCAACTTCTTGGGTCGACCATGGTGAGACCTGTTCTGAGTGGAACCTGTCCTGTTCAACCGCTGAATGGCCACCGTGCTACAGCTCAGTTTCAGGGTATCTGCAATCTTCTTATCGCCTAGGTCATCTTTATGTAGAGCAATAATTCATTTTTTTTTCAGATCCTCAGAGTTTTTTGCCATGAGGTGCCATGTTGACCTTCCAGTGACTAGTATGAGAGAGTGAAAGTGAAAAACACCAAATTTAACACACCTGCTTCCTATTCATACCTGAGACCTTGTAACACTAACGAGTCACATGACAACGTGGAGGGAAAATGGCTAATTGGGCCCAATTTGGACATTTTCACTTAGGGGTGTACTCACTTTTGTTGCCAGTGGTTTAGAAATGAATGGCTGTGTGTTGAGTTATTTTGAGGGGACTGCAAATTTACACTGTTGATACTAGCTGTACATTCACTACTTTACATTGTAGCAAAGTGTTATTTCTTCAGTGTTGTCACATGAAAAGATATATTAAAATATTTACAAAAAAATTGAGGGGTGTACTCCCTTTCGTATATGCACTGCTATATAACATTTCTGGCAAACTTTGGATGAAACTGATTTTTTGTTCACATACATTGCAATACATGTTTAAGCTGGTCATCTGCGTTAAAGGTAATCCCTCTCTGAGCAGTCCTACTCTGCTCTGCAAAATGCTCCATTGTATATAATGCCAACATGGGACAAATAGACAATAGTTGTAGGAGAGCTACAAGTCACTGACCTGCACTGCAATAGAAATAAAATATACCTGTGCTTAAATCCCAATAGCTTATACAGTTATATAACCCATCAGGTGCTAAAGGGGTATGAACACATGTTAACACAAAATATTCTAGAGGAACCCACTGCACACTGCTATACACCCCATCTTGCAAATTATGCACAAATACAATTATATATTTTTTTCACATATATTGCAATACATATTTAAGCTGTCCAACTGCATCAATGTGATCCCTCTCTGACCAGGCCCTACCTTGCTCTACAAAATGCAAATGTTCCAGTGGATATACTACCAAGATTAGACAAATAGACACAAGTTGTAGGAGAGCTGCAAGGTGTTTTAGTAGAGGGAGAGGTGCATGCAGCATCCAGCCCCGCTGCAGGAAACCTGTTAAAGTTCGCAGTTTCAGATCTAATTTATCCCCAAAGGTGTTCCGGTTGAAGTCAGGACTCTGTGCAGGCCAATCAAGTTCCTCCACCCCAAACTCGCTCATCCATGTATTTATGGCACTTGCTTTGTGCACTGGTGTGCAGTCATGTTGAAACAGGGAGGGACCACCCCCAAGCTGTTCCCACAAAGTTAGCAGTATAAAATTGTCGAAAATGTCTTGGTATGCTGATGCCTTAGGAGTTCCCTTCATTATATTTAAGGGGCCAAGTCCCAACCCCTGAAAAACAACTCCACGCCATAATCCCCCCTCAACCAAATTATTCAGATCTGTGCACAAAGCAAGGTCCATAAAGACCTGACCTCAACCCAATAGAACACCTATGGGATAAATTGGAGCCAAGACTGTGAGCCAGGCCTTCTCATCAACAACAGTTCCTGACCTCACAAATGCGCTTCTGGAAGAATGGTCAAACATTCCCATAGACACTCTCCTAAACCTTGGACAGCCTTCCCAGAAGAGTTGAAGCTGTAATAGCAGTAAAGGGTGGGCCAACTCAATATTAAACCCTACGAACTAAGACTGGGATGCCATTCTAGTTCATGTGTGTGTGTTTGTAAAGGCAGGTGTCCCAATACTTTTGGTAATATTGTGTATATACAGTGGGGCAAAAAAGTATTTAGTCAGCCACCAATTGTGCAAGTTCTTCCACTTAAAAAGATGAGAGAGGCCTGTAATTGTCATCATAGGTATACCTCAACTATGAGAGACAAAATGTGGAAACACATCCAGACAATCACATTGCCTGATTTGGAGAGGAATTTATTTGCAAATTGTGGTGGAAAATAAGTATTTAGTCAATATCAAAAGTTCATCTCAATACTTTGTTCTATATCCTTTGTTGACAATAACAGAGGTATGGTGTTCTTTGGTTGCAACTCAGCATTTTCTCTCTTCCAAACATGACGAGTTGTGTTTCTACCAAACAGTTCTACTTTGGTTTCATCTGACCATATGACATTCTCCCAATCCTCTTCTGGATAATCCAAATGCTCTCTAGCAAACCTCAGACAGGCCCGGACATGTACTGGCTTAAGCAGGGGGACACGTCTGACACTGCAGGATCTGAGTCCCTAGTGCAGGGGTGTCAAACTGGCGGCCCTCCAGCTGTTCCGAAACTACAAGTCCCATCATGCCTCTGCCTGCGGGAGTCATGTTTGTAACTGTTAGCCTTGCAATGCCTCATGGGACTTGTAGTTTTGCAACAGCTGGAGGGCCACCAGTTTGACACCCCTGCCCTAGTGTGTTACTGATAGTAGCCTTTGTTATGTTGGTCCCAGCTCTCTGCAGGTCATTCGCTAGGTCCCCCCGTTTGGTTCTGGGATTTTTTCTCACCATTCTTGTGATCATTTTGACCCCACGGGGTGAGATCTTGCGTGGAGCCCCAAATCTAGAGAGATTATCAGTGGTCTTGTATGTCTTCCATTTTCTAATTATTGCTCCCACAGTTGATTTCTTCACACCAAGCTGCTTGCCTATTGCAGATTCAGTCTTCCCAGCCTGGTGCAGGTCTACAATTTTGTTTCTGGTGTTCTTCGACAGCTCTTTGGTCTTCACCATAGTGGAGTTTGAAGTGTGACTGTTTGAGGTTGTGGACAAGTGTCTTTTATACTGATAACAAGTTCAAACAGATGCCATTAATACAGGTAATGAGTGGAGGACAGAGGAGCCTCTTAAAGAAGAAGATATAGGTCTATGAGAGCCAGAAATCTTGCTTGTTTGTAGAGGAGACCAAGTCCTTATTTTCCACCATAATTTGCAAACAAATTCTTTCCAAATCAGACAATGTGATTGTCTGGATTTGTTTCCACATTTTGTCTCTCATAGTTGAGGTATACCTATGATGACAATTACAGGCCTCTCTCATCTTTTTAAGTGGGAGAACTTGCACAATTGGTGGCTGACTAAATACTTTTTTGCCCCACTGTATTTCCTTTAAGGCCGCGTACACACGAGCAGACAGATTTGTTCAAATCGGTCGGGCCGACCGATTTGAACAAATCTGTCTGCTGGGGACATATTGGTTTGATCGTGTACACACGATCAAACCAAAATCCCCGCCGCCAGACGGCGCGGTGACGTGGCGGTGACGTTGACGCCGCCACGTCACTGCACCAGGAAGTAAAACACTTCCGCGCATGCGTCGAAACCATTCGGCGCGTGTGCGAGAAGACATGTCTGCTGGTTAGCGTACTAACCAGCAGACATGTCGGGCGGACGGGTTCCCAGCCAACAGATTTCAAAGCATGCTTTGAAATCTGTCGGGTGGCCAAATCCGTCGGCTCTCCCGTACACGCGGTCGAATCTGTCTGCTGGGACGGTCGGGCCGACCGTTTCCAGCAGATAGATTTGATTGTGTGTATGCGGCCTTAGAGCAAGAATGCGTTTTTGAAAATATGTAATTTTGCTTCAAGGTGTTGGGGGATTCTAAAGTATCTAGCTATCTGTCTTAAAATGTTTCGATGTTTAATTTACAAAAACGTATATTTTTTATGAAACCTGAAAAGTTTAATCTCTAAATTATGATATTCAATCTATAAAGGTTTCTTGTCTTTTTTTATTTCAGAGCTTGATAAACTTATACAACAGCAATAAAGCTCCAGAGGTGTGCTGCGCTCCTATCAGGATGAGCTCTCTCAGCATGGCTTATTATGACAACATGGATATTGCGTTCCAAAGTCATGAAGCCATGATAGTAGAAGAGTGTGGATGCCAGTGATGGGACCTAAGCTATAAGACTGTTCTTATAAAAACCGTTATCAGTTTTATTGATTACATACAGTATATATGACTGTCATACTGCTAATATCAGAATCTATCAGTGACAATTCATATGCTTCACATACAGTGAAGTGAGCAAAGATGGAATTGGATACATTGCACATCCTTATATATGATACACAAGTTTTACAGATGGTAATGTGGCCACATTATGAATAAAAACCTTGATAACGATCGACTGAAAATACCATCCAAGTCCAACCAGGCCAATAGCAATTACTGTAAATATGTATGTTATGTAAATATTATTGTAATTTATTTTTTTATGTATTTTAATGCAAAACAATATTTAAAATTAAAATGTTTAATTTTACAATCCACAATTCTTTCTTTGGAAGTTATATTTCCCATGCACCCTGCTAGACAGTGCTGGTAAGGGTAGGAGAGCCAAAATAGGGTTGTTTTATAATTTTCCTAAGCTCCTGCAGATATAGCAATGTGCCATCAATCTAATAGACTGTCGGTGGAGCTAGACATGGCTATTCACTGATATATCAACAGTGGCATCATCTAAGGCTGGCGATAGATGGAGCGATTTTAATCTTCTGCAATTTTGATGGGGGAATCCCTCCCGAGGAGCCATTGTGTTCTCCGGGCCCGTGGATGGGTGGAGGAAGCTGTCCCCGAACACGCATGCAAAATCCGACAGGCTGGTTGTACCCGAGTTAATCGATCAACAAGGTTTAAATCTCGGCCGCAGAGCTGGCCCAAGACATTGTGCTGCTTGGGTGCAAGAATGAAATGCTGCCCCTCCCGAAAAAAATCAAAGACATTTCCATAAAGCAAAGAGACATCCACATATAGTAAGGAGACTTTCCTATATAATCAGCAAAGAGACATGACGCCTCCTGCAAAGATACAGGCCGCCACCTGCTCCTGCCAAGAGACACAACGCCTCCTGCTCCTGCCAAGAGACACAACGCCTCCTGCTCCTGCCAAGAGACATGACGCCTCTTGCTCCTGCGAAGAGACATGACGCCTCCTGCTCCTGCGAAGAGACATGACGCCTCCTGCTCCTGCGAAGAGACATGACACCTCCTGCTCCTGCAGAGACATGACGCCTCCTGCTCCTGCAAAGAGACAAGACGCCTCCTGCTCCTGCACAGAGACAGGATGCCTCCTGCAAAGAGACAGGACACCTCCTGCAAAGAGACAGGACGCCTCCTGCTCCTGCAAAGAGACATGACGCCTCCTCCTTGCTGCAAAAAGACATTCCCAGAAACATCAGCTGAGCTCACAGGTATATGAATTGTGCAGCACCACGAAAGCTCCTCCCTTCCTCTTTACCAACACTGACCAACTAAGCTCCGATCCTGGCTCAGTGATGTAACATGAGGGGACAGCAGCACTGCAGTGGTGGTGGGTGCTCCTGCTACTGAAGCCTGTGATGTTCCGTGAGCGGGAAAACTGCTCCACACCCCAGCAGTACAATTTGTACTGCTGGGGAGTGGAACATGATGCAAGGATGACACTGCACGCCAGGGGAGGGAGACTTGGGTCCTCGAGCAGTGCACCCCTGTTGCCGTCCCTCTTAAAGTGCCGCCTAGGTCCCATGGACTCACCGGGACCCATGGTAGGGCCAGCCCTGCTCAGCCATGTCCTGCTGAATCAGCCAAGATTCGAACCATCTATGGCCAGCTTAAGCTGCTACAGTAACAGTCAGGTTGACAGTGCTGCAGTGATTTCACTGAAAGAGCACTGTCACCCTGTCAAATAAACGTAATGTTTCTTTTAAGCTATCTCACAGTACAACCTTTACCTAACCCTAAGCAGCTAGCCTTTGAAGGGGAAAAAAAATCGGCCAACAAAACATGTGCAGTGTTAATTTTCCACCACGCATTGCGTTTTGTTTTTAGCCCAAAAAGTTTAATTTTGGTCTGATCTGACCAGAGCACCTTCTCCTGCATGTTTGCTGTGTTCCTCACATGACTTCTCGTAAACTTCAAAGGGGACTTCTTATGGCTTTCTTCTTGCCACTCTTCCATAAAGGCCGGATTTGTGGAGTGCACGACTACTAGTTGCCTGTGGACAGATTCTCCCTCCTGAGCTGGGGATCTCTGCAGCTGCTTCTATGATTAATGCTCTCCTCACCCGGCCTATCAGTTTTGGTGGACGGCCATGTCTTGGTAGATTTGCAGTTGTGCCACACGCTTTCCATTTTCAAATGATGGATTGAACAGTGCTGTGTGAGATTTTCAAAGCTTGGGATATTTTTTATAACCTAACCCTGCTTTAAACTTCTCCACCACTTTATTCCTGACTTGTCTGATATGTTCCTTGGTATTCATGATGCTGTTTGTTCACTAAGGTTCTCCAACAAACCTCTAAGGACTTCAAAAAACAGCTGTATTTATACTGAGATTAAATTACACACAATTTACTAATTAGGTGACTTCTAAAGGTAATTGGTTCCACTAGATTTTAATTAGGGGCATCAGAGTAAAGGGCCTGAATACAAATGCACACTATTCACATATTTGTAAAAAAAAAAAAAAATGGAAAACCATTTATCATTTTCCTTCCACTTCACAATTATGTGCCACTTTGTGTTGGTCTATCACATAAAATCTGAATACATTTAGGTTTTTGATTGTAACATGACAAAATGTGGACAATTTCAAGCATGAATACTTTTTCAGGTCACTGTACTTGGACTGTATGATGTAGGGCAAAGCAAGATCAACATGGTGCCTTTATGAAGCCTGAACTTATAGTTTTCATAACTGGTCTATACAATGACAATGGCTGTCCACTGTGATGCACGCCAGCCCCTATGGGAGGAAATACTAGTGTGCTGAAACACACAGGACTTATGGAATGTGCCCTAAATTATGAACACAGGGACCCCTCCCCTAAGCGCAGAACTATGGGTGTGCTGGAACACACACAGAGGGTTGCTGGGAGGTCCCGCAAGCTCCTCAACACCCAATCGGAAGGGCACAGCAGCTGGTGGAGGATGCAGGCATGCACTGATTCGGCCCTTCTGAAGGCTTCCTGCCTACAGTGGCAGGGGGGCGAGAAAGCACAGCCAGTCTTTGGTCATTCATCTGCCACATTGATCCCCACTTCCAGGTGATGTAATTTCCCAAAGTACTACTGATCATTATAACATATACATTTTTTTTTGTATCTAGAAACAACCAATTCTGTACACATTTGAAAAAAACAAGGGGAAAAATAAATTCTTAGATCTGTGGGTGGGATAGAGGTGCATAGACACTGATCCATATAAGTCACCAGGTATGGCACATGCACCTATACTTACTGGTGACAAACAATGCAATGCTCGATTATTGCTTTCAGACACCACGCATACAGAAAATACTATATAATAAAATGCACCTTTTTTTAAAACCAACCTCCAGATACAAAGGAAAATAATAAATATATATATATAAAAAACAACTGACTTGGGTAAATAGGATTGTAAATGATAGTGTTGAGCGGAATAGGCCATATTCGATTTCGCGATATTGCGCGAATATATAGAAGAATATTTGCGAATATTCGCTAATATCGAATATTCGTGATATTTTATCCAAAAAAAATTTTGCGAAATTTCGCTAATGCATAATTTCGCTAATGCGAAAATGATTGCGAAATTCTCATAAACGGAGATCATTTCCTGTATTACTAAACTAATATGCACTAAACACTAACTCTACACTAACTCTACCTAAAAGAAAGGAGAATAAGGGGGCAAAAGAAGGGCGGAGAAGATAATCGCGCAATATTCCTATTGCGCAATTATCTTCTCCGCCCTTCTTTTGCATCAGAGCCAATCAGAATAACTTGAATATTCGGCAAAAGGAATATCGCGCAATATTCCTTTTTGCCGAATATTCGAGTTATTCTGATTGGCTCTGATGCAAAAGAAGGGCGGAGAAGATAATCGCGCAATATTCCGTTTGCCGAATATTCGAGTTATTCTGATTGGCTCTGATGCAAAAGAAGGGCGCATCAGAGCCAATCAGAATAACTTGAATATTCGGCAAAAGGAATATAGCGCGATTATCTTCTCCGCCCTTCTTTTGCATCAGAGCCAATCAGAATAACTCGAATATTCGGCAAAAGGAATATTGCGCAATATTCCTTTTGCCGAATATTCAAGTTATTCTGATTGGCTCTGATGCAAAAGAAGGGCGGAGAAGATAATCGCGCAATATTCCGTTTGTCGAATATTCGAGTTATTCTGATTGGCTCTGATGCAAAAGAAGGGCCGAGTAGCTGATTCGATTCTTTTATGTTGCCGAAAATTCGCAATGCGAATTTTCGGCAACATAAAAGAATCGCATCAGCTACTCGGCCCAGGGTCTCTCTCTAATCATACCAGCAATGCTTTTAGACGTCGATGGAGATCACTAGGATGTGATCTGTTTTAAAAATAAATTTGAAAAAATACGAATATTCGCCATAGCGAATATTCGCCGCAATATTCTAGTTATTCGCGAATACTCGAATATGCAATATATTCGTAGCGAATATTCGCAATGCGAATATTCGTGAGCAACACTAGTAAATGATCCAGAAAGACGATATCAGCGACTTAATGAAATGGAAGAGACTCAAACAAAGGGGCTACCCTTCAGATGTGTTACATAAAGAATAGGAGATGATTTCATCAGATATCAAATCCAAAATTATTAGACAAAGTAGGATTAAATTTTTGGCTCAATTTCATCCCTTTTCCTTCGGGATATTTAGTATTACAGTGAAACCTCAGTTTAAAAATAACTTGGTTTGAGAGCGTTTTGCGAGCAACTTTTTTTTTTAATTCTGACTCTGTTGACTCGCAAGACGAGCAGAATTCAAGCTAAATAGGCCTGCAGTACCTCATTTGGCCTGAGGTACAGGGGCGCAGAAGCCGAGCAGAGCCGAAAATAAGCCTGCAGTACCGCATTTGGCCTGAGGTACGGGGGCGCAGAAGCCGAACATTGGCCTGCAGTACCTCATTTGGCCTGAGGTACGGGGGCGCAGGCCTCGGGCCTTTTTTGGCACTCTCTGGCGTGCTTTTTTTGGCACCTCTGGCCGCATTTGGTATTGCATCCAATTGAAGTCAATGCGGAACAAATTATTTTCATTTCCATCGACTTCAATGGGAAAACTCGCTTTGATATGCAAGTACTTTGGATTACGAGCATACTCCTGAAACAGATTATGCTCGTAATCCGAGGTTCAACTGTATCAGCAAACACTGGTCCATATTGGAAAAAAAAAAATTCCTAATATTTCTGAATTTAACACACCTCCTTTTCCGTCTTATAGATGGGGTAGAACAGGGGTGTCAAACTCAAATTCATCGGGGGCCGCATCAGCAGTTTGGTTGCCCTCAAAGGGCCGGTTGTATCTATGCTCACACCAGTGGCGTAGCGTGGGTTGTCAGCGCCCGGGGTAATTTGCTCCCCCCCTGACTCGCAGACTTACCTATTTTCAGCTAGCTCCAGTCTGGTTACACAATCCCCTGTGTGAGCCACCGGTGGCTGCTGGGGAGAGGAGAGCGTGCTCGTCAATGACTGGTAAAGCCTGGAGTGGTGACATCAAATATAGATTCCTGTGTCCCATCTGTTGTTGGTGCTCCCTCCTCTGCCCTGCATAAACCACTGGCTCACACATGGAATAACATGACTGGACAGCCTGAAAATAGGTGTTTACATCTTTTCTACACTGGTTAGCCATCATAGGCATTGGAAGCGGGATTTTATAATTTTTCAGTTAATGGAAACTACACACGTCATATTCACAATATAATACTTGTTGCAGCACCGTGCACTTGGGCTCAATACCCAGTAGGGTTTTGTATTTAACCTTTTTGAAAATGTTCTATATATATATTTTGGTATATCTATATATAAACCAAAAAATATATAGAAAAAATTCAAAAAGGTTAAAAAAAACAACCCTAATGGGTATTGATCCCAAGTGCACGGTGCTGCAACAAGTATTATAGTGTGAATATGACGGGTGTAGTTTCCATTAACTGAAATATTGTAAAATAACCTACTGGGTAGTGAGTCCCAATCACTAGTGCTACAAAAGTGCAAATAAAGCAAATACATAAAGTACAGAAAATTTCATAAAACAATTAATCAAATTCAATAATTCTAAGATCGCCCTATTGGGTAGTGAATCCAAATCCCCAGTGCTGCAAGAAAACACAATTGTGCAAATATATAAATAAACAAACTAATTCCATATAACAATTAATAAAAACCATCCAAAAAACAACATGGCTGTGAATGAACATTTTATTAATAATTATATAAAATTAGTTTGTTTATTTATTTATATATTTGTACAATTGTGTTTTTTTTTTGCAGCAATGGTGATTTGGATTCACATTGGGATCAGAGAGACAGTGGAGCTGAGGGAAAGGGGGAGGCTGAGAGATAACGAGAGAGACTGCTAGAAGACCTACCTTCCATGGCAGTGTGTACCTTCCAGCAGCGTGCCCATCCTCTGGGTTCCCAGTCAGCATGTTCCCCAGCCCTTATTTCACTGCGAAGAGGAAGTTAGAGCAATCCATGCTCTGGAGGCAGATGCTGTGCCTGCCGCTTCTCACCTCTTGGGGGGGCGAGGTCATGGGGGAGAGGTCAAGGAGGAGGCGGCCGTGGTTTAGCTATTCTCCCCACTTCCGGGGCTCTAAGGCCTATCTGTCCTCGGCCCCTCGCTAATTACCACCAAAAGAGAGATCCCCCTGCTGACGGGGGCCGCTGCACGGGCCACATGACAAGGCCTGGCGGGCCGGATTCAGCCCACGGGCCTTGTGTTTGCCACCCCTGGGGTAGAACATTGCAAGACAGACTAGTGAGGACTGATCAATACTATATCCCTACCCTACCCTTCCTGTAACATTTTTGGGTCTGAGCGGCATTCAATGCAACTCTATGACTAGGGGCAAATGTTGGTCTCATCCACATAGAGTTTATAGGATTGAAATTAAAGGATAGTACACCTGTCAGTCTTCATATCTGATTAAACGTCCCTGTGGGCTCCTCTTTGTTGGTGAGACAACCCAACAAGTGAAAGATTGCATGGCCCGGCACAAATAAATATTCTATAAGAGACAAACTCACTCAACTTCCATTAACTAGGCATTTTGTTGAAAAGGTTCATGCGATTTCTCAACTGAGATTTATGGTTAAATATGGAGTAAGTTGCAGTAGGAGAGGTGGTAATGGCAAGTTAATTTTGAGAAGCAAAGTAGTACAGTGGATTCATTCTTAGATACTATGTACCCCAAAGGGTTCCACTCGGAAATTGATTTGTATTTGTTCATATGAGTGACTCATGAAGTATGGGTTGCTCAACATATGACCAGTTCTAAATGATATTGTATTTACTGAATATGAAGATAAAGGCATATGTTCTCTATTTTTTCCTTTTTCTATTTTACATTATAGTTTGTCATCAGGGATTCGTGTTAGAATGAATAGGAATTTGTATCCATCTTCTAGCCTTTTCATCTTGCTATTTTTGATTAAAGAGATCTTTGATACACATGTGATGCTGTATAATGATCTTGTTGATACCAATTATGCTTTCTTAAAAATGATGTGAAAAGAATACTCAATTGTGATATGTTCCATTCTGAGGAAGGGCGTTAGAAATATAGCCCGAAACCAAAACATTTTTTTGTATGTTTTTCCTTTCAATACATTTTTGTGCAGCAATCCTTTGAACTTTCTTTCTACATATAAAACAATGTACTTAAAAAGCTAAAAAAAAGTATCAGTATAAATAAATAAAAAAAAACACCCTAATTTATAATATAAGAAATATATAATATTATACTTTTTGTAGGTTGGTTCTTAAAGCGGATCTCCACCCTAAAGTGAAGATCCGCTGATCGGAACCCTCCCCCCCTCCGGTGTCACATTTGACACCTTTCAGGGGGGAGGGGGGTACAGATACCTGTCTAAAGACAGGTATCCGCACCCACTTCTGGCCCGCAGTCTTGGGCAAAAGACGGGCTTTTCCCGTTGTGTGCTGGGAACTCTCGGCTCCCAGCACACAGCGGGAGCCAATCGCGGGCGCAGCGCGACTCGCGCATGCACCGTAGGGAACCGGGCAGTGAAGCCGGAGCTCTTCACTTCCTGGTTCCCTCGCCGTGGATGGAGGGGGGGAGCAGCAGGGTGACGAGCGATCGCTCATCCTCTGCTGCGGATGCCGCTGGACTCCAGGACAGGTAAGTGTCCTAATATTAAAAGTCAGCAGCTGCAGTATTTGTTGCTGCTGGCTTTTAATATTTATTTTTGGTGAACCATCCGCTTTAAGATTGTATATTTTATGTCCGACCAAGCACTTGTTAAAGCTTGTAGGAGGAGTTTTCATTCTTCTCTGACTGGCCTATGAGGCCGACTGACCCCTGACCCTCTGTCTGGACAGTGCCGATTGGCCCTGTGGCAATCACATGCACAAACAAAAGAAAAACTCTAGCAATACACACCAAACTAAGCATGTGCCAAGTGCCCCCTAAACTATCAGGAGATGGACTGGGGACTGTGGAGAGGGGAATAAGAGAAGATGAGATGAAACAGCCTTTTTACACAATTTGGAGAACCCCTTAGGTTCCACAGTGAGTATAACATGAATGTTTTACTGCATATACAGACTGATTTTACTGTTTTGGGTTTAGTAACACTTTACGAGTTCAGCTCCTTGGACATACTATGTACGTCCAAAGAATGAACATTTAATTAGCCATCAGCAGTATGGGGTTTCCTTCAGCCGGCTTGAAAATTAAAGTGATGAGGTGGCTCACTAGCCGCCGATCACTTTCACTGAGCTGATGGTGTGGTGCCCCCTCCACCCGTGCTAATGCCCCCCATTAATTCACTTCCAATTCCACGTCTGACCTGTCACTGGAGTGTCAGCATGCAGCTGCCTATTTAGCCAAGGAGTGCTGGGAACCACCAGCACAGCCTGTGGCTGCTTGCCAGCTTACTAGAGGCGGACTCAAGGACACAGCAGGACTGACCCAAAGATGAAGTGGGACACCATTACTTGAACGCAATGCTCAAGATCTTTTACATGTGGGTTGTTCACCTTCACAATAAATGCGTTTGTTCTTACATACTACAGTTAGTGGATGCTGCTTTCTTCCCTTCAATCTTTTACAGAGCGGATTCTACTCCTTCAAGCTGGCAGGCATGGTGTAGCTCCAGGGTGGATGCCCTCAAGGACTGTCCTTTTTTTTTTTAACTCAAAGACTTATTTGATACATTTTTGCCCCTTCAGTTCTCTTCAAATTAACCAAGTTAATTTGCTTGAGTTTTGACTGTTACAGTTTATCATAATAGCCTAAAATAATAGCGTATAAAATAAAGCTGACAGTGTTACAAAAAAGCACTAGTAATGTAAAACACTACATAAAGCAGCCCAAATAATGTTTTTTTTTTTTTTTTTGTGAATCAGTGTTAGACACATAAGTTATATAAGAAGCCGTTTCATGAAAAGAATGGTCAATTGAGAAGAAAAAAACATCTTGTGAATTAATTCTAATTTATAATATATCATGCACACACATATAATTTAATATATATCATCATATATACAAGAACTGGATTTTTTTTCTCATTTGAAATGTAATGTCTGGTCCATCTTATAATGTATTATTTAACAACTTATAGCTATGGCTTTTAAAGTTCATATACAGTCTGTGTGAATTACAAACCTAGAATTGTTTTCCCGTGTTTTTGACGGGATCACACAAAGGAAATACAGCAACGATAACTTCACCATTCTCTGCATTTCATCACCTAATAACTATAATTTATTTCTGACATTTCACAGGGTCTCATACAGGCCCGGAACCAGATTTTCAAAACAAAATTGAATATGCAATGATAAATGCTCTGGTCCCTTTTCTCTAAACCCCTTATGTAATACTGAGGAAAGACACAGCTGCTTCTTTAAGAGACACCAAATTGTGAATGAAGGCAAAACACAGGTGCCTGATATCAGGAAATGAATTCACAAAGTGACTAATGTATCAGCGTCGTCTTATTATGAACTGGAATTACTATTACTTAGTACACACAATGAGATTATCGAACAAATGATTGTCGTTGTTTTTTTTTTTGCATGCTAGTCTCCGTTTTGAAAATAAAAAGGTTACTGAAGTATGACAATTCTCATAGACAGAATAAAAATTTGATTCACTGATTAACCGAAAATCTTACGATCCGGTATCGCACAACAAACATTTACGTATCTGTCCCTTTGTAATAATTTCGGAAAAAAGCTTGGTACTAACAATCAGATTATCGTACGAACTTTTCGAAAGTGGTATTTTTTTGTACAATTTTCTGATTATGTGTACGGGCCTTTAGCTACTAACAGACATCAGTCCTGCCCTGAAAGTCTCAGTGGTGGCTGTGTAAAAATAACTCCAGGTGTACAGTTGACACATACGGCCTCAAGTGGCACTGCATTTTCCCTATTTCATAAGTTAGAAATGGAGATTATTATTATACAAGATTTATCCAGAGCCAACAGATTGCGCATTAAGGTTGTCCCAATACCGATACCAGTATCGGTATCGGGACCGATACCGAGTATTTGCGGGAGTACTTTGCACCGCCACATGGGTTAAACGGCGTGTGGGAACATCACAGCTTTCATTTGAATAGCTGTAGTGTTCCCGCGCATATAGACACTCCCCCCTTGTTTGGGATTGGATGGGTGATCGTGATCTGTCCAATCCTGAGCAAGGGGGAGTCTCTATACGCGCGGGCAAAACAGCTATTCAAATGAATGCTGTGATTTTCTCCATGCGGCGGCGCGGCGGCAAAGGTATGGGGGAAATGGCTGGAGGGACATGGCTGAAGGGACATGGCTGCATATGTGAGGGACATGGCTAGAGGGACATGACTGAAGGGATAATGGCTGCATATGTGAGGGACATGGCTGAAGGGACATGGCTGCATATGTGAGAAACATGGCTAGAGGGACATGGCTGAAGGGACATGGCTGCATATGTGAGGGACATGGCTGAAGGGACATGGCTGCGTATGTGAGGGGCATGGCTGCATATGTGAGGGACATGGCTGAAGGGACATGGCTGCATATGTGAGAGACATGGCTAGAGGGACATGGCTGAAGGGACATGGCTGCATATGTGAGGGACATGGCTGCGTATGTGAGGGACATGGCTGCATATGTGAGAGACATGGCTGAAGGGACATGGCTGCATATGTGAGTGACATGGCTGAAAGGACATGGCTGCATATGTGAGTGACATGGCTGAAGGGACATGGCTGCATATGTGAGGGACATGGCTGGAGGGACATGGCTGGGGGGACATGGCTGCATATGTGGGGGACATGGCTGGGGGGACATGGCTGCATATGTGGGGGACATGGCTGAAAGGACATGGCTGCATATGTGAGTGACATGGCTGAAGGGACATGGCTGCATATGTGAGGGACATGGCTGGAGGGACATGGCTGGGGGGACATGGCTGCATATGTGGGGGACATGGCTGGGGGGACATGGCTGCATATGTGGGGGACATGGCTGCATTTGGGGACACATTTAAAAAAAAGTATCTGTATTCGGTATCGGCGACTACTTGAAAAAAAGTATCGGTACTTGTACTCGTTCCTAAAAAAAAGTGGTATCGGGACAACCCTATTGCGCATGTCGTTTTTACAACATGAGGGCAGACAGTACAGTAACAATACATTTCAATTCAATGCAGGAAGGATTAGAGGGCCTTGCTCGTTAGAGCTTACAATCTAGGAAATGTATAATGGCAAAGCGAAAATAGTCTGAAATACCTGCAAAATCTACATTCCACACTATATTACCAAAAGTATTGGGACACCTGCCTTTACACTCACATGAACTTTAATGGCATCCCAGTCTTTGTCTGTAGAGTTCAGTATTCAGTTGGCCCACCCTTTGCAGCTAGAACAGCTTTAAATGGGTTGTAATGGAAAAAAAAATGTTTTCATAATAAGCATCCTTTACAGAGTGGGCCGATCGTCGTCGTCCTGGTGTCCCACGACAGCGCTTACAGCTCCTCCTGGCAATAGATACCCCCCTCTAGGAAGGGGGGCGGGGTTTCTTTGTGAGCATGCTCCTGTGTCATACTCTGCTTCCCTTGCTGCAGAGTGAATGACTCGGTGCCTGTGTCATTGAATTTGGTTGTCAACAGCGCAGCCATTGGCTCCCGCTGTCAATCGATCCAATGAAGAACCGAGAAGCTGTGGGGAGAGCAATGAGAGATTGTGCCCACGGAGAGTCAGGGCTCAGATAAGTAAAACGGAGGGGCTGGCTCAGCAAGGTGGTTTTTCACCTTTAAATGGGTTGTAAAGAATTTTTTTTTTTTTTTCATAATGGGCATCCTTTACCTGCAGACATTCCTCTTTTCACTTCCTCATTGTTCGTTTTTGCTCAGAAGTTGCTCTACTTCTTCTCTGTTCTGTTCACTTCCTGCCTGTCAGATTCTTACTCACCACTGTGAAGGGAGGCTTTACTGCGGTGGTCAGTGACGTGCTCGCCCCCTCCTGAGAACTTCATCAGTGCGGCAGAATGCTCTCTACGTGTTAGAGACTTCAAGGAGGTGTGAATTACTGGGAAGTGTAGTTCATACATGAACGAGCACCGCAAACCAGGAAGTGAATGAGAGAACAGAAACTAGAGGTCATATAGATGAAGGAATTTAATAGGTATTTACTTGTTTGTTTTTTTAACAGAATCATTACACTATTCTGTCTGCCTTGCAGACATTAATTTTTAGCAACATTATTTTTTCCTTTAACTCTCCTGGGAAGGCTGTCCACAAGGTTTAGTAGTGTCTATGGGAGTGTTTGACCTTTCTTCCAGATGCGCATTTGTGAGGTTGGGCACTGATGTGGATGAGAAGGCCTGGCTCACAGTCTCTGCTCTAATTCATCCCAAAGATGTTCTATGGGTTGGAGGTGCAGGCCATTCAAGTTCCTCCACCCCAAATGTACTCATCCATGTCTTTATGGACCTTGTTTTGTGCACTGGTCCAAATCATTTGGTGGAGGGGAGATTATGGTGTGTGTGTTGTTTTCCAGGGATTGAGCTTGGCCCCTTAAGGCGTCAGCATACCAAGACATTTTACACAATTTTATTGCCAGTGCAAAAAGCAAAGTCCATAAGGAGAAAGATGAGGGTGAAGGAACTTGACTGGTCTGCACAGAGTCCTGACCTCAGCTCCATAAAACATCTTTGGGATGAAATAGAGCAGAGACTACGAGCCAGGCCTTCTCATCCACATCAGTGCTTAACAGAGATAGACTCAGGAATGTTCGGGATCATAGTCCCAACCCACCTGCCCAATCCCACCAGGATCAGGCAGGTAGGTTGGGGGTTACGATCCCAAACATGTCTGAGCCCATCTCTAGTGCCTAACTTCTTAAATACATTTCTGGAAGAATGATCAAGCATTCTCATAGACACATTCCTACACCGTGTGGACAGCCTTTCCAGAAGAGTTGAAGCTGTTATAGCTGCAAAGGGTGGGCCAACTCAATATTGAACCCTATGGACTAAGACTTGGATCCTATTAAAGTTCATGTGCTTGTAAGGGCAGGTGTCACAATATTTTTGGTAATATAGTGTGTGCATCTATCTATCCAGTCTACATTTTTAAATGAGAATAAGTCTACACTATTTGTTCTTTTGTGTCATTTCATACAAATACTAAAATGACATAGCAAACCAAGTGCTTTTTGGGGTGCATTTTGACAAATTTGTTGTCAACACTGGTCCGGTATAGATTTTAGGGGCAACCTCACACAAAAAATAAAAATCAGGCGTGGGTTCCCCCCAATGTGATTGAGTTACATAGTTAATCAGGTTGAAAAAAGACACAAGTCCATCCAGTTCAACCATAAAAAAAAAAATAAACAAACAAAATAAAACACAGTACATCCTCCCATACACCCAACTCCATACCCACAGTTGATCCAGAGGAAGGCAAAAAACCCCAGCAGAGCGATGATCCAATTTGCTACAGGAGGGGGAAAAATTCCTTCCTGATCCCCCGAGAGGCAATCGGATTTACCCCGGATCAACTTTACCTACAAAACTTAGTACTCAGTTATATTATGTGCATTTAGGAAAGAATCCAGGCCTCTCTTAAAGCAATCTACTGAGCTGGCCAGAACCACCTCTGGAGGGAGTCTATTCCACATTTTCACAGCTCTTACTGTGAAGAAACCTTTCCGTATTTGGAGGTGAAATCTCTTTTCCTCCAGACATAAATAGTGCCCCCTTGTCCTCAGTGTTGACCTTTAAGTGAATAACTCAACACCAAGTTCACTATATGGACCTCTTATGTATTTGTACATGTTGATCATATCCCCCCTTATTCTCCTCTTCTCAAGAGTAAATAAATTCAGTTCTTCTAATCTTTCCTCATAGCTGAGCTCCTCCATGCCTCTTATCAGTTTAGTTGCCCTTCTCTGCACTTTCTCCAGTTCTCCGATATCCTTTTTGAGAACTGGTGCCCAAAACTGGACTGCATATTCCAGATGAGGTCTTACTAATGATTTGTACAGGGGCAAAATGATATCTCTATCTCTGGAGTCCATACCTCTCTTAATACAAGAAAGGACTTTGCTCGCTTTGGAAACCGCAGCTTGGCATTGCATGCCATTATTGAGCTTATGATCAACTAAAACACCCAGATCCTTCTCCACTACAGATCCCCCCAGTTGTACTCACCCTAGCATGTATGATGCTTACATATTCTTAGCCCCCAAGTGCATAACTTTACATTTATCAACATTAAACCTCATCTGCCACTTAGTCGCCCAATTAGACAGAGCATTGAGGTCGGCTTGTAAATTGGAGACATCCTGCAAGGACATTATTCCACTGCATAGCTTGGTGTCATCTGCAAAAACAGAAATGTTACTTTTGATCTCAGACCCAATATCATTTATAAATATATTGAAAAGTAAGGGACCCAACACTGAACCTTGGGGTACACCGCTGATAACCTTGGACCATTCAGAGTAACAATCATTAACCACAACTCTCTGAATCCTGTCTTTCAGCCAGTTTTCTATCCATTTACAAACTGATATATCTAATCCTGTAGACCAGGGGTGTCAAACTCAATTTCATTGTGGGCCGCATCAGCATTATGATTGCCCTCAAAAGGGCCGGTTGTATCTGTAAGATTAGATGTCCAGCGCATCACCTCCCCCTGTCAAGAGCCACCCCACTATCAGAAGTTGAGTCCCCCCCCCCTCTCCCTTACATCACAGTGCACCCCTTTTCTTTATACTGCTGCTGGGAAGAAGTTGGATGCATTGCTTGAAAGCAGAAAGTAAAGGTCTGGAGGATGACTGGAGAGGTGCGAGGGCCGCATGAAATGGCCTGGAGGGCCGCATTTGGCCCGCGGGCCTTGTGTTTGCCACCTCTGCTGTAGACCTTACCTTACACATGAGCCGTGTGTGGGGAACTGTATCAAATGCTTTAGCAAAATCCAAGTATACCACGTCCACTGCCACGCCTCTGTCCAGGGTTTTACTTACCTCTTCATAAAAGGAAATCAGGTTTGTCTGACAACTTCTGTCTTTCATGAATCCATGCTGTCTGCTGCTTAAATAGTTTGTTTCCAGCAAGAACTCATCCATGTGGTCTTTTATTAAACGTTCCAGTATCTTCCCAACTATAGAAGTTAAACTAACAGGTCTATAGTTACTTGGTAAAGACTTTGTTCCCTTTTTAAATATAGGCACCACATGAGTCCCTAAATATTAGATACAGTGGCTTTGAAATTTCAGAGCTCAATTCTTTTAGGATCCGTGGGTGGATGCCATCTGGTCCAGGTGCTTTATCCACCTTTATTCTGTCTAAATATTTCTGGACCATATCACTTTTGAGCCATTGTGGATTTGGGGCTGTGTCACTCCCACCCCCATTATGGACATGAGCTCCCCCATACTCCATTGAGTATGGGATAAATTGTACCCCTACCCATTCACCCAATAAAAAAGTAGTGTAGTGTGGCAAAAAAACAAGAGACAGTCTTTGACAAGTCCGTTATTAAAAATGTCTTCCTCCGCTTCTTTCTCCAGGCTTCCTCCGGCGCCACCGACCCGCTGAAAATAAAAAAACTATCACCCTCCGACGCAAGTTTACGCCTTTCTGTTCACTCCGATTTCTAACATTTTATATAACTAGGGACAAATTGGAATATCGGTTAGTGTGTCTGACAGGTGCCACATCCAAATAATTTAGACAAGAAGAAAAATGTATCCCTTGACTGGACTTTTAGAAGCACTGGCATTGACACAGTAAATAAATGACCCCAGACATATGGAACGGCAAGCAATCCCCCACCACACACTAGACTATCTTCTCTGGTGTCCTGCCAATTCTAGACCGGCCATTATGGCTCCTACACTATCCCACTCCTTAGATCTTTGAGACTCTCTCAATAACAACCCACTCCTGATATCTAATTGGCGTCCACTAGCACACATTTTTTGAAACCCCCCATTTCCCCCAGGCATGAACATCAAGGCATTCCAGTGGTGGTTGGACAAGGGGCTCTATTGAATTGGACACTTTGTCAGTTCAGTGGGACCTCTCACTTCTGCCCACTGTACTAGCAAGCTTGACATGCCAAAGTCGGAAAGATTCCACCAAATCTCCCACTTTATCCACTCTCTATGGCCCTCTAAACCCAACCCACTCTCGATTATGGCGTATGAAATGTGGTGTGTTCATTCACTGGAGGGGAGGGAGAACAGTGATATACCGATCACTTGCCAAGGTAGAATCCAAGGCCCGGATTCACAAAGCACTTACGCCGACGTATCTCCAGATACGCCGCGTAAGTACAAATATGCGCCGTCGTATCTGTGCACCGAACCCACAAACCTAGATACTGACTTCATCCGACCGACGTAACTTGCCGGCGTAGAGTGGGTGCATATCTTTATGCTGGACGCATGTGGCTTTCCCATTGATTTTCGATTCAAATATGCAAATGAGGGAAATACGGCAATTCACGAACGTACTTGCGCCGGCACATAATATACACGGTTTGCTTAAGTCGTACGTCCGGCGTAAAGTTATTCCCCATATATAAGGATCAACCCATGCAATGGTATGGACCAGGGAACACACGCCGTCACATTTTACGTAGTTTACGTTGTACGTGAATATGGCTGGGCATAGGTTACGTTCACACCGTAGGCAGTGATTTGACGTATCTTAGGCAGTTGTTTCGACGTGATTGTGAGCATGCGCACTGGGATGCAGCCACGACACATGCACAGTTCTTTCTAAGTACTTGCCTGGCACTCGGCACATCATTTGCATGGGGGTCACGCTTCATTACCATGCATCAAGCCTGCTTACGCCTACGAATATAAGCTACGCGGGCGCAGAGTTGGGAGCATTTGTTTTGTGAATTCAATGCTTCCCTCTCCGCGCTGCGCTGGCGTAGCGTAAAAAAAACATACGCTACGGCGGCATATTTATGCGCCGATGTATGTGAAGCCGGGTCCAAATCTCTATATATGACGAAATGGGAGAAAGACTTAGGACAGCATTGGAGCCTAAAGGAATGGCATAGAGCCTCGGATGCAGCCTTCAAGGGCATACTGAACAAAACATTAATTGAGGCCTGTCATGGACCATGAAATACTGAAGTGTTTCTACGTGAAATCCTAATTCATGTATTACAGGAGATTTTATTCTGAACCCCAGCCAGGTCAATAGACTCAGAAGAGATACTCATTGTCCATTGTGTGATAACCCTATCTAAAAGCCTTTTGATTATCAGGTGCAAATGTCTTCTGCCCTGTCTCAACTCTCCAGACGGTTCCATTGTTCTGTGGCTGGCTATTGTGTACATTGATCTGTGTATGGATATTTTTATATTGTGCATCATGTCGCAACTCATTCCTTACTTTTATGTCATAACTTTTTCTTAATAAAACGTTGTACTTTACACGTTGCATACTCATATTTTTTTCAATCTTTGCTGTTCAAAAGCCCCACCGGGACAATTTATTTTTCATTATACCGGGGTGTGCAGCCCTATCTCTCCACCAACAAGTCTGTCTCTTTTTTTCAAAATTCTTTTTTGGGGTGCTCAAACACCCCCCTCCCATTTGACTTAGTGGAGATAAGGCATGAGTTGTTTGACATTCACCTACTTTGTATTTTCATTGTGATTTTGCTTTCAATTGTTGTTGCTCTTTACCATCATGAGCATGTATCAAGGCCACGAATGGGACAGCCTCATGCAGGGGTACGAAACCTCCTTTGAAAAAGTTGATCAAGTCGAAACCCAAATATCATCACTAACTCAACACATCTTCCAAAAAAACTGCTCAATTTTGACTGATGATCCACGGCTTAACAACTTCATACTGGACTATCCATCAATTATCTACAAAAGGGCCACCTCGATCAAGGATCGACTGGTCCGAAGTGAATACATAAATGCCTCTAAGAGAGAGACACATTGCACGACTTTTGGTACTTTCCCCTGTGGACATTGCTCCTATTGCCCACTCATGAAGAGGGAGAGGACTTTTCAATTACCAAATGGCAACACATTCAAATCCTCACATTTTACTAACTGTCAAACCAGGGGTATAGTATATATCATGGAATGCAACTGTGGTGCCTATTACATAGGAAAAACTAAGCAAGAATTTTGGCGCAGAATTTCCAAACACATGTATAGCATGAAAATTGGAAACCTGCACCTGCCCATCGGAAGACATGTAGCATTAAAGCATCAATACATTGTACCTAAAGTCTCTTTCGCCGCCCTATATCGGATACACATTCCGAATAGAGGCGGTGATTGGAACAAAACACTTTTGCAACATGAACAGCGCTGGATCTTCAGACTACAGGCCACTACATATCCTGGTCTGAATGAATCTTGTTCATTTGCTCCTTTCCTTAAAGGCTTCACCTCTGGAAAGACACAATAATTCTAACCTCCTAATTTTGGCCTTTTTGCATGTTCCTGTATGCCATCCCCTTCCAAACACCAGTCTACGACCAATATTGTTCTAGTATTATTTATTTTTGATAACTAGGATGTTTGTTATTGCTGCCTTTGTGTCATTGGATTTCTCCCCCCTCCCTCTTCATGAGCATACACCCCCTCCAGTTGATCCCATGCCATTGATTATCATATTGTTTGTTACATGTTCAAGTGACCGCCTTTTTAGATAAATACTTTACCAGCAATATGGATTGCACTGTTTATGACAAAATGTTTGGGTCACTACATCCTTAAAATATTCTATTATTTATGTAAGTTAATACCAGTTGCTGTTATTTGTAATAACACTATGCTGTGATACATTCCAAATGCATGATGTATTTTATTCTCATTGTTTCCTTCTCCTCCCTCACAGGCTCTCGTGGTGTTATCATGGGGAACTGTTTCCACCTTCCTCTCTTCCTTGTCCTCTGCTCGCCAGTACTTCGGTACGCGGCTGTCCACGTTTGAGTTAGCTCTATGTCACCGCCCAGCAGGGTGAGACAATACATGCGTCACCACGCTGTAATTCTGGCAACAGCCGGGTGGGGTCACTGCCCTAGCGGTTGCCAGGTCTCCCCTGCTGGCGGCATATGCGGCCACTTCCGTAATAACATGACGCCCTGGCGTGCGCGTCATTTCTGGCGGCCGCCACGGCGCCAACGTCACTTTTGTAATGCGGAAGTGTCCGAATCCTTTCGGATTCCGCATACGATGGAAGACGCACCCGGCCATCCACGCTGTTCTTTGGACGGAGGAGGGTGACACACCCCCTCTCCTCCCACCCGGGGTGGGGCAATCGTACCCCTGACCCATCAGGATAGAGGAGGGCGACACACCCTTCTCTTCCTAGCTGGGGTGGGGTAATTATACCCCCGACCTATCATAGGTCTTATAGCGGTATATATTTCCGCTTCCGGATCAAAGCACTTACAGAGCCGACAACGTCTCCATGAGTCCCAGCATCCTCATTTTGGTAAGTCCTGCTTTTTTAAAACTCCATTATTCCACCTTATTGATCCCACTAAGGGAACCCTGGCAAGATATCTTACAAAGGGTGTCTTCTGCTCCTTTCAACCTCAGGTGCCAATACTCTTACTTGACATTGCTACAACCAGGGCCGTCTCTACCATAGGGCAAACAGGGGCAGCTGCCCAGGGCCCTGTCACTGTTGGGGGCCCAAAGCAACCCCCTTTGAAAAAAAAAAAAACTTTTTTTTTTTTCTTTTTAGGGGTCCGGAGGTCCCCAGGGGCCCGGAGGCCCCCAGGGCCCAAGATGGCAACCTCTCCTTTTTTTTATTTATTTTTAAATAAAAAAAATATATTTATTTTATATATTTTTATTTTATTTTTTATTAAAGGGCCAATTTTTTTAAATATATTTTTATTTTTTATTAAAGGGCCAATTTTTTTTAGGGGTCCCCAGGGACCCGAGGCCCCCAGGGCCCAAGATAGCAACCCCCTTTTTTTTAATTTATTTTTAAATAAAAAAAATATATTTATTTTATATATTTTTATTTTATTTTTTATTAAACGGCCAATTTTTTTAAATATATTTTTATTTTTTATTAAAGGGGCAATTTTTTTTAGGGGTCCCCAGGGACCCGGAGGCCCCCAGATGACAACCCCCTTTTTTTATTTATTTTTAAATAAAAATATATAGTTATTTTATATATTTTTATTTTATTTTTTATTAAAGGGCCAATTTTTTTTTAGAGGTCTGGAGGTCCCCAGGGGCCCGTTGTTCCCCAGGGCCCTGGATGACAACCCCCCTTTTTTTTATAATTTTTTTTATATTTTATTTTTATATATATATATATATATATATATATATATATATATATATATATATATATATATATATAATTATTAAAGGGCTCAGAGGTCCCCAGGGCCCCATGTGGCAAACACCCTTTTTTTTTTTTTTTATAAATGTTTATTTTTTTTTTTTTTGTTTATACATTTTTTTTATTAACCACTTGTCATCTGCCCGCCGTCAAATGACGGCGGGCAGACGACTCCATTGTTCTGACATCACGTCATATGACGTGATGTCCCTTTAAAGCCGCGGGCGCGGGGATCCCGTGCGAGTGCCCGGCGGCAACGATCGCCGCCGGGCACACGCGATTGCTCTGTAAGTGAGCTGGGACGTGCAGCTCTGTATGTAAACACAGAGCTGCACGTCCCTGTCAGGGAGAGAGGAGATCGATTGTGTCCCTTGTACATAGGGACACAATCGGTCACCTCCCCCAGTCACCCCCCCCTCATCCTACAGTTAGAACACTCATAGGACACACATTTAACCCCTTCCCCACCCCCTAGTGGTTAACCCCTTCACTGCCAGTCACATTTATACAGTAATCAATGCATATTTATAGCATTTTTCACTGTATAAATGTAAATGGTCCCAAAAATTTTAGAAAAGTGTCCGAAATGTCCGCCATAACGTCGCAGTCCCAATAAAAAAATCGCAGATCGCCGCCATTAATAGTAAAAAAAAAAAAAAAAAATGCCATAAACTATCCCCTATTTTGTAAACGCTATAAATTTTGCGCAAACCAACCGATAAACGCTTATTGCATTTTTTTTTTACCAAAAATATGTAGAAGAATACGTATTGGCCTAAACTGAGGGAAAAAATATTTTTTTTATATATTTTTTGGGGTTATTTATTATAGCAAAAAGGAAAAAATATTGCATTTTTTTAAAAATTGACGCTCTATTTTTGTTTATAGCGCAAAAAATAAAAACCGCAGAGGTGATCAAATACCACCAAAAGAAAGCTCTATTTGTGGGAAAAAAAGGACGCCAATTTTGTTTGGGAGCCACGTCGCACGACCGCGCAATTGTCAGTTAAAGCGACGCAGTGCGGGAAGCTTATATTTTGTCTGGGCAGGAAGGGGGTGTAGGTGCACAGTAGGTAAGTGGTTAAAGGGCCCAGAGGTCCCCAGGGCCCTGGATGGCAACCCCACTTTTTTTTTATAAGTGTTTATTTTTAATATATATATTTTTATTTTTTATTAAAGGGTCCAGAGGTCCCGGATGGCAACCCCCTTTTTAAAAAAAATATATATATTTTTTATATATATTTTTTATTTCTTTTTTTCTTTTTATTAAAGGGCCCAGAGGTCCCCAGTGCCCTGGATGGCTACACCCCTTTTTTTTATATATATATTTTTCTTTATTAAATCTTTTGTTTGTAAAGGGCCTCCCGCTTCTAAATTTGCGGCAGCCCTGCCCCCCCGCATCTCAATTTAAGGGGGCAGCACCCCCCGTTCTCTGCTCCTGGGGGCCCATGCCTGAAGCTGTGTAAGGGGCCCCATAATTCCTGATGGCGGCCCTGCCGCCCGTTAAGCCCCTGTGCTGCCCACAAATCAGGCTGAAAATCATCAGCGGCACGCAGCCAGGTGACAGTACTGCTTCCCTTCCCAGTGTTTTAAAATGTACAGCACCCCTGGCTTCCCTTTAGACGTGCACTTCTCCCTTCCTGCCACTGGGTGCTGCTTGTATATAAAAGTAAATTAGAATGTGATTTTATAACATCCCCGAGGCTGACTTCTTCAGGCTCCATTCAGACCTAGGAGTTTTGTCGCCCTACGCCTGACGCTGAAGCAGCCCTAGATACGCTGGAGGGGCGAATTAACATTGTCGGCTATGGAGATGGTTCACATCTCCACGCCGAACGCCCGTACGCCTGAAGCTCAAACAAGTCCCGGACCCTTTTTTTCAGGCGTATCGGGCGTACGGGCATAGCCGGCAATGTTAATTCACCTCTTCTGCAAAAAATCAATAGGCGTTTTGTCGCCGCAAATCGCGGGGACAAAACGCCTATTGATTTGTCGCCGCAATACGCCGCTACAGCGTACGCCTAGGTCTGAATGGAGCCTCATGTCCTGCTCCTCAATGTATGTCACTGTTTGCTATATTGTAAATAGAAGTTTTCTGTAGAGTGTGCCCAAAGTCTTTATAATATTTGATGATTCACTGCAGGTCTGGTCAGTGTTTTAAAAAGTTCCTGTATTTTACACAAGGCATGGCATGGGGTCACATCATCGTCTGTCCATTCTGCTTTAGCACCATGGGACCCCAGGCCATGCCATGTGTAAAATAGAGGAACTCTTTAAGTCACAGACCAGACCTGCAGTCCAGGCTGAGTAAGGCCTCAGAGCACATGGCATTACTGTCTGTATTTAACTGTTTGATGGGCTTATTTTGGGCCTGACTGGTTCACATGTATGTGTTTTGGCGGCCCACATTTGTGCAGGCACAGCAGCCCATTCATTTGATGCCTCATGTAATAGGCTGAGCACACAGCACACCTATGCCCATCAAGCAATGAAATACAGCACTGTCTGTCCATTCTGCTGTCTGCTGTGACTTATCTGCAGTTCCCGCACTGTCAAACTTGCTGCATTTTTAGACGTTTAGGTCACGCTTTTAAAAACACAGTGCGTTTGTGTGTGCAAGAACTGCAGGTAAGGTGTGGAGAGGAGGAGGGTACAATCTTACATATTTTTTGGGAATGTGTAAAAGTGAAGGAATTTTGGAAAATGATCGAGGGCACGATAAAAGAAATTACTGAAGTGGAGCTGGGAGGAAACCCAGCCACCTACCGTGTTTCCCCGAAAATAAGACGTACTCCGAAAATAAGCCGTAGCGGGATTTCGACGCAAGATAGAAATATAAGACACCCCTCCGAAAATAAGACGTAGCGATGTAGTGTCGAATCTCCGAAAATAAGATGTAGTGTCGAATCTCCGAAAAATAAGATGTAGTGTCGAATCTCCGAAAATAAGATGTAGTGTCGAATCTCCGAAAATAAGATGTAGTGTCGAATCTTGTAGTGATATCTTGTAGTGGTACAACCAGACAAGATGAGTGCAAAAAGAAAGAGTTATTCTGTTGAGTACAAGAAAGGAATTGTGGAGGACTCCCGAGGCAAGAATCTTACGGCTTTTTGCAAAGAGAAGAAGTTGGATATCCGAATGGTCCAAAAATGGCGTGCAGAATACGATAATCTCAGTCTACAGGTGGACAGAGGAAATGCTAAGAAGCGCAAGTGTGGTTCAGGTAGGCAACCTTTATTTTCTGTAATAAAAATAAGACACCCCCCGAAAATAAGCCATAGTGTGATTTCTTGAGGAAAAAAAAATATAAGACGGTGTCTTATTTTCGGGGAAACACGGTACTTATTATATGATTTTCCACTTTCCATGGCAAAGTTTAAAAATTCCCTGCTTAGACACCTACTGACGGCAGCAAGGGCTTGTATCCCAATTTTGTGGAAAAGCACATCTACACCAACTAGACAACAATGGCTAGACAGAGTAACGGAGATCCAGCTGATGGAGAATCTGACGATGGGAATAAGAGAGCAAGAGGAGAAGTATAGACAAACGTGGGCCCCATATATAGGGTATAGAGAACGAGTCAGGTGAGAGGGGGGGGACGTGGGGGAGGGGGGTGGAGAGAGGAAGAGAGAAAACTGCCTTTTTTTTTTTTGGGGGGGGGGGGGGGAAAGGGGGGTAGGGTAAGGGGGGGACGGGGGGATGGGGGGAAATAGGAGAATACAACGCTATATCTATAGGTGGTAGGAAGGAACAGGATTGTTAAGAGCTCGTTAAGAGGAACACGGTTTGAAATTACAATCCTAAAATAATTGTTAATATGGTCTAAATGTTAATGTAAGCCTTATAGACTTGTAACTAATGTTTAATGTATGAAAAATAAAATAGAGAATTTAAAACAGGAAAAAAAAATAAAAAAAAAATAAAATAAAAACTGCAGGTAAGTAGCATGGTGCAAAAGCAGAATGGATTTCAAGGCAACTGATTTTTAAAATGCTGAATGCACCTTTTTTCTGCAGGAAACAAAGGCATGGCAGCCCATTCAAATCAATGGGCTGCTGTGCCGGCACAAATGAGGGCCGCCAAAACACATACATGTGAACCAGCCACGCCCAAAATAAGCTGAAGGGGGGCCCAAAAAAAATGTTTGCCCAGGGCCCAAACCATATTAAAGACGGCCCTGGCTACAACCGATTCGGCTTGTCAGCCAATCCTCTTCAACCCTTACCCATTTAAGAATCAAGGTAATTTACTCTATAGCCCTTATTTTTTCCCTTTCTTCTTTTTCTTTTCTCTCACACCCAGCCCTTCACTTCACCTCTCACCCCATCACTTCGGATCACTATTTCACTTCTGGCTGCTGTGTTTTATTTATTCAGCGCCTCCATTGTTTACAACTTTCACCTATATCATCACTGGCCCCTTCTCTGTTCTCCTTCCCCTCCTCATCCACCTTTCACCCCCACATCACTCCCCCATCCCTCTCACTCCACACCCTCACATCCTCATTATTGCACTCATCTTTTTCACATAGTATTTTAGTCATTTTGTCACTCCCTTTTTCCATTGGCCCCTCTCTTCCCCCCCCCCCTCCCTATTTTTAGTTAATTTTTCCTTGTTTCTTTTTTCTCCCTTTTTTTCCCCCTTTCTTTCCCCCCTCCCTCCGCCCCCATTCTCTACTCTGGCTCCTCCATCAATCCCCTCCACTCTCCGCCCTCTCCTCTTTCTTCTTTAGTCCCCCTTTCCTTGTTTTTTCCCCCACAGTCACCTTTTTCAATCTTTGCTGTTCAAAAGCCCCACCGGGACAATTTATTTTTCTTTGTGTACATTGATTGCCCCCCTGGGGCTTTTGTCTGAATACACATAGCAATCTTTCTATTCAAACCTTTATGACCAATCTCTGCTGGGTCATTTTCAAGTCCTCATTTGCATGGTTGGGGAGGACCTGATGGAGAACTGCCTGGACTTTGAAAGGGACCAATAGGAAAGCAGTTGTTGGGGGCGGGATGTTCCAAATCCTGTATAAAAGTGTGCTGTGTACTTTCAATAAAGTGTGTTCTGTTTACATCCAGCATTAAGCTTTGGCTCATGTATGGATTATTCGGCGATTCCAGGAATATTCCTACTCGTGGAATATTGGGTGATTTTCTTTTAACCCAGAAGAAGGGAATGGATGACGGGGATATGTTCTACTACCATCACAAGGCCAACCTAAAAATCCTGATGAGGTGGTACCTTGGGAGCCAAAAGCATCAGTGGGGACCCCAGAAAAAGGAGAACCAGGGCTGCTCTGTGCAAAACAATTACACAGAGCAAGTAAGTAAAAAAAAAAATACATATAAATATAAAAATTATATAAATTGTTTTTTTAAAACCACAAAACAGTTACACCCTTTTCCAAATCTTTCTGGACAGCCACCATAGAGAGAGACCTGGGCTCCTCCCACTGCCCCCCCCCCCATACACTACAAGATTTCAGCCTCACCATTCCGTCAGCCCCACAGTTTAAGAGTACCTCCAGCCAGCTGGGGGCGACACAATGGGGTTGGTTTACTAAAGGCAAATCCACTTTGCACTACAAGTGCAGTCACTGTAGATCTGAGGGGAAGCTCTGCTGATTATCATCCAATCATGTGCAACCAAAAATACTGTTTATTTTCCTTGCATTCCCCCACCCCCTTTAGATCTACAGCGACCACACTTCCTGTGCAACGTGGATTTGCCTTTAGTAAATAACCCCCAATATGTCATACTAACCTTTCTTCCCCTGACAGTCTCATGCAAAAAGCTTTCAGATAGAAAAAAAAATTTGGTTGGGTACTGGTGCTGTCCTGAAAGCCTTCTGGGGAAAAAAGATATAGTCAGTGTAACTCAGTTTCTCCCGGTTCATCTTTCAGGATAGCCACCAGAGAAGATAAGCAACGACCTTATCTTAGGGTGAGACTACTGCTTGCAGCACTTTATGCCCAAAGGTCTGGTCTTTAGACGATAGCAGGTCCAACCTGTAGTGCATAACGAAGGTGGCAAAGCTGGTCCATGTTGCAGCTCTGTAGAAGTACTAGCCCACTCGGCTTAAGAAGTCACCATCAACCTGGTGGACTGTGCCTTCACAACTTGCGGGGGCTCCAACCCCCCCGGACCACATAGGCCTGAATAGCAGCTAACCCAAACCATCGAGCCATCATACACCTAAAGGCTCTGGACCTTTTACTAGCCCCTGAAAATAACACAAAAATGGAATTAGACTTCCTAAACCGTTTCATACAAAGTACTGAAGGACGCACCTCCTAACGTCCAATTTATGAAAAATACATTCCAGTTCCCTCACAGGCTTTCGAACAGAATGTAGACAATATAATTTCCTGGCCCCTATGAAACTTAGAGGCCACCTTTGGCAAAAATAAAGTAGATCCTCCCAGCTAGGCAGAATCCAGGGAGGTTCCAGAGCCTTTATGATGGAGAACCACAGCCTCCTGGGCCAGTGTGGCGCAATTAGAATGTGTTTTCTGACTAGAATGTTCTCAATACTGCTGGTATCAGTACAGGAGAGGAGAGGCATAACACCTGGAGAACCACCAGCTCTGAGCAAGTGCATCCACTCCGACTGCCCCTCCCCATGTGCTCAGGGAGAAGAGTTAAGCCTTTGCTTTCTCCCTTTAAAGCGAAGAGGTCTACCCATGGCACCCCTACCTTCAGGTGACCATTTTGAAAATGTCCTGGTTCAAAACCCAGTCGCCCTCCCTCTGCTGAGAAAGTCTGCTACCTAGTTCTGTCCCCCCCTCCCCCATCAAATGTACCACAGAGAGGGATAGAACATTGTTTTTGGCCCACTTGAGTATAAAGTTCCTCCAGGACCCACAGAGATCTGCTCCTGGTACACCCCCCCCCCCCCCCCTGCTGCCATATGCCACAGCAGTGTCCCTCCAGTTTGCATCCTCTCACTTTTCTGCACACCATGGCAGCTTAGTGACAAGAAGTCTGTGGCGGGGAAGTTTTGAGCAGGTATTCTCTTCTTATAACCCCTAACACAAACTGGTTGGAGATGATCATCTCCCATGTGGTTAATCCATCATTGTTTTTTTTTTTTGGGCTGTTCAGGAGGGCAAAAATCCAATCCAAAACAGTCTCCAAACAGGTCTCTTGTGAGTGGAATTCCACACTTTGACCTTGGATGCACCATCTCCCTGCCACATCTTGCGCCATAGGGCCTTCCTTGCTCAATTGGTCAGGGCAGCGGATTTTACAGACATGTGCATCGAGCCTGAGTCCTAGGACTTTTTCAAGAGCAAGTCTATCCTTGTGCATACAAGTCTATGCTTGTCCATGGGGTGCAAAAGTGCCCCCATGTCCTCAAAGGCCAGGCCAGTAAGCCTGGAAACCTGTGAAAAGGCTATAACCAGCTTAGGCAATTTATTCCAGACTAGGGAAACATGCGTTTCAGAGCCCTTTGGGGGGAAAAAAACAAAAGATACTTTTGGGGTTTTGCAACTCCCTCTTGATGGTATTGACCAAGACGTCGTGGACCAGGAACACACTTTCTGCTCCCCAAGGCTCTTGTACATCTGCTTGTGGAGCAACAATGATTTCAACTTGGATTCCAAAAGTGGTATGATCGCACCCAAGAAATCCTCCACTTCTTCTAGGGAAAGTTTTTACCCAGAGGATCGTGTGAATTCCCCATCCTCAGCAGTCTAAAGAATCACCATCTGCCTCTTCCTCAATTTCCTCGCTGGAGGCCCCTGTCCTCTCTCCACTAACAGAAGAAGCATTCGCTGGGCTAGCTGCAGCACTGGCGAGGACTAATCTGGGTCTACGGCATCTGGAAGTCTTAAAAGCCTGGAAGTTAGAAAGCTCCATGACAGACACTGCTAGGTCCGTACATCGTTCCACTGACTGCTCCCTCACTAACCCTTCAACGCACTCTTTACAGAGTACCCCGATCCAGGATTCCCTCATTGTAGTTCTGCATGAAGGACATTTCTTCTTGGAGATGTTCCTACATTTGTCTGAAACACAGAACCCCAAAAAAAGGAGAGCACAACCATCAATTGCCCACACCATCCCTCAACACAGAGGCCCAACCACCATCAGGGGCCCAGACACACTCCCTTGACCACCAAGGGGGAACAAACACCCATGGTGTTTCCGGGACAGGGAAAGTGAACACAACCCCAGGGTTCACCTGAGAGTGGCTGGTGCTGCTTGTGACACGAACATCTCCCATTGACAAAAAAAAAAAAAAAAAAAAAAAAAAGGGTGTTACTGCTGCCTCCCTGCACTGTCCCCCACAGCGAAATCAAGGCTGCAGCAGACCAGCACGCTTTCAGATCCCACAAAAATGCCCGCCCCTGCTGGAACGGACGTCACACCATCCAGCCCCAGCTCCCAGAGCTCCTTTGCCGTCTGTAATCTCTCATTAAAAAGGAGTTGTAAAGGGAAAAACATATTTTTGCTAAAATTAATGTCTGCAAGGTAGACAGAATCGTGTAATGATTCTGTTAAAAAACGAGTAAATACCTATTAAATTCCTTCATCTATATCACCTTCGGCATTCTAGTTTCTATTCTCTCATTCACTTGTTGATTTGCGGCACTCGTTCATGGGGGGCAGGCATGTCAATGACCACCACAGTAAAGCCTCCCTTCACGGTGGGAGTAACAGACAAGCAGGAAGTGAACAGAGAAGAAATAGAGCAACTTCTGAGCAAAAACAATGAGGAAGTGAAAAAGAGGAATGTCTGCAGGTAAAGCATGGGTCTTCAAACTATGGCCCTCCAGTTGTTCATGAACTACAATTCCCATCATGCCTTGTCATGTCTGAATGTCAGAGTTTTCCAATGCCTCATGTGATGTGTAGTTCCACAGCAGCTGGAGGGCCGTAGTTTGAGGATCCCTGAGGTAAAGGATGCCCATTATGAAAAAAAATAAAAAAAAAATTACAACCCATTTAAAGGTGAAAAACTACCTTGCTGAGCCAGCCCCTCCGTTTTACTTATCTGAGCTTTGACTCTATGTGGGCACAATCTCTCATTGCTCTCCCCACAACTTCTCGGTTCTTCATTGGATTGATTGACAGCGGTGCTGCGCTGTTGACAACCAAATTCAATGACACAGGCACCGAGTCATTCACTCTGCAGCAAGGGAAGCAGAGTATGACACAGGAGCATGCCCACAAGGAAACCCACCCCCTTCCTAGAGGGGGGTATCTATTGCCAGGAGGAGCCGCAAGCTGTCGTGGGACACCAGGACGAAGACGATCGGCCCACTCTGTGCAAAACAAACTGCACAGTGAAGGCCAGTATGGCATGTTTTTTTTTTTTTTTTAAACAACCATAGTATCACTTCAAATGTTTTTATTTAATCAGTCTGATGATAATTACCAGAATTAATCACCAATAGTATATACAAATATATCTGTTCTTCTCAGAGTGAATTATAGATTTTGCTCCCTAGCCATATAGTTTGTCATTTATATTCATCACTGGAGAATAAATAGCTTTTTTTTTTTACTTTACATATTAACTGCTTTTTACCCCACACTTAAGATTATCAAAGCAATTAAAAAAAAAAGCCAACTAATTATGAAAATAGTTAGGTGCAGCTTTAGCATTTTCTGTATCCGCTGAATGTTTAGCCAGAAAAATGCAGCAGCCACAAACTAATATAGTAAAATTAAATTGCAACAGAAATAAAAATGCCTCTTTACCATTAGATATACATCTTCAAATGGTAGGGAGGACATAAAACCATTACAAAATGATTACAAATAAAGAATGCACATAAAAAAAACCCACACACAAGACAAAGTTTTGGAATAATCCCGATTTTTAATTTACAAGGTTTGGTGGTAAAGGTCAATTCGGCAAAGTGCTCACTGGATTCTCATACAAAGAAAGCATTTGTTATGTATACTTGCTGACCCCTGCAGGCTATTTTGCCAACTGCAAAAAATCCAAAACCTTGCACCATTATCAGCAGGTGGCTAAATTACACCTTTTACTAACAGTGATTCCACTGGTTCCCTATTGAATCCATAGCTGCATACATGGGAATATTTGTTCAGCTCACACAAAATGGCTTCCTCTGCATGACAGGTGATTTAATGGGATTCTACCTCCAAAAGGCTAATTGAATAGCTACAATTTTAAAAGCTAAAATTTGTTCAAAATATGTAACTTGGCCCTTTGATGAAACAAGCAGTTTTAATATGTCGTAATACACAACTGGTCATTACATTACAGTAGCTAAATCCTCAGAACAGATGTTCAAGTGTTTCATGGGTGAAAGCCAATTTTTAGATCTCATTTACTAAGAGTAGCCACTCTTTTCAAACTGTCCACTGCTCAAGCCTGGCTTGATCGTTGCACAGAATAAGGCCCTGTCCACAGGGTACACTTTTACAGGGCAATAAAAGCACATGAAATGAATGCATTCACCATTAGATCATATGAAACTGTTGACACTGTAGGTGCACTGCTTTTTGAAGTCCTGCATCTTCAGCACAGTTTTTTAAAAGCACACGAAGAAGAAGAAAAAAAAGAACCCTTTGTCTTTTAAATCAATGTGAATGCAGCAAAAACAGTGTGAAAATGTCCTAAAGCTGCACAAAATCACATCAGTATGAAAGAGCCCTAAAAGATCTAGGACAGGGGTGTCAAACTGGCGGCCCTCCAGCTGTTGCAAAACTACAAGTCCCATGAGGCATTGCAAGGCTAGCAGTTACAAGCATGACTCCCACAGGCAGAGGCATGATGGGACTTGTAGTTTCGGAACAGCTGGAGGGCCGCCAGTTTGACACCCCTGATCTAGGAGGTTCAAATTCAACATTTTGAAGCCAGTTAGAAAACAGGTTCATCCCAGAATTCAACTTTAACCAAACCAAGCTCTCTCCCCCCCCTTAGAACACCTATACATCACTTGCTTATTTTCAGACTGCTCCAGCCACAGGATCTATTTCCCATGTCAGCCAGCAATGGCTGCAGTAGATGGGAATGAGCACAGACAGAATGGCAACCATTGGTGACATCGCCACTCCAGGCTTTCCTCTGCCCAGCAGTCACAACTGGATGACACAGGGAACAGCAAGTGATTTGAGAGTATGAAAAGGAGTATATACATACACACAGGGAGGGAGCACTTTTAATATGAATTACGTTTTTGCCTAGAACTTCAATTATACCTCTAAATACCATTTTAAAAGGTTGACAACCCCATTAAATTGGTCTCAAAAAACAAAATGTTGAGAATGTAATCACCCCAGTAATGCAGCTTGCAAGCTTTTTTTTTTCATACAAATTCCATTTTGTCTGTCAAAGTATTACTGATGCAGTTTTACAGTTCTTCACAAGTGTGTAAAATTCTGTACACTGTATAACAGATTCAATCAACTATATACAAGAATTTTTTATAATGGTCTGGCTGACCTGGGCAAAAGCAAAGTACGGTTTTCTTTGATATACCTGAGTTTTGCAAACAAATCTGCATAAGGTCTGAACATTTGCAGCCAGCCTTAGGCTTGCGACGGCAAACAGGGGCACACAATCTAAAAATTATATATTTGTCTCATTGTCACCCAAAGCAAATAAAAAAAAATGTACTGTCATTAGCACCTTCTCACCCTTTAATTTTTGTTTGTTGTGTTCAGGTTTTCACACTATATACATTTTGTACCCTACAAGTTTAAGAAAGTTGGTACAACATGAAAGCAATCTAAAAAGTTTGCTTTCATTACAGTTTCCCTTAGTCCTTGCATATTTTTTGTTTTGAGGACTTTTACTGTATAAACAATCTAATCTGTCACCATCAATATTAAGTAAATAGCTTTTTTTTCAAAAAATTCTTTAAATCGTATATTCAAAAAGGTACTGCCTAAAAGGAAAGTTCCATTAAGCACTTAAAGCGGATCTCCACCCTAAAGTGAAGTTCCGCTAATCGGAACCCTCCACCCCTCCCGGTGTCACATTTGACACCTTTCAGGGGGGCGGGGGGTGCAGATACCTGTCTAAAGACAGGTATTCGCACCCACTTCTGGCTCGCAGTTTTGGGCAAAAGATGGGGTTTTCCCGTTGAGTGCTGGGAAATCTCGGCTCCCAGCACACAGCGGGAGCCAATCGGCGGGCGCAGCGCGACTGGCGCAAGCGCCGTAGGGAACCGGGCAGTGAAGCCGGAGCGCTTCACTTCCTGGTTCCCTCACCGTGGATGGAGGGGGGAGCAGCAGAGAGACGAGCGAACGCTCGTCCTCTGCTGCAGATGCCGCTGGACTCCAGGACAGGCAAGTGTCCTAATATTAAAAGTCAGCAGCTGCAGTATTTGTAGCTGCTGGCTTTTTATATTGTTTTTTTAAGGGCCCATCCACATTAAGTGAATTGGGCAAGGTAAGTACTTGCACCGCAGTAACCCTACGCATGCAGTGGGCAGTTGATGTTAGAGGAAAAGGCTGCAATACTTTCCTTAGTCCTCTCTCCCCTAGAAACAGCACTCTTCTCAACACTCCAGGTTGTGGTCACACCATCTGCATCCTCACATACAATGCAGCAGGATCTGGTCCTGCACTGTATTGATACTCTGGCCTGAGCACCTTAAGGGGCGCACCGATGGAGGAACGCCTAAACGTAAGGACCACTGCAGGACTGGAGCTTTAAAAAAGTCCACTGGCTCCAACAGACATCAGAAAAGGCCATATGAAGTCTGATACTCAAGCCAGAGAACGCCAAGAGGCCCTGGATTGCAGGAGCTGCGATATAGTTCTTGGTGGAAAAGGGGAACACAAGGGCAGGTTGTTACCTCACATTCCACTGATTAACGGATTAGTCCTTTATTACGTGCTTGTGTTTTCAAACACATGCAGTCCTTTACACCTTTGCTACCAATACTTACAAGAAGTCAAACAAAACATTCCATGCAAAAGGCTGAAGATGGAATGTCTGCACTAGTGATACAACACTCTTCCTTCCCAGATAGCTTTTGTACTGACAAGTTTGTACTGACAAGTTTAAGATTTTAAACACATTGATGGAAAATTGTAGTCTGTTTAGTGTGGGGGGGGGGGGGGGGGTGGGAAATATATATGCAAAAATTGTAACACATGTTGCTGACCAGCACAAAAAAAAAAAATGGAGCCCAATAATCTCCTCAACATTAGCACTTTGTCAAACAAAGGGGATAATTGAAAAGAAAATAAGCATTACAACTGGATAGGGCCTTTTCCACATGGTGAACTGGAAGAAATGGGAATTGCCCCAATTCTTTCCCACAGCAGTCTATAGGCATATGCAGGTTTGCATACTCAAGTATACAAACGCTAAAGTAATAACATCTCCTGACAGTTAAAGGATCACTAAAGGAAATTTTTTTTTTGCTTAAATGACTGTTTACAGGGTATAGAGACATAAAAGTTAACCGATTCCTTTTAAAAATGATTAAAAATAGATAAAAATCAATCATAATATGCCTCTAGTTTCACTTTCGTTTTTTAAACTGGTTTTGTGTTTATGTGAAGTAGAGAGAGAGACAGAACAAAAAAACAAATCCAGGGCAGCGTTTTGTTTTTAAAATTAATCTGATTGGTTCTGAGGAGTTTTAGACACACAGCTTGGACCACAGTGAAAAGCTGCCATGAGATTTTTCATAAAGAGCCAGACAAGCAGGAAGTGTGGAGATCAGAGCAGAATTACAGTAACTTCAAAGCAAAAACAAACAATGAGAACATGAAAACAGCACTGCATTAAGGTAAAGGAAGCTATTTAGCTAAAAAAAAAAAAAAAAATCCTTTAGTGATCCTTTAACAATTTATCATCATTCACATTTTTAAAGAAAAACATAGTTAAATAGCTACACTTAGCACATTATGGTAATTCAATGCATTGTGAAATATCTTGAATGTAAAGTGTGAAAAAAAAAAAAAGCTAAATAAATCAGGCATTGTTTGGTTGTGTTTTAATGTTTTAAACTTTTTTTTGTCATAAGTTCAATTTTGTTTAAAATGTCCCATGAAAAAGATTAGCTCCATACAATTAAGGAGAGAAAAATGGAGTTGAACAGCATATTGAATGGGGGAGCAGAACAGAAGGCATCATCTGAAGATGGAACCCCCAATTAGTTGGCAGTATCACATTAAGATTGTCCACCATTTGGGATTGTATAATGCTAAAAAAAAAAGAAAAGTGTGTGATTATATATATATATATATATATATATATATATATATATATATATATATATATATATATATATATATATATATATATATATAAAATCTTAAATCAACAAATTGATATTTTAGGCCTTAGCTAAAGTTTGGACAAAATACTTTCTCTTTACTGCTGCTCCATATATGAAAAGAAAATGTAGACAATTGAAGCCAAACATGTATATACAGACTGAATATTGTCAAAAAACAAAGTCATGCTCTTTCTGGGTCATGCATTTTTTGGTTACAGCTTTAATACTATTTTGTGAGGGGGGGAAAAAAAAAAAAAAAAAAAAGTATATGCTTTATATATGCAAACTGAAGCGACACCTTCAGTGGTGCCACACCAAAAGCTCATGGATGACCCAAGAAGTACATGGATGTAATGGCATGTGCCAAAAACAGCACATCACTCATACATTTAACCAGGTTTCTGGGAAGGAAAAACACTTTTAGCCACTTCCTTGTCCTTACTTCATGACTGAAAGAATAAGCAGGACCCAAAATGGGGGGGGGGGGGGGGGGATTTTGAGGCCAGAATCTTTAATGGCTAGGAAAACAAAATCAAGCTCATATTCACCTATTGGTACAGACTGACCGACCCTTGGGGGGGGACAAAACAAAAGACCCATCACCCAAAATAATGCACTGAGACAGGCAGCATGCCCATGGCATGTTTATTATGGGCCTTGTTACTATGAGAGAGAAAAAAAAAAAACTTATGGGGCTCAATAAAAAAAGCCAAGTGCTAACAAAAGGAGTGGCGAAGGACAAGGCAAGAGTACCCAGACAGGTTTGTTAAGGTACAAAGCAACTTGAGGGAGTTAATCCTAGCTTTTTTTTTTTTTTAACGGGGGGGGGAAAAAAAAGTTGCAATTTTCATTTCTGCCACCCACCATTCACAAATATTTGCAGATCTACAGTACAAAATTGGCAAACTCAATTCCTGTTTGCCAACATCAAGCCATTGAAATCAGTCAAGTCCTTTCACCACCTCCACATTTTGTGGTTGGGGTGGAATTAATCATGGGGGAGAAATAAAGAGAAAAAAAAAATAGGAGGAAGGAGCCTAGTTGCGTTGACCTTTGGCACCAGGAAGGGCAGGTTTCTACGCAAGTGCGCCTTTGACGGATTTCTCATCGATCCTATTTGCCAAGCCAGGTGCGCACAAGAGCGTGCTTGACAGGCATTCTGGAGATTAGATGTCCATTTCAAACTGAGCGTCCTCACCTAGAGGAGAAACAATCATAAGGAAGGAGATTAGGCAAGGATATGAAAAATGCCTTCTTACATTCACATTAATAGGCTCGTAGTCAGATAAGCACTCTTGTGGATAGTCCCAACAACAAATGTCTTACAATGGGGTGCAAGCTTCCAATAGTTGATAACCAAATCCTGTAGCTGTTCTCACAATGGCTTAACATATCAGTGCTGTGACCGGCTGCCTTTCTCCTCTTGACCAGACAGCTGCAAAAGGTGGGGATGAGAATCCCCCTGCTGAAGTCAAGTCAGGAGGAGAGATAGCTGGTCTAGTTAGCACCGAGCTGCACTCTGAAATCAGTTACATACCGGTAATTGCATTTTTTTTTTTTTTTTATAAGGAACAGACACGAGGCAGCTTACATTATTAAAGAGATAGTGTGAAACCAATTTCAGCAGCAGGAGGGGCGGGGCAGGCATTGAAAGAGCACAGAGGTGGTGGGTGGGTGCATGACAGAGGCACGTAAACAGACCACCGTGTCAAGGCTCAGCAGTCCTGATGCACCGTGGCCAGGGGGGGGGGGGGGGGGGGGGTGGCTTCAACCCATCCCTCCCCCCCATCACCACGCTAGATGGCTTGGCAAACGGACTTGTGAAGTACAGCGTTTCATCTTTCAACAGACCGCAGCCTGCCCCTCCGTCCTCACCAGCACACCAAACAGCCCAGTTAACAGATCCTTTACCAAGCCAAGTAACAGATATAGGTGCCTTCCATTTGTGGATGCCATCAGCTCCTTATTGCTATGGGAACCCACAGCAATAAAAAGTTATTTTTTTTGAATGCACATTCCTGCCATCAGTCACCTTATTGCATTGACATTTGGATATTGGTTCTTCCATGTACACCATCGCACTTGTTACTTTTTTCCTCGCCATCAAGTGTCTCAGCTTTTTTAAGTGGATGTAAACCCACTGTCATAATTTATAATTCAGGAATCTAGGGTATATCTATAGGGATATACATGGCTCCTGCATGTATCCTTATCTTTCAAAACTCACCCCTTCAGCTGTACAGAGCCTCAAAAGATTGCAGAATCAAGACAAGCCTCGCGCCAGGGGAGACCGAAATGACAGAGTGCATTCTGTGAAGCAGTGCACGCTCATGTTACTCCTGACTGACAAGATTGCGATTACTCAGAGCTTGATTAATGCCCCTTTCACACTAGGGCAGGACATGCGGTGGTGGTATAGCGTCACTAAAATTCACACCGCTATACCATCACAATTGCCACAAAATTCGGCCACTAGCGGTGCAGTATTAATCCCCGCTAATGGCCGTAAAAGGGTTAATACCGCCCGCAAGAGGCACATCAACAGCGGTATTACCACGGTTTCCCCATTGTTTGCAATGGGAAGGAGGGGTAAACACACCGCTCCAAAGATGCTGCTTGCAAGAGATTTTTTTTCTCCCGCCAGTGCATCGCCTCAGTGTGAAAGCCCTTACATTCACTTTAACCCACTGAGCACTGATTCGTTTTGTAGTACAAAGCTTAGAAGTAACGAGTGACGTTCCGCTTTGGTCCAGTTCACACCATGGAAATGCAGTCTGAATGCATGTTTTTGATGCGTTCTAGTGCATTTTTGAGCAGTGCCGTGTCATTTTTTCCCCTTCTTAACCCAAAGAAAATGTCTGTTCCAGTACAGGAAAAATGCAGCATGTTCTACTTTTTCTGAAACTGCAAGCACTGGTGTGAACCATTCTATTGAAAACTATATAATCTACTTTCCATGCATTTTTGATGCAGCATGCAAACCGCACTGGACTGCTAATGGGCCAGTTTACACCATGGAAATGCAGCTTGGATGCGTTGCAAATGCTTTTCCGCATGCACGTTTTTTTATGCATACTGACTTTTATGGACACTAAAAAGACAAAAAAGTAAATTTTATGCAGGGATAGCAACATATCAGTCCCTTATTAGCTACACATACACACACACACATCTTACCAATAGCGGTCTTCCTGTCATGGTTGTTCAAATTATTTGTTTCTACTTTGGGGGGTTCGACAGCAGTAATAGGGCTGGTAACGCCAGGAATATCCGGCAAGCGACGAGGAGGGGTCTGAGCCAAGGGAGAATTGCGACGGTCCAAAAGAAATTTACGATCATAAATGATCCTGGTCCCTAAAGGAAGTAATAAAAATAAGTAAACAAAATTAACAAGTCGTGGTACAGCAGATTACAGTAGCCAATAGCAGCCTTTACATTTCTCGCTAAACTGAAGGGGAAAGAATCTCAATACTCACACCTGTTCAACAAATTTTGATTTAAAGCTATTATTCAGGGACTTCTGTCAAAGATCCAGTCCATAAGCCTGTTTTGTCAAAGTGTTTAACACAACTGCGATGTGTTCTACATATGTGCAAGCCCACTGGTGGCTGAAACAACCCCTTTAAATCAGTCCAATATGTGAAAAGAATCTGCATTGATGTAGCTGAGCATCCCTCTCTACCCATCACAAGCATGTTTACTTTGTCACAGAATAAAAGGAAAGTGGACATTAACCACTTCAATACCAGGCACTTAGACCCCCTTCCTCCCCAAGACAATTTTCAGCGCTGTTTAAATGACAATTGCACAGTCATGCTACACTGTACACAAATTTTATCATTTTGTTCACACAAATCGAGCTTTCTTTTGGTGGTTTTTGATCCTTTTTTTAAATTATATTGCTAAAAAAAAAGGTGAACACTTTGCAAAAATATTGTTATAACATTTTGTAAACAAGTACGTTTTCTTACTCACTGATAAGGCGGTACTGATCGACACTGATGGCGCTGCTAGCAGGCATTGGGGATAGGCCCTGGTGGTCTAGGGTGTCATACCTGGTGGTCCAATGTAATGGCCACCACTGGACGGGCATCCATTGGGGGGGGGCTGGAGTGCTTATAATCGGCACAAACCCCCCCCCCCGTCAGGAGAGCAGCCGATCAGCTCTCCTCTATTTACTGTAAAAGAATAAAAACAAGCCGCTATCATATATCGCAGCTTGGCGCTCACAGCCGCTTCCCTCTCTCCCCTTGAGGCAAAGCGGGCAGGGCTGAGATTACCCTGCTGTCAGCGAGGAGAGAGGTGGACGTGCCTGGAGTTTTCTAACAGAAGAAACTTCAAAAAGGTAAAAAAAAAAAAAAAAATTGTAGGGTAAAAAAAATGTAATCCCAGTGGGGATCAAATACCACCAAAGGAAAGCTGTGTGGAAAAAAAATAATAATTTAAGTTTCGTTAGTGTCACACCACCATACAAAATGCAATAGCACTGAAAGATGGAAACTGGTCCGGGGCAGGAAGGCATATGTGCCCAGTATTCATAATGCATCAATTTCTCACATGGTATTATACAGGCATACCCCACTTTTAAGTACACAATGCTAAAGCTAGACTGCAAAATCAGACTCACTTCTGCATAGAAACGAGCCTGATTTTGCACTCTCCAGCTTTAGTAAATAAGCCCCATGTACTTAAGACAGGTATGCCTGTATATGCCAATGTACCCAAGCTAAAGTTTACATGCTACATGAAGAGAAAAAAAAAAAGGGTACAAGATCGCAACCATTAAAAAGGTCTGAATGCATCAACTTGCAACCTACAATATATGATACCCAAGGTTGCGATTTTATGGTCAATGCCTCCCACGGCACTTGCGTGGGCTTTAAGGCCCAGGACGTGGGAATTGGCTTACAGTGATGACATGAATTTGAGGCCACCCTGTTAACGCAAAATAAGTTACCATGAACAAGAGCAGTCAAGGGCAGCTTAGTTAGCTAAAAGCTTGCTCTGAACACACCTGCAGGTCACCATGGACACATGTGCGTTGAGCAATTAAGCCCACTTTTCCTGCCACATGTGTTATACGGTGGGCAAAACAGACTGGGGAGCCTGCTAAACATGTTCCACAGAAAAAAATAAATAAAAATCTTCCCCCCTCAAGCAGAATGAAGATTCACAATTGCCGTCTATAGTTACAATCCATGAGTTATATGTTGCAGCCAATAGCAGGTAATAATGGTCAATAGCTTTAGGACAGCACTGACGGTCAGCAAAGTCAAAAATGTGTCTTATAAACAGGGGAAGCTGTACAGCAATAAACTATACAAATCAATTGGTGAATAATGAACTCCTGCCCTGCAAGGGGCACTGCTTGTTTAGTGTAGGGCATGTGAAAAGCACTTTTTACTTATCGAATCCTCCACTCCTGTCCTTCAGCATCCCTTAGACTGCTGTAGCATAGGAAAAAAGGTTGCAGGAATTGGTCTAGCCAGTCTGCAAAAGCAAGAGACCAGGTAAACTCATTCACCCAGCCACCTAGGCATAAATGAGCAGCTAACCATTGCAGTGCCAGCACAGCCCCACTGTAAACGAGGACTTCGGCTTGTAGAATAAACTTGATAGCCATTGCTATTCAAGTACCACCCAGCCTGAAATATAAAAAGGGGCTTTGTCTATATAAAGCTCTTGTCCCCGTCTGGACTATATCCAGTTTCTTTGTTAAAGGAAACAAAACAAATTGTGGTCAGCAACTCTGACCAGGCGCAGATGTCACACAAAATGTTTTAAACAAAAGTCTGAATACCTAAAAGCACATGACTAGGGCTGCACCGATACCACTTTAATAAAAAGTATCAGTACTTGTACCGTCTTTAAAGGCAACCCCCCCGATGCTTTTATGTCTACAATTTTACCTTTAAAAAGAATTATATATAATTTTTATTTTTTAATCAGCCCTGTTGGGGGGAGGAGGCTGTTTTGGCAAGATATCAGGGGCCTTAACAGACCCGACATCTCCCCTTTGAGACAAAGGGACCAGGGACAGATTCCCTAGTCCCTTTCTCTGCAGCCTCAGCTGCATTGAAAATGAATGGACAGGTGACAGAGGCTCCACCCCATCCATAAACTGAAGCATCATAAATACAGGTTACGAAGCTTAATTAGCCACTTTTCCGGTTTAATAGTGATTTGGATATATACCGTATGAGCGCTGCCTGGGAGAGGGCATGCTGTCAAATTACACTACAGGAGAGTCTGTTTACTCAGCGTCTGTAAAAGAAAGTCCTGTCTCTACTGGGCTTCCATTGGACAACCATTCCATCCATCATAGGAGGCGGGACTTTGTATTAAAGAGGCAGCCGAGTAAACATGATACTCCTTTATGTAATCCATTGGCACTGGTCCTGCCCCCTTTGAGGCTGCAGATGGGCATTGATCAGGCTGCAGATGGGCACGGACCCTTATTTTACTTCACAGTTCTTTATTCAAAAACATAGGTTTTTCCTTAAACATCCCTCTTAAAGGGTGTGTTATATGCCAATAAATACAGATAATATACAAATAACACGCCTGAGCTCATCCTTAGCGATCAGGGATTCGTTGGAGGCCACAAGAGATAAATAAGATATATATCTCCAATAACACACCCAAGCTCATCTCTACCACACACAGCCATAGAGGCAAGAAAAATTAGTATTAGGGAAGGGCCTTTTCATCCCTTTGCCGAAAGAGAAACATTGCGGATAATTGAGCCGTAAATGGGGCAGGGCCCCGCCCCGGGTGCCGTCCCATTACTGGGGTGTCCTGTCGCAGTCCTCGTGCCACGGAGCTTAAAGGGTCACTAAAGGAAAGCTTTTTTGCTGAAATTACTTTTTACAGGGTATAGAGACATAATAGTTAACCGATTGCTTTTAAAAACGATTAAAAACAGATCATATAATGTGCCTCTAGTTTCACTTTCGTTTTTGCGTCTAGTTTAGTTTTTGCATGTAATTTAATGCCTCTGTGCTGGACAGTGCCATGAAGAGTGATGGTTAGGAAAACAAAACTAGAATCTCCCAGTACTGTGGTCATCAAGAAACAGACAACCAGGAAGTGTCCAGAACAGAGCAGAATTACAGCAACATCAGAGCAAAAATGAACAAGGACATGAAACCAGGACTGCAGTAGGGTAAAGGAAGCCATTTAGCTAAAAAAAATCCTTTAGTGACCCTTTAACTACACAGGCTGCAGTAACAATGTCCTGTATCCTGTGACAGACAGCACACTGATCCTATGGTGGGACATTGATTCAGTGCGACGTGATCACAGGAGGCAGGACACTTACTGCGACCCAGGCAATTCAAATGCAGCTCTTACATACAGAGATTACCACTCTGATCCAGGAACTGGCAAGCTGCATGACAGGCACAGATGAGGCTGCATTGATCTCTTGGATTATGTCCCCCAATCTGACCACCTCCTGTACCATGTCTTCTAGAGGTGCAACGCATGGAAATTTTGCTAATCCTCAATGTGCAATATAAAAAGTGATTCAGTCTAGTGTACTTTTCAATTTCAGTATCGATTTCGGCACCAAAAAACCCATTCAGTGCACCCCTAAGTATTAGTGCTCGGAGACACTCAGGCCAAATTTTAATGGTTCAAAGAATGTCAGGCGGGGGGCAGGAGAGGCCGGAGGATCACAGAGGGGTAGGACACCGGAAATTCGGGTTGATAGGTGCAGCGATGAAGGGGAGTGAGGGAGTTACGAGCACCGATCCCCCTGTATAGATTTTTAATTAGGCAGCCAACAGCTGCTTCTCTACAGTGGCTGTGTTCCAACAGACCCGAATGGGACCATCAAAACAAGTGCTCTTTTTTTTTTTACTTTTGAAGAAAGAAAACCATGTGATGCACCAGGGTTAGTGCATCGAGCCATTCCTTCCAGCCACATCAGTAGATGCTGTGTTTGAATCATTTTCTTTTCACTTAAAATCTGATGCTGCATCCACTGAGGCAAGTAGGACTAGCAAAAAAAAAAAGTCCCGATTTAAATAAATGGCTAACACCACTTGGCAAAAAGGATGGAACAGGTCACGACACGACCCTGTCAAGGTGAAGGATCAAGTATGGTTCCCCTGCACCAAAGGGCCACCAACTCCGACACCCTTCTAGCCGAGGTGATGGTCATCAGAAAAGCTAGCTTGCGTGACAGCAAGTCTAGTGGAATTTCCTCGATAGGCTCAAATGTTTTTTTACAGATAGCACCAAGTTAAAGCCCCAAGGACACATAGGTCAGGGGTCGACAATATCCGGGTGCCAGGTCCCAATTGCGACCAGAAATGGTGACCTGGCGCTCGCGGCGGCTGGTAATTGAGGCCGTGGCTTTGCGGCCTACAAGTCCGCGGCCTTAATTACCGGCTGCCGTGATCGAGCGGCGGGGGAGCACGGAGGCACAGGATCCGGTGTCTCCGTGCACCCCCACCTCCCGCGCTGCGCGATCGCCGCGACAAACGGTAATTGAGGCCGCAGCTTTGCGGCCTTGTGAAGTCCCAAGCTCTTCCTTCTGTGAGCTGGCGCCATCTGGTGGTGGCCGTTTGGCATTACAAGTTAAACAGCAATTGTAATGTAATTTTTCACTATTTTCACTGCCATCTCCTTCCCTATAATTAGAACCCCCAAACATATTTTTCATTCCAACATCCTAGAGAATAAAACGGCGATCTTTGCAATACTTTGTGTCACGCCGTATTTGCGCAGCAGTCTTACAAGCGCACTTTTTTGGGAAAAAATAATTTTTTTTTAAATTAAATAAAACAGTAAAGTTATCCCAATTTTTTTTTATATTGTGAAAGATGTTACTCCGAGTAAATTGATACCCAACATGTCACGCTTCAAAATTGCAACCGCTCATGGAATGGCGTCAAACATTTACCCTTTAAAATCTCCATAGGCGAGGTTTAAAAAAAAAATCTACAGGTTGCATGTTTTGAGTTACAGAGGAGGTCTAGGGCTAGAATGATTGCTCTCGCTCCAACCATCGCGACGATACCTCACTTGGTTTGAATACCGTTTACATATGCGGGCGCTACTCACGTATGTGAGCTCGTCAGGACGGGGTGCATTTTCTGGCTCCTAACTTTTTTTTAGCTGGCTCCTAGATTCCAAGCAAATTTGTCAAGCCCTGACATAGGTGATGTGAATGGGGGGAGCAAACAAGTTGCCCCCTATATAAAGGTTCGGACCAGCGTATGAGAGGCTAAAGGCCTTTGGAAGAATATTGACCGGGCCAAATCCGACCTGCGATCGTACTCAAAGCCAATCTGATCTCCACAACCGACTAGCCAAAGAGAAATTTTTCCAATCACATATTTGAGGATGCCAGCAAGTTTGGGTTCAAGGAACTTGATTGGCTTGCACAGAGTACTGACCTCAACCAGATAGAACACCTTTGGGATGAAATTGAGCAGAGACTGCAAGACAGGTCTTTTCGTCCGCTCAGTGCCTGACCTCACAAATGCACTTCTGGAAGAATGGTCAAACATTCCCATAGACACTCCTAAACCTTGCGGACAGCCTTCCCAGAAGAGTTGAAGCCGTTATAGTTGCAAAGGGTGGGCAAATTCAGTATTGAAACCTACAGACTAATGCCGCGTACACACGGTCGTTTTTTGCGATGAAAAAAAACGTTGTTTTTTAAAACGTCATTTAAATTGATCGTGTGTGGGCAAAACGTCGTTTTTTGTCTTAAAAAAACAACAAAAAAAAATTCCAACATGCTTGAATTTTTTGTGTCGTTTTTCAAAACGTCGTTTTTTGTTTCACAAAAAGTCACCGTGTGTAGCAAAAACGTCGTTTAAAACGACGTTTTTCAACCCGCGCATGCCCAGAAGCTAGTTATAAAGCGAGCTTCAATGGAAAAGTGTGGTGAACGTAACCTCGTTTTTTGTGAAAAAAACGATGGTGTGTATGCAACATCGTCTTTGAAAGTGACGTTTCAAAAACGTCGTTTTTTACTTCACAAAAAACGTTGTTTTCTTTCATCACAAAAAACGACCGTGTGTACGCGGCATAAGGATGCCATTAAATGTGCGCATAAGGTAGGTATCCCAATACTTTCGGCAATATAGTGTACATATATACACACACACACGCTTTTTCGTTACACCTTTTAAATTGCTTATCAGCCAATGACATAGCAGCAACTCCATGCATTTAGGCATCTAGACATGGTGAAAACAAATTGTTGGAAGTTCAAACCGAGCATCAGAATTGGGAAGAAAGGGGATTTAAGTGACTTAACATGGCATGGTTGTTTGCACCAGACACGCTGGTATGAGCATAAAAAAAAAAAACACTAATCTACTATGGATTTTCATTCACAACCATCGCTAGGGTTTACAGAGAAGGCTCCAAAAGATAATGTGAGCAGCAGTTGTGTGTATGAAAATGCTTTGTTGATACAAGAACGAGCATGAAAGGCCACAGTAAGTCAATTAACTTGTTACAACCAAGGTATGCAGAATAGCATTTCTGAAGGTCTAACTCCAAACCTTGGAGATGGGCTACAGCAGCAGATCCCACTGGGTGCCACTTCTGTCAGCTAAGAACAGAAAACTTAGGCTACACTTCACACAGTCTCACCAAAACTGGACAATAAAGGACTGGAAAAACCACTGCCTGGTTTGATGTCTTTATTTCAGCTGCAACATTCAGTTGGTGGGGTCAAAATGTGACAAACATGTTCCATTCCCATCACTGCTACTGTATGCAGTACCACATGTGGCCAGAGGTTGGGGGCACCAGAGACTCTGAAACCAAGTGCCTCTAGTACCACATGTGGGGGGGTGTGGTTGCCAAACACCCCAGAAGCTTGCGAGACATTCACAAATTGAGTCAAGAAGAAAAAAAAGAGTGAAACGTTTATAAACCATGTTACTCACAAATAAAGCTGAAACGATTAATCGATATTATCGATAATGAAAATCGTCGACAACGATTTTCATTATCGATTAGTTGGCACCTTGCTTTATTTCCGTCTGTCAAAAGTAATCCTGTCCTTTCCTACTAGTCCGTGCCGCATTGTCCTATGTAAGTCGCCACTGTATGACGAGGCATGTCCGCGCCGCACGTCCTGTGTATGTGACTGTGTAAGGTGCCGACATATGATGCTGCACGTCCGCGCCGCCTCTCCACGCTTCTCCTCGCCTTTCCTCACCTCTGACGTCAGCACCCCACTGAACTTCTGAGCCCCGCCCGCTGCTGCCTCGAGGGAACAGAGGCGAGCCGAGCTGTGAAAGGTAGAAAACAAGCACCAGAAACAGTACCAACCATACATGCGTTTTTATGACAATTCCCCATCCTCTAACTCCCATCGTAGAAGTTCCGGGGGGTGGGTGGAATAGTAGTGCCCCATCGTTGGTTTTCCTGGGGAGGGATAGTGCCCCATTGGTGTCCCTGGGGGAGGGAATAGTGCCCCATTTTTTATTTAAAAAAATGAATAATAAAATAAAAAAAATGAAAAATAATGACACTGTAGACACATTTTTCATTTTTATTATAATTTTTTTATTACACAAACTTCCTTAACCACTTAAGGACCGCCTCCTGCAGATTTACGTCGGCAGAATGGCACGGCTGGGCACATCAACGTATATATACGTTGGTTATAGTACCCAGCCGTGGGTCGCGGGCGCGCTCCCGCGACCCGGTCCGAAGCTCCGGGACCGCGGGATTCGCGGACCCGATCGCCGCTGCAGTGCGGCGATCCGTCCCTGGAGCGGAAGAACGGGGAGAGCCGTGTGTACACACGGCTTCCCCGTGCTTCTCTGTGGCCGGAGCATCGATCGCGTCATCCCTGTAATAGGGGGACGCGATCGATGACGTCACACCTACAGCCACACCCCCCTACAGTAGTAAACACACACATTAGGTACACATTCCCTACAGCGCCACCTGTGGTTAACTCCCAAACTGCAACTGTCATTTCCACAGTAAACAATACAATTTAAATGCATTTTTTGCTGTGAAAATGACAATTGTCCCAAAAAATGTGTAAAAATTGTCCGAAGTGTCCGCCATAATGTCGCAGTCACGAAAAAAATCGCTGATCGCCGCTATTAGTAGTAAAAAAAAAAATAATTTATAAAAATGCAATAAAACTATCCCTTATTTTGTAAACGCTATAAATTTTGCGAAAACCAACCGATAAACGCTTATTGCGATTTTTTTTACCAAAAATATGTAGAAGAATACGTATCGGCCTAAACTGAGGAAAAAAAAAGTTTTTTTATATATTTTTGGGGGATATTTATTATAGCAAAAAGTAAAAAATATTGCATTTTTTTTTAAATTGTCGCTCTATTTTTGTTTATAGCGCAAAAAATAAAAACCGCAGAGGTGATCAAATACCACCAAAAGAAAGCTCTATTTGTGGGAAAAAAAGGACGCAAATTTTGTTTGGGAGCCACGTCGCACGACCGCGCAATTATCTGTTAAAGCGACGCAGTGCCGAATCGCAAAAACCCCTTGGGTCATTTGCCAGCGTATTGGTCCGGGTCTTAAGTGGTTAAACAGTAGTTCACCTCTTTTCAGAATGTTTGTTTTTGTACTGCTGCAAAGTTGTTTAATGTTGAGTGTAACACTCAGTTTTTTCATTACGAGAATGAAAAAATTCCACATTATTTTTTCGATTAATCGGATAAAATCATTAAAAAAACAATCGATCATGAAAATAATCGTTAGTTGCAGCTCTACTAACAAACCAAGGTTTTACTGCATTTTTGTGGCACACTTTGGGCCCCTCAATACCAATTGAGCATTTGACCACTTAAGCCCCAGACCAATATGCTGCTAAATGCCCAGAGGCGTTTTTACAATTTGGCACTGCGTCGGTTTGACAGACAATTTCGCGGTCGTGCGACAAGGCTCCAAAACAAAATTTGCGTCCTTTTCTTCCCACAAATAGAGCTTTCTTTTGATGGTATTTGATTGCCTCTGCGATTTTTATTTTTTGCACTATAAACAAAAATAGAGCGACATTTTTGGGAAAAAAAATATATATTTTTTACTTTTTGTTAGAAAGAAAAATCTAACTAAATTTTGGTCAAACACTTAGGCCAAAATGTATTCAGCCACATGTCTTTAGTTAAAAAAAAAAAGCTACCTAGCAACAACAGCGACACTAATACAGTGATCAGAAAAACAATTGCTTAGTGACGCGGGCAATAGGGGGTGAAAGGGTTAACTAGGGCGGTGATCAAGGGGTTAAAACTTTATTAAGGGGGTACGTGGCTACCCTGGACCTAACACTAACTGTCACACTGACACTAAATGCAGTTATCAGTAAATATATTATCACTGCAATCAGTGACACTGACAGGGCGCTGGTGATCGGAAGGGGTTAAATGTGCCTATGTGTATGGTGTCAGTGTAGTGTTGGTGCAACTTAGGTGTCCGTTTAATAAACTGAAGTTTTTTCTCCGTACAGTTCACAGCAGTTCTCAGGAGGAAAATTCTCTCTGCAGCCGGTTTAACTACTTGCCGACCGCCCGCCGTCATATTACTGCGGGACGGTGGCACTGTTTCGCGAGAGCATGTAGCTCTACGTTCTCTTTTTCGGCCACTAGGGGGCGCGCGCCCGAGTCCCACACGCGTGCCCGGCGGGTACGATCGCCGCCGGGCACACGCGATCGCTCGTTACAGAGCGGGAGCTTTGTGTGTAAACACAAAGCTCTCGTCCCTGTCAGCGGGGGAAACGCTGATCTCCTGTTCATACCCCCCCCCCCATAGTTAGAACACAAATAGGAACACTTAACCCCTTCACTGCCAATGGCATTTTTATAGTAATACAATGCATTTTTATAGCATTGATCGCTATAAAAATGCCAATGTCCCAAAAATGTGTCAAAAGTGTCCGATGTGTCCGCCATAATATCACAGTACCGAAAAAAAACGCTGATCGCCGCCATTAATAGTAAAAAAAAAAAAAGCCATAAAACTACCCCCTTTTTTGTAAACGCTATCCATTTTGTGCTAACCAATCAATAAACGCTAATTGCGATTTTTTTTTTACGAAAAATATGTAGAAGAATACGTATCGGCCTAAACTGAGGAAAGAAACGTTTTTTTATATCTTTTTTGGGGATATTATAAAAATGTAAATATTGCATTTTTTTCAAAATAGTCGCTCTATTTTTGTTTATAGCGCAAAAAATAAAAACCGCAGCGATGATCAAATACCACCAAAAGAAAGCTCTATTTGTGGGAAAAAAAGGACGCCAATTTTGTTTGGGAGCCACGTCGCACGACCGCGCAATTGTCAGTTAAAGCGACGCAGTGCCGAATTCACAATAAGTGCTCTGGTCTTTAGACAGCAATATGGTCCGGGGCTAAAGTGGTTAATAAACTGAGAACTCCAGTTCTCAGATGGTGAACAGAGGTGACGTTTTTGCTTTGAAAACAGCCGAGATCTGTGTAAAAGTGGGTGGACTGCCTGTAATCTCGTGAGATATTGTGACATTATGGTGCAGCCGAGTTCAAAAAGTGTAATTAATGTTTAAAAGAACATGACAGACATACATACCGTATTTATAGAGCTTGATAAAGGAGCGCGACTGCCGTGTCATCGCAGTGCGCCAGCTCTGAAACGCGTCGCATGCCAGTGACGTCACTACGTTCGGATTGCCGCAGAATTCAAAATTCCAGCCTGACCCTGCATCTTTACCATCACCGCCGGCCCCAACACCTTACAGTGTTTGGAAAAGGACCACTGCAGACAGTGCAGCGCACAAGAACAACAGTGACAGACCTGAGGACTTATTCCACCCAAGGAAATCTATACAATGCTTGTTTTTACTCTAAATGTGAGTTGCCTGTATGTATTAAACCAATTAAATCACTTAAACATCTACTCTTAGAGGCGCCTCTCCCCTTGTTTTCTCTTGACAGTATTTGGAACACGGTTTCTGTTCTCCCATGATGGCAGCCCTGAGCATGTATGTGTGACCACCATAACTAGCAATTCTTCATCCATCCTCGGACTCTTTTATCCACATGCCCCTGAGCCTTAGACTTTTTTTATTAATTTTTATCTTTAACTTATCCATTTATACTGTACAAAAACCTCTTGTACATTATTATCATTATCAATTTTTAACTTATTATTACTTATACTGCTGAGGTACCTGTGTGTTTTTCACTCTTTGCGCATATTCACTTGTGTATACCGTATTTATCGGCCTATTGTGCGCACCCCTAATCTGGACGTGAAATCCCTGATTTTTTTTTTTATTATTACACAGTTTTGGTGTCTTCCCAGCGTCCATCGGCAGCCTTGTCCAGTCCAGCGTCTGTCTGCGGCCTTCGTGGTGTCCTCCCCGTGCTGTGTTTGAACGCCGCCAACATATACCGAGCGCAGTACACACGAGCGCGCTTGGCCACGCTCGGTTCCTCTCGCATAACCGCGAGGGGAGCCGAGCCTGGCTGACTGTACTGCGCTCGGTATATGTCGGCGGCTTTCAAACAGCGCGGGAAGCAGTGATCGGCGGCAAAGTTCAAACAGCACAGGAAGCGTGTATCGGCATATATCGCGCACCCACGATTTTGCCCTGATTTTAAGGGCAAAAAAGTGTGCGGTATACGCCGATAATACGATAGAAAATTACACACATACTTTGTTTATAAAAATGATTATTAACAACAATGTTACTGCGCTAATATGATATCCAACATAAATTACTAGATATATGTATATCAAACAACCGTGCTATACAGTGAAAAATTATTGTGGTGTGTTATATAAACACGTTGAGAAATCAAGTGCAAAACAAATATACAAGTTTGGTATGCGTTATTCTTTCCTGTAAAGGAAGTGGTATACATAATAAACTGTGCGACTATCAAATTTACAGCTGAACTCTAATAAGAAAAAAAGTCCAAGCATATAGTGAAAATTAATCTTCCACCCGTAAGAGTTGCGTGCCACCGTCACCAACAGCTGAATGCAATGCTCACCAGATCCTAGATGGTATAAGGCCCAAAAACTATTCTTTAGAGGTCCAAAATGGGGGTTCTCCTGGGATGCCCAAAAACTATTCTTTAGAGGTCCAAAATGGGGGTTCTCCTGGGATGACTTTGCAGGGCTATCCTCATGGCCTCAAAAACATCAATGGGCTCAACATAGTGAAGTACGTATAAAATGTATTTAAAACAAATGTATAAAAACCAATGCACTCACAAGCATAGTGCCCGAACCGGAACTGAGTGTCCGTGGCAATGTCGAGTGTTATGGCCGCTCGCTAGCCTTAGAAGGGGTGAGATACCTTGCTCCTGCTTCCACTTGCTGCTACCTCAAATGGTCCCGGTGCGTGGTGTACCCCCTTTGTTTAGCGTGGATCCTGCCAGCTTCTTACGCGTTTCGAAATCAATTCGTCTTCACAAACCCCTCCCTCCACCCTTCCACAGAGCTGATTGATTGGCCACTGGAAAGCCTGTCCTGGAGGAAACTTGAAGTTTTCTGATGATTCATACTCCGTTGTGTCCAAGTTGCGTCCCAAAGTCATGCTAGAAGTAGTGTTGCCCCAGTGTAGATGGGCTCTGAGTTCACTGTACACATTTGAGTCCAAATATTATGTTTACGCCTATGTGAGGGTGGAGTTTGATCGCAGAGGGAAGTGCAGCTGCATGCTTAAACTAGAGATGCACCGAAACGTAGGCTGAACATACTGTTGCCATCTTGAACCAGTCTGCACAATTTCCTCTGTCCTCAGCAAGCCATTTTTGTCCAGCTCATTTTCTGTAAAACCCAAGAGATGGTCGTGCATGAAAATCCCAGTAGATGAGCAGTTTCTAAAATACTCAGACCAGCCCGTCTGGCACCAACAACCATGCCATTTTCAAAGTCCTTACTTCCCCCATTCTGATGCTTGGTTTGAACTTCAGCAAGTAGTCTTCATGCCCTGAGTTGCTGCCATGTGACTGGCTGATTAGCAAATTGTTTTACCAAGCACTTGAACAGGTGTACTCCCCCTCCCAAAAAAAAGGGGGGTGGTGAGTGTATATGCATGACCATACAGGTGAATACATACACATCCTCAAACGCCTGTAAAATGTCTTGTGCACATAAGCCCTTATAATTGATCAGTGCTGTCAAAATGTGCCCTGTAGAAAAAATGCAGCAAATTTCATTTTTAAGCACTTTGAGAGGGTTTACTTCTTTAATCACTTCCCTACCGCCATACGTGTTTTTACGGCCGCACTTTAAAGATGGATATCTCGGTAACGGCAGCAGCTGCTGCCACAACCGAGGTATCCCATCTTTAGTGTGAGCGGTCCTGTAAAAGATAACGGCGGTCTCCGCGGCGTATTCGCCGCGAGACCCCCGTTATCGGCGGCGGGAGAGGGCCCCCCTCCCGCCGTTTACCGGAGCCGTCGGTAGCGGTGGAGGTGATCGGGTCCGCTCGTCTGCTCAGTGGGGGTGCCGAGTGAGAGAAAAATTTCCCTCGCCCGTCCCCATACCTCTGCTGGCCGGAAGTGACGTCAAAACGTCAGTCCCGCCCAGAGTCTTAAAGAAACATTTTTTTTCCCTGTCATTTGAAAAAAATGACCTTTTTTTGTTCTTTTTAAGTCTAAATATGAGATCTGAGGTCTTTTTGACCCCAGATCTCATTCAAGAGGACCTGTCATGCTTTTTTCTATTACAAGGGATGTTTACATTCCTTGTAATAGGAATAAAAGTGATAATTTTTTACACTGAAATAAAATAAAAAAAAAATAAGAAAACAAAAACAAATTTTTAAAGTGCCCCGTCCTGACGAGCTGGCGCGCAGAAGCGAACGCATACGTGAGTAGCACCTGCATATGAAAACGGTGTCCAAACCACACAAGTGAGGTATCGCCGCGATAGTTAGAGCGAAAGCAATAATTCTAGCCCTAGACCATCTCAAAAAATGCAACCTGTAAAAAATTTTTAAACGTCGCCTATCGAGATTAAGGGTAAAAGTTTGACGCCATGCCACGAGCGGGCACAATTTGTAAGCGTGACATGTTGGGTATCATTTTACTCGGCCTAACATTATCTTTCACATCAAATAAAAAAATTGGGCCAAATTTATTGCGGTCTTATTTTTTAATTCAAAAAAGTGAATTTTTTCCAAAAAAAGTGCGCTTGTAGGACCGCTGCGCAAATATGGTGTGACAAAAAGTATTGCAATGATCGCCAATTTTATTCTCTAGGGTGTTAGAAAATATATATAATGTTTGGGGGTTTTAAGTAATTTTCTATCAAAAAAAATGTTTTAGTCTTGTAAACACCAAATCTGAAAAACACCCACGGTAGAGAAGTGGTTAAATACCAATCGAAATGAAATGTAAAGCTTGTGCAAAAAGGTGTCTAGGCACTAGGAAAAAAAAGCCAATGATCACTCACATGGACTGTCCAGTAAGTAAACAATGAACCTTGCTCCAAAGTATATCCATTTGATAATTAAAAAAACATTTTACATCTGTTCAACCTGCCAGAAAACGTTATGTGCTCTCTGCTGGTGCACAAGGAGAGGAAGAGTGAGGGAAGATTGGCAAAAGGAGAAAAAAAAAAGTGTATTCAATTGCGACAAGTCTTATTGTATATCAAAAATTACCTTTTCAATCTGCAGCAGCTGTAATTTTCTGAAAACAATGCAATATACTGTATTTATCGCGGTATAACGCGCTCCCGCATATACTGCGCACCCCTAAAGTGACCCCCCCAATCCTGTGGAAAAAAAGTTATTTTTGTACTTGTTTTGGTGTCTTGCGCGGCGTCGATGTCGGGTCCGGCGTCCTCCCCGCGCCGAGTTTTGAATACTACGCCAGCATATAGCGAACGCAGTACACTCGGGCAGGCTCGGCAACTGTCGCGCTCACGTCCTGTACGTCCAGGACGTGACCGCGGAAGAAGCCGAGACTGGCCGAATATACCCACGTGTACTGCGCTCGGTATATGTCGGCGCAGCATTCAAAACTCGGCGCGGGAAATCGGGTATCGGCGTATATCGTGCACCCACGATTTTGCCCTGATTTTAAGGGCAAAAAAGTGCGCGATATACGCCGATAAATACGGTACATGAATATGTTCTGTACTGAACACACCACAGAAACATAATTTCCGTCTTCCGTGACTGGCTCACCAATTTTCCCAGAAGTCTGCCTAAAGGCTCGTACACGCTAAGAAAATCATACAATATTCGGATAGTACGTATACAACTTCCAACAGCCAATACCGCATTTTCGTATGAAAAGTCTCGAAGGGACAAACTCCCAAAAAATTTGATGGGGATAGAACGATTTTTGTTTAACCCACTTCAGCCCTTGAGGAATTGGCTGCCCAATGTCTGGGCTTGTTTTTGCGATACGACACTGCGTCACATTAACTTACAATTGTGTGTGATGCTGTATTCAAACAAAATGGATGTTTTTCCACCACAAATGAGTGCTTTTTGCTGTTATTTGATCATATCCGATTTATTTTTATTTTTTTATTTAAAACATACGGTGACAAATTAAAATATATATATATATATATTTTGTCATTTTTGCTTTAATATCACCAATATCCGAGGGAACGCAATAAACCAGGGAGTACTGGCTTCATGGAACTATTAGAGCATCTGCTCCAATTGCCAGACGATCTCTTGTCTGAGAGACAAGCTGTTGTAGTTTGTTGAATCTGGATGCCAGTAGGTCACCTTCTGGCCATCCAATGCTGGCAAATTTCCTGAAACATCCCTGGGTGTAGGGACCATTCTCTACGGCAAATCTGCTGGTGGTTTCCAGTTTTCTACTCCCGGGATATGGACTGCCAATATCATTGGCACATATTTTTCTGGCAAGTATGCAGTTCACCTCCTTTAGAGCCGAGCGACTCCTGGTACCGCCTTGGTGGTTTATGTATGCCACTGCAATGGCATTGTTGGACTGGACCAGGGGTGTCAAACTCAATGTCATCGTGGGCCGCATCAGCATTATGATTACCCTCAAAAGGGCCGGTTGTATCTGTAAGATTAAATGTCCAGCACATCCCCTCCCCTTACATTAGATGTCAAGAGGCACCCCACCATCAGAAGTTGAGTCCCCCTCTCTCCCATCGCAGTGCACCCCCGTTTCCTTATGCTGCTTCTGGGAAGAAGCTGGATGCATTGCTTGAAAGCAGAAAGTAAGAGTCTGGAGTAGGACCAGAGGAGGGCTGGAGCTCTCCTGCATCTGCAGGAGATGTGCGAGGGCCACATGAAATGGCTTGGAGGGCCGGATTCAGCCCAGTCCATTGTGTTTGCCACCTATGGACTGGACTCTGACAGGATAGTCCTGAAGCTTCAGGAGCGTAGGGCCAGATGTACTGCCTGTGATCAGAAGGCCTGTCTAGGGTTCCTTCCCAGCCTGAGACTCTGGCATCTAGTCAGTACTTTCCAGGTTACTGGGAGAAAGGATTTTCCCTTTCGCAGGTTCTGATCTTGCAACCACCAATTTAGGCTTAAGGATGCCTGAGGGGATAAGCACATTGGATAATCCAGGGTTTTCTTCCCGTTTCCAGCCAACAAAATGCTTTGTTGTAAGGGTCTGGAGTGGAACTGGGCATAGGGCACTGTCTCGAAAAAGGATACCTCATATGAATGGAGGGTTGTCCATTGCCCCTTATCTAATGTATCTGATTCTTCAGGGAAGAGATAGTTACGGGTGGCAACAATGCTCTTGCTTGGACCGTGTCTAGGATCAAACCTAGATACTTTAAAGCGGTGTTGCAGCCACAATCTCTTTTTTAAGTCAGCAGCTACAAACAATTTTATTTGGGTACACCGTCTCACAACCACACAATTGTCAGTTAAAGCAACACAGTTCCACATTTCAAACAATGACCAGGAAGAGGGTAAAATCTTCCAGAGATGGAGTGGTTAAATAATGGTACCATTTACATATAGGTGACCCTAGATGTACAAGACGTTCCAAGTGAATAAATTGTGCATCACGAGTTAGCATCCCAACAATAACTTGGCAGAAGGTAAAATGACGTACCAACCCTTGTGACACTGAGAACATTGCTTGGAGTACACCCAATACAGTGGAAGCAAATAGAAAAAAAAGGTAAACAGATATTAAAAGTGGAAAACTAACATGACTTTTAGGCTTCAGGCGACACTGGCCAGCCAATATATTTTCATTACCACTACCGCCACAGGATTTACAGTATCACAAAAGAGTACACCCCCACATTTTTGTAAATATTTTATCATCTTCATGTGACACTGAAGAAATGACACTTGCTACAATGTAAAGTGAGTGTACAGAATAGAAGTGTAAATTTGCTGTCCCCTCAAACGAAGCACACAGCCATTAATGTTTAACCACTTAAAGCGGAGTTCCACCCAAAATTGGAACCTCCGCTAATCCCACTCCTCACCCCCTTACATGCCACATTTGGCATGTCATTTTCTGGGGGGGGGGCTTCAGGAGGAGTGGGACTTCTTGTCCCACTTCCTCCTTCCACCGAGGGGCTGGTTAGGCGATTAAGCATAAACGCCTACAGCAGCCCCTCCCTGTAGGCGATCGCATGAGACATGACAGGTCCCATGCGATCGCCTGTCCAATAGGAGAGCGCAGCGCCGCTCGTGCATGCGCAGTGGGTGCCCGGCTGTGAAGCCGAAGGCCGTCACGGCCGGGTGCCCACACTTAGGACGAAGACGCCGGCCGGAGAGGGGGCGGATAGGGGAGAGGAGCGGAGCCCCGGCCGGCGCGTCGCTGGATCGTGGAGCAGGTGAGTGAGTGTTTATTAAAAGCCAGCAGCTACACTTTTTGTAGCTGCTGACTTTTAATAAACACTAAATTTGGCTGGAACACCCCTTTAACCCTCCGGACCATATTGCTGGTCAAAGACCAGAGCACTTTTTGCGATTCAGCACTGCGTCGCTTTAACTGACAACTGCATGGTCGAGCGATGTGGCTCCCAAACAAAATTAGCTTCCTTTTTGTGGTATTTGATCATCTCTGCAGTTTTTGCGCTATAAACAAAAAGAGCGACAAGTTTGAAAAAAATGTTTTACTTTGCTATAGTATCCCCCAAAAATATAAAAAAAAACTCAGTTTAGGCCGATACGTTTTCTACATATTTTTCGTAAAAAGAGCATTTTATGGCATTTTTATTAATCTTTGTTTTTACTACTAATCAGTGATTTTTTCCGGTACTGCGACATTATGGGGACGCTTTGGACACATTTTTTGGGACCATTGGCATTTTTATATTGAGCAGTGCTATAAAAATGCATTGGATTACTATAAAAATGCCACTGGCGGGGAAGGGGTTAACACTAAGGGGCGGGGAAGGGGTTAGGTATGTTCCCTGGGTGTGTTCTAACGGTAGGGGGGGTGGACTCACGAGGGGAAATATCTGTAACGAGCGATCGCGGGTGCCCGGCAGCGATCGCGCCGGGCACGCCCCTATTGGTTAAAAATAAAAAAACAAGCTGCGCAACTATGAAAAAACTCTAAGGTGATAAAGAGCAATACCAAACAGTCAATGCATCTATAAAGTCCATCAAGCTATTAACACAAGTGGAAAAACATCTGATGGTATAAATCGGCAGTGAAATTCCTTGTATTCAAGCAGATGGCGACATCACAAACAGGAACCTCAGAAAAGTGCAGACAGGGAAAACACCTCCACCGATGGAAAACACTGTCCCTTACCAGAGGGGAAGATCCCAACTAGAGACCTTCTGACCGCAGATGGCTTTTCTCCCCAGCCAGGGGGTTCGATGACACGAAGTTCAATGGTCAAAAAACTCCTCAGATTGATGTTATAACAGGCTTTGAACAGTAATGTCATTGGATTCCTTCCTCATGGAGATGATATTCCAGCAGCATGCAGTACTCCTAATGACCATCCAGTGTCAGGGCACATAAAAAAAGCTCGATATGGTGTGATATCATTTAAAAAAAACTTTTATTTTAACATGCTGTTAAAAATCATTTATACAAACAGCAACAAAAAAAGCTCCGCAGAGCAGTAACTGATACAAGGTGTAATGCCTTTCAGCCGGTCAGCAGCTCACAGAGGGTGATAGATACTTTGTGGATGCGAGCGTTTGCCGCTAGCACACTAGATCACTCTCCTAACTGGAGCACAGCTGAACCACAGCGTCAGGCGTACGTGTATCAAAATATTGCGAGATCAGGCCCCGACGTTTCGTCCTTCCGACTTCTTCCGAGAGCTGCTGACCAGCTGAAAGGCATTACACCTTGTATCAGTTACTGCTCTGCGGAGCTTTTTTGTTGCCGTTTGTATAAATGATTTTTAACAGCATGTTAAAATAAAAGTTTTTTTAAATGGTATCACACCATATCGAGCTTTATTTATGTGCCCTGACACCAGATGGTCATTAGGAGTACTGCATGCTGCTGGAATATCATCTCCATGAGGAAGAGGGAATCCGATGACATTACTGTTCACCTTAGAGTTTTTTCATAGTTGCGCAGCTTGTTTTTTTATTTTTACTGTTTTGGTTGCGAGTATCTCATTATTGTAAGCTGCTTGCAATTTTTGTATTTGTATCTCATTTAGACAGCGCAGTATCACCCCTATTTTCTAATTTTGCCCCTATTGGCTGCTGGGCGAGGCAACGTATAGTTACGTGTTCTCGCACAGCAGAGCCGACCTGCCGCCGTATAACTGCGGCGGCTGTCAGCAAGCAGTTAAACCACTGGCAACAAGAGTAGACCAAGGGAAAACGTCCACATTTTCCATTTCCCTCCCCGTTGTCATGCGACTCGTTTAGCGTTCCAAGGTCCAAGGTCTCAGGTGCAAATGGAGAGCAGGTGTGTTAAATTTGGTGTTATTGCTCTCATATTGGTCACTGGAAGTTCAACATGGCACCTCATGGCAAAGAACTGAGGATCTTAAAAAATAAAAAAAAAATGGTTGCTCTACATAAAGATGGCCTAGGCTATGAAGATTGCCAAGACCCTGAAACTGAGCTGCAGCACGGTGGCCAAGACCATACAGTGGTTTTACAGGACAGGTTCCACTAACAGGCCTCACCATAGTCAACCAAACTTGAGTACATTGCTCAGTGTCATCCAGAGGTTGTCTTTGGGAAATAAATGTACGAGTGCTGCCAGCATTGCTGCAGAGGTTGAAGGGGTGGGGTCAGCATGTCAGTGCTCAGACCATACACCACACTGCATCAAATTGGTCTGCATGGCTGTAGTTCCAGAAGGAAGCCTCAAAAAAATAAAAAATAAAGTGACACAAGAAAGCCTTCAATCTGTTTGCTGAAGACAAGCAGACTTAGGACGTATTTGGTCCAGATGGTGTCAAGCGTGTGTGGCAGCAAACAGGTGACGAGTACAAAAACCAAGTGCATCTTGCCTACAGTCAAGCATGGTGGCGGGAGTGTCATGGTCCAGGGCTGTACGAGTGCTGCCGACACTGGGGAGCTACAGTTCATTGAGGGAACCATGACTGCCAATATGTCTGACATAATGAAGCAGAGCATAATCCCCTCCCTTCAGAGACTGGGCCGCAGGACATTATTCCAACATAATGACACCCAAGCACACCTCCAAGACCACCACTGCCTTGATAAAGAAGCTGTGGGTAAGCACAAGGTCTCTACAATCCACAAGTTCCAGGATGTCATGGAGGACTACAGTGGCAACCTGTGAATCTCTGGTTTACTCCATGCCCAAGAGGGCTAAAGGGGTTGTAAAAGGGGGGAAAAAAAAAAAAAATGTTTCCCCCCCAAATAGCTTCCTTTACCTTAGTGCAGTTCTCCTTCACTTACCCCGTTCCTTCCAGTTTGCTTTTAAATGTCCTTTTTTCTTCCGAGAAATCCTCACTTCCTGTTCTGTCTAACTCACCACCGTAATGCAAGGCTTTCTTCCTGGTTTAGAGAAAGCCTCTTGAGGGGGGAGGGGGCGAGCAGGCAAGTCAGGACACTCCTTTGCAGATAAAGGAGCTGTGTGTTAGTGGGTGTCCCAACACTCCTGCTCGCCCCCTCCCCCCTCAAGAGACGTTCTCCACACCAGGAAAAAAACCTCACATTATGGTGGCGAGTTACAGACAGAACAGGAAGTGAGGATTTCTCAGAAGAAATGAGGACATTTAAAAGCAAAATCGAAGGATGAGGTAAGTGAAGGAGGACTGCACTAAGGTAAAGGAAACTATTTAGGGGGGAAAAAGAAGGTTTCCTTTAGAACCCCTGTAAGGCAGTGCTGGAAAATAATGGTGGCCACACCAAATATTGACACTTTGGGCCCAATTTGGACATTTTCACTTAGGGGTGTACTCACTGTTGTCAGTGGTTTAGACATGAATGGCTGTGTGTTGAGTTATTTTGAGGGGACAGCAAATTTACACTGTTATACAAGCTGTACACTCACTACTTTACATTGTAGCAAAGTGTCATTTCTTCAGTGTTGTCACATGAAAAGATATAATAAAATATTTACAAAAATGTGAGGGGTGTACTCAAAGCGCCAACACTTTAGGCAGTGCTTTACATTAAAAGGAGACAGTACAATTTACAATATAGTTCAATACAGAAGAAGGAGGGGAATATAATCTAAGCTAACAAACGTCATACTAAAATACTAAATAGTATGCTGTAGATGAGCCTTATAAGCCTATCCCACTTAAAACTGACCTTCAGTAATAAAAAAAAAAAAAAAAATTAAACTTCCCATTACATTTTCTGCCCTTGTTTTAACTTTGGGTAGTAATTTTTTTTCCTGCCAGTAAATACCTTTAACAGCCCACTTCAGGGTTTGTCTGGTCATTAGCCTAGGCTTATGACATCATGAACAGCCCTCTCGTGAGAGAGTTTGCCAGGGAGGGGGGGTGAATTATAAGAGGGCCAATGAAAGCTGCAGAGCTGGAGATGTGCCTCCAAGGCCAGGAAGTGAAAAGGCAGCAGCTTCGGCTGCCCACAGTTAAAATAACTGCAGCCAGAATCAGTGGAGGGAGATTTCTGTAGCATATTTGCCAAGAACAGAATAACTACAGTGAACAGTCGGATTGCGAGCAACACGGTTAACAAGCGTTTCGCCATACAAGCATTTTTTTCTTTAAATACCGCTTTGTCTCACAAAACTAGCAGGATTCAAGCCACAGCGGTGTGCAGTACTGCATTTGGCCAGAGGTGCTGGGGCGCTGTAGCCGTTCGAAAACACTCCATACCAGAGCCTTTCTGAGTTCAGCCGAGCTAGCTCTGTACATTTCCGAGGCTCTCCGACACCTCCCACCTCTGAGAAATAAAAAGGTCAGGGGTAGGATAGCGAGACTATGACCTGAATAGGCACAGAAACAGATTAGGCCTGTAAAGGATATCCTTGCCATCACATGGGGTGGTAAATCTTCACCATCTTTAATGATTACCAAGCAGTTCTTGAGCTCCAGTAAAGTGACCATCTAAACTAAGATCATCAGTGTGCTGCAGGCAGACAAAAGCATGTCCTTAGTCTCCTCTCCCTAGTGATCAGACTACAACGACTTCACTGAAAGACGCCATGACAGGCCAATTTGTGTCAAATATTTTTGCAGCTAAGAACTGTACAGGCATTGGGATTTACACGACTCATCTGAGCCAGTATCTTGAGTATTGGAACACCAGTAAAGGGCAGTGTACACCTGTGTTACACAGTACATTTAGTACTAGTTCACACCAGATGCAGTTCCATTTTTCTGCGCAAAATGCATGCAGTGTTTTCCATGTATTCCAATGGTTCTAGTTCACATCATGCAGCCACTGGAATACATGGAAAACACTGCATGCATTTTTAGTGCAGAAAAAATGCACACGAAACTGTACTGAAATATTTTATGCTAGGTCTAGCCAATAGTTACATTTAACAGGACCCGAGGCACCAAAGATCCAAGTGGCTTCAGCAGTTAACATAAATGTTGGAAATCTACCACTACATTCATAAGCACATGGGCAATTCAGTCACCTTAACACTTTACCTACCGAGTCATCGTAAAATGACATCAGCGGGAACCCTCCCTCCCGGTGGACGTCATACGACATCCTTGCCTTCCCGGGAGGCTAGGGGGGCACGCTCCCCAGCCGCATTGCTCGGGACCTGGTGTGCGTGCCCGGCGGCCGCAATGTCTGCCAGGCACCCGCAGATCCATGTCCTGTCACCGGTGAGGAGACCGAAGTGTGTTTCCAGTACAGAGGAACACACACATCGGTCTCCTCCCCTTGTGCGTCCCCTCCCCCCCTACAGTTGCAGCACACACCTTAGGGAACATATGAACTCCTTCAGTGCCCCCTGGTGTTAACCCCTTCCCTGTTAGTCACATTTACACAGTAATCAGTGCAGTTTTATAGCACTAATCGCTGTATAAATGTGAATCGTCTCAAAAAAAGTGTCCGATTGTCCGCCGCAATGTCACAAAAAAAAAAAAGTTCAGATCGCCGCCATTACTAGTAAAAAATAAAAATGCCATTACCTATTCTGTAGATGCTAGAACATTTGCGCAAATGTTCAAATACACGTATTGAGATATTTTTTACCAAAAATATGTAGAATACGTATCGGCCTAAACTGAGGAAAAATTATAATTTTAAATTCTGATAAATCAAAAAGTAAGAGTTTTTCAAAATTGTCGCTCTTGTTTATAGCGCAAAAAATAAAAACCGCAGAGGTGATCAACCACCAGCAAAAGAAGGCTCTATTTGTGGGGGAAAAAAAACCTGTAAATTTGTTTGGGAGCCACGTCAGTTGTCCGTTAAACGACGCAGTGCTGAAAATGTAAAAATTGCTCTGGGGCTGAAGTGGTTAAAGCAACGCAGTGACCCATCGCAAAAAATGGCCTGGCCATGAAGGTGGCAGCCTCCCTGACCAGTTCTCATCCTTTGATCACATTTGGGAGTGATATCCAGTTCTTGTTATTGTCACTGTTGTGCCATATTTTCTCCACTTGATGACCGTCTTCACCGTGTTCCATGTCATATCTAATGCGTTGGAAATTCTTTTGTACCCTTCTGACCGATACCTTTCAACAATGAGATTCTTGTGATGCTTTGGAAGCTCTCTGCAAACCATGGCTTTTGCTGTTGGATGCGACTAATGGCCCATACACACAATCCGAATATCAGACGAAAACGATCGTCCGATGATGGATCGTACGATTTTCGGATCGTGTGTACACTACTTTCGAGAGCCGATCACGACCGTTCATCCGATATTTTTCGATCGGACATGCGCGAAAATTTTCCTCGTACGATGTCAGATCGTACGATTTTCGTTTAGTCAGTACAGCCGTCGTCCGACAATACAATACAAATACATTACAACACGTGACATCACTTCCGATCTTTTTTTTCTGTCGTACGAGAATTTGTGAGTTTAATAACCCATTTTATTTTACTTGCGATTATTAAGCGAAAAAAGTCGTACGATCCATCGGCCGATATTCGGATCTTGTGTATGGGCCATAAGAAAATGTCAGGAAAGACCTACTAGAACAGCTGAACTTTATTTGGGGCTAATCAAAGGCACTTTAAATGATGGCAGGTGTGTACCGATTCCATTTACCACTAGTTCAAATGGGATTGCTTAAAGTGGATTTAAAGCCCGCCCCAATTTTTTTTATTTTGTATTTAAGACTCCTGTTACAGCAGAGGATGCAATTTCATCTGTGTCCAGTCTTGCCACAAAGAGTTAATCCAGCTCTAATCAATCCTCTGATCTTTCTTCAGCAAGTTAAAAATGGACAAAGATAGGTGTCAGTTTCTTCCCCTTGCTGTGAGTGACAGGTGAGGATACCTACAGGAGGCATGTATATCCTTATAGATCAGCACTATGGAAGCAATTTAGAAATTAGTGGGTTTACATCCACTTTAACCACTTAACGCCCGCCCACTGTATATATACGTCCTATTTTTAAAGATGGATATCTCGGTAACGGCAGCAGCTGCTGCCACAACCGAGATATCCATCTCTTTAGTGGGCGGGCCTGTCTACAATAACGGCGGTCTCCGCGAGATCGCCATTATCGGTGGCGGGAGAGGGGCCCCCCTCCCCGCCGCTCTCCTGCTGCTTACCGTAGCCGCCAGCAGTGGCGGCGGCGATCGGGTCTGCTCGGCTGCTGTGTGGGGATGCGAGTGAGGCCAACATGGCACCCACCCGTCCCCATAGCTCTGGTGGGCGGAGCGACGTCAAAACGTGATGTCATGCTTTTTTCTATTACAAGGGATGTTTACAATAGGAATAAAAGTGATAATTACTTTTAATTACTTTATTTCAGTGTTAAAAATTATAAAATACGAACACAAAAAAAAAGGTTTAACCACTTAAGCCCCGGACCAATATGCTGCTCAATGCCCAGAGGCGTTTACAATTCGGCACTGCGTCGCTTTGACAATTGCGCAGTCTTGTGATGTGGCTCCCAAACAAAATTTGCGCCCTTTTCTTCCCACAAATAGAGCTTTCTTTTGATGGTATTTGATTGCCTCTGCGATTTTAATTTTTTGTGCTATAAACAATAGAGCGACATTTTTGAAAAAAAATAAAATAAATAATATTTTTTACTTTGTTCTAAGAAAAATTGAATAAACTAAATTTTAGTCAAACATTTAGGCCAAAATGTATTCAGCCACAGGTCTTTAGTAAGTGGGAAAAAAAATAAAAAATACTTAGCTACCTAGCGGCAACAGTGACACTAATGTAAAAAAAAAAAAAAAAAATGATCGCTTAGTGACACTGGCAATAGGGAGTGAAAGGGTTAACTAGGGCAGTGATCAAGGGGTTAAAACTTTATTAGGGGGGTATGGGGATACCCTGGACCTAACACTGTCACACTGACACTAAATGCAGTGATCAGTACATATATGATCACTGCATTCAGTGACAGGGGGTGGGTGATCGCAAGGGGTTAAGTGTGCCTATGTGTATGGTGTCAGTGTAGTGTTGGTGCAGACTTACTGTGACTCTTTTCTCAGCGACGGTTTGAAAATACCGCAGAGATGAGAGCTGCATCACTTCCTCTGCCTATGTTTACATTTTACAGGCAGAGGAAGTGACACAGCAGGGGCGCACGGGATTGACTGGGAGCAAGGTAAGCCGCCCGCAGCGGAGGGGGTCCCGATCGGACCCCCGACCCGCTAGAAGGCAGGGATGTAAAAATATGCCCATCTGCGCCATTCTGTGGACATACATAGGCAGGCGTTAAAGCTCCCTGTCCTGATGAGCTCACGCGCAGAAATGAACGTATACGCGAGTAGCGCCCGCATATGAAAACGGTGTTCAAACCACACAAGTGAGGTATCGCCGCGATCGTTACAGCGAGAGCAATAATTCTAGCCCTAGACCTCCTCTAACTCAAAAAATGCAACCTTTAGAATTTTTTTAAACATCCCCTATCGAGATTAAGGGTAAAAGTTTGACGTCATGCCACGAGCGGGCGCAATTTTTAAGCGTGACATGTTAGGTATCATTTTACTTGGCGTAGCATTATCTTTCACAATATGTAAAAAAATTGGGCCAATTTTTTTTTTCCAAAAAAGTGCTCTTGTAAGACCGCTGCGCAAATACGGTGTGACAAAAAAATATTGCAATGACTGCCATTTTATTCTCGAGGGTAAAAAAAAAAATTAAATAATGTTTGGGGGTTTTAAATAATTTTATAGCAAAAAACCGGAGTTAGTCTTACCGGTAACTCTCTTTCCAGGAGTCTTCCAGGACAGCCCTGAGATATATGGCTCCTCCCTCCGGGACAGGAAACACATTCCCCCCAAATCATAAAAGGAGGTCCTCCAGGCCTTCTCAGTTCATCCAAGAATTCCTGAAGGCTCTGAAAAACATAACATACTAACACATCGTCAGTACACATATCCAACTCCTGTTTACAAACTATAAACTCCGGGTGGGAAACCGGGCTGTCCTGGAAGACTCCTGGAAAGAGTTACCGGTAAGACTAACTCCGGTTTTCCCCCCTCGTCTTCCAGGACAGCCCTGAGATGATAAACAAAAAACTTACTTGTCAGGGTGGGGTAGCCGCCTGGAGGACCCTTCGGCCAAATGACTGATCCTTCTCAGACATCAAGTCCAGGCGATAGTGCTTGGCGAAGGTCGTATAGTTTGACCACGTTGCCGCCTTACAGATTTCTTCCGGAGAGGCTCCGGCCTTTTCCGCCCAAGAACTCGAAACCGCTCTAGTAGAGTGTGCTTTGACAAATGGGGCTTGCTTCCCCTCTAACTCATAAGATTTAGCTATCGCTAACCTGATCCACCTGGCAATAGAAGACTTAGATGCTTTTTGCCCTTTCCTAATCCCCGAAAAATTAACAAAAAGAGAATCAGACTTCCTGAGTTCCTTGGTTACCTTTAAATAAATTAAAATACATCTCTTGACATCTAGAGATGTCCCCTCTGAGCTCGAGGGAGACAGAAAAGTCGGAAGGACAATGTCCTGAGTCCTGTGAAATGAGGACGCCACCTTAGGGAGAAAACTGGGGTCTGTTTTCAACACAACTCTATCCTCATAAATTAACAAAAAAGGCTCTCTGATAGAAAGCGCCTGAAGGTCACTTACCCGCCTGGCGGAAGTGACTGCTACCAACAGAACTGTCTTAAGGGTTATCCATTTTAAGATAGATTCCTCCAGAGGCTCAAATGGACTAGCTGACAATGCTTTAAGTACCAAGGAGAGATCCCAAGGAGGACAGGGTGAGATCTTCACCGGCCTAGATCTAGACAAGGCTTTGAAAAAATTCTTAATAAAAGCATTCTGCTGAAGGGAACATTGAAGAAAGACACTAAGGGCCGCAACCTGCACTTTTAAGGTACTTGGGGATAGACCCATATCTACTCCTGCCTGCAGAAAATCTAGAATGGCTGGGACCCTTGGTTGATCAATTTTTCGCTCTTCTAATCAGGAACAAAATTTTTTCCAGAATTTGGCATAAATTTTTCTAGTAACCGGCTTTCTGCACTGTATCAGGGTTTTGATTACTTTCTCCGAGAAGCCCTGTGTTCTCAGCAACTGTTCCTCAGATACCACGCAGTTAGGTTTAGTCTGTCTACCTTCGGATGAAGAATGGGACCCTGTGATATTAGATCCCTCCTGCTGGGAAGATGAAATGGGGAGAGAATGGCCAGACTTTTCAGAATGGCAAACCAAGGTCTTTTCAGCCAAAAAGGAGCAACCAAAATTAGATCAGTTCTTTCCGACCGAAATTTCTGAAGGACTGCTGCTATCATCCTTATTGGAGGGAAAGCGTAGCAGCTGTTGAACTTCCATGTTTTGGAAAAAGCATCTATCCCTGTAGCCCTGTCTCCTGGATGGATCGAGAAGAACTGGATTACCTTCTTGTTCCTTTCGGAGGCGAAAAGGTCCACCTCCGGTTGACCCCATTTCTGCACTATTTGAGCGAAAACCTCCTCGTGTAGTGCCCACTCGTCCTGACTCACGTGTTGACGGCTCAGATAATCCGCTAGGGAGTTCTGGGTGCCTTTTAGGTGGACCGCTGTCAGTGAAGCCAGATTTGTTTCTGCCCAGGAAAAAATTTCGTTGGCTATAGCCTGAAGAGCAGGACTTCTCGTGCCCCCCTGCTTGTTCACATATGCCACAGTTATTGCATTGTCTGTGCGAACCTGCAGATGTCGCCCTTTCAGGCTTGTCTGGAACACTTCGATTGTTTTCAGGACTGCCAGCTCCTCTCTGGTTTGAGGAACGTTCTGCCTCTCTTGGAGACCATGTTCCCTGGGCCACTGCCTCCCCCAGGTGGGCTCCCCACCCCCAGGCACTGGCATCTGTAGTTACTACTGTTTCTACCGGCAGGGTCCAGGTTAGACCTTTGTCTAGATTGTGGCGCGTTCGCCACCACCATAGAGTCCTTTTGACTCGGGACGAGATTGGAATCTGGACCTCCAAGTCTTGACTTTGGCCACTCCAAAACCGAAGCATTAGTTGCTGCAACGGACGTTGATGGAACCTCGCCCAGGGTACCGCTGGAAAACATGCCGTCATAAACCCCAGTACCCTCATAACTTGTCTGACCGAAGCCTCTCGGTTGGACTGTAACTGGGCTGCTGCTTGTTCTACCTTTACCATCTTTTCTTCTGGAAGATAAAATTTTCTCTCTACAGAAGATATCCTGTAACCTAGGTACAGAACCTCCTGGGATGGGGTCAATTGAGACTTGTCTCGGTTGATTATCCAGCCGAGAGAGGAGAGAAAGTTCTGAGCTTCCTGCAAATCCTTTTCCAGCTGTTGGGCTGATCCTGCCACGAACAGGAGATCGTCCAGATAAGGAATTACAATTATCGCCTTGTTTCTCAGCGGTGCTAGAGCCTCTGCCAGGACCTTCGTGAAAATTCTTGGCGATGAGGACAGACCAAAGGGAAGGGCTTGGAACTGGAAATGTTTGATCTCCGAGTTCACTTTCACCGCTACCCTGAGGAACTTTTGGAAGTCCCAATGAATTGGGACGTGCAAGTAGGCATCCCTGAGGTCCAGGGTGGCCATGTAACACCCTGGAAACAGAGACCTTGCCACTGTGAAAATTGACTCCATCTTGAACTTTTTGTACTTTACAAATTTGTTCAGGGGACGAAGATTCAAGATCATTCTGAATTTTCCCGATGGCTTTTTTACTACAAATACATGGGAATACGTCCCTAGACCCTGTTCCTTTTGTGGGACCTGAATTAGAACTCTTTGGTCTACTAATTCCCCTAGAGATAGGCCCAAGGCCTCTGCCTTCTCTCTGTCCCTCGGAAGCTGGGTAATCAGAAAACTTGGAGGGGGTGTCATCGTGAACTCCAACTTGTATCCGTTCCTGATTATGTTTAAAATGAACGGGCTTGAAGTTGCCCTGGTCCATTGTGGGAGAAACTGCCCCAATCTTCCTCCCACCGGGACGCAAGAGTCACTGTGGCTTGGGGGTGGTTTGAGGAGGATTAAACAATATTCCTCCTCTCTCCCTACCTTTATGGCCTGCCCAGTGTTTCTTTGGTTGGCCTTCCTTTTGCAGGTTTTGTTTGAAACCTCGAAAAAAACGTCTTCCCTCCGCTTTTTTCTTTCTCTCAGGAAAAGCCTTTTTTCTGTCCTGGGTCCTTTCTAGCGCTTCCTGTAGTCCTGACCCAAAAAGGTGGTCACCTGAAAAGGATAACCCACATAGTTTTAACTTGGAGGCGGCATCACCTGTCCAAGTTTTCAGCCACACTGATCTTCGGGCTGCCTTTACCAAGGCTGCTGATCTGGCTGCCAACTTAACTGATTCTTCAGAGGCATCCGCCAGAAAGCCTACCGCTTTAAAAAGAAGAGGGAAAGATTTTAATATTTCCTGTCTAGATGTACCCGCCTGAATGTGGGTTTGCAACCGAGTAAGCCAACATTCTAGATTTCTAGCTACACAAGTTGCTGCTAGTGCGGGCTTCAGACTTATTGAAGAGGTATCCCAAGCTCTCTTCAACAACAATTCCCCTCTCTTATCCATCGGGTCCTTCAAGGCCCCCAGATCATCAAAGGCCAGATCCGTTTTTCTTGATATCCTGGCCAAAGGGGCATCTAATTTTGGAACCTTGTTCCATGGCTGAGACCCATCCGAATCAAAGGGGAATCTCCGTTTAAGGGAGCCTGAAAAGAATGGTCTTTTTTCAGGTTGTTCCCACTCCGGCAGAATTGTGTCAATCAGGGATTTGTGTACAGGAAAAACCCTGGATCTATTTGCACTAGACCCCTGATACATGAGGTCGTGCTTGGAGAGCTGAACCTGTTCCTCACGGATCTCCAAGGTATCATAAATAGCCTTTAGTAGGTCTCCTACATCTTCCAAGGACAATTTGTACCTAGCAGCCCTGGAGGAATCATCTTCTGCCTCAGAATCTGATGCTGATCCTGCCTGAGAGGAAGCAATAGACCTAGGCGTCTGCTCCCTGTACTCCTCCTCCTCTTGAGTCTGGGACAGGGCAGGCATACTAGATGCTCTAGGTAGGGATGAGGCGGGACCCTGCATCCTGTCTATCAGTCCTTTAAAAGACTGAAATGTGGACGCCATTTCCTCCTTAACAGAGGAGAATAACTGACGGCAAGCAGTAACTGAATCATCCTTTATCAGACTGCTAACACATTCTGGGCATAACGGCTTGTCCCAACTGGAACCTAGCTTTGTCCCACAGACGGCACACTTTCTTCTAGGCGGCTGTAGAGTTTTAATCTGAAATAGACACAAACAGAAAGCAAAAACTCCATTACCAAACAGCCTATGCCTGAACACCACTGTGCCTAGCTCCTAGAAGTGCCGTACCCACCACCAATCAGGTTCGCCACCCATGGGGGGTATCTTTGGCCAAGTAGACCAATCTCCCCCCCAGAGTAAACCATGTGCTCTCACCAAGCTTACCTGGGAGGGACCGGTGCCAACCGAACCAGGGTCTGGATGTGCCGCTGCAGCTTCCATGGTTCTGGTGTTTTTGTCCTCAGCGCTCCGAGATACACCACTAGGCTCCTACATAGCCACCGCCGCGCCTTTTTTGAAACATGGGAACGATGTTTCCGGCGCCCCCTGATGACGCGCTTCCGCCCGGGACCTCACTTCCCTTCCTTGGAGCGCAGTGGCTCCGCCCCTCCAGCGTCGAACCCGGAAGTGCTGTATCCACAGCGCGGTCCATGGCGTCTCTCGCCTTTCACCGCTGCTTCCGGAGCCTGAGGCATGAACACACCGCCGTCAACCAGGGGTCCCACTCTCGCTGAGCCAAGGCAGCGGTGACCATCAGCGACGCTCTCTACCCCTGGGCCCGAGGCGTGCTGTAGGAGGTAGGTTCAGCTCTCACTCCCACCAAGGGAGAAACTGGGGAAAAAAATAGCCACGTTCCCAAATGTGCTCCTTCCCGTCCGGCAGGAAACACAAAAACTGAGGAGAAGGCCTGGAGGACCTCCTTTTATGATTTGGGGGAATGTGTTTCCTGTCCCGGAGGGAGGAGCCATATATCTCAGGGCTGTCCTGGAAGACGAGGGGGGAAAAACTGTTTTAGTCTCATAAATACCAAATCTGAAAAACAGGCTCGGGGCTTAAGTGGTTAATTCTGAACACAGCTACACCCCCAGTTATAAGAGGGTGTGCACACTTATGCAACCACATTTTAGTTTTTCCGATTGAGTTGTAGCGTTTATAGGTCACAAAAAAAAAAAAAGGTGGAAAAAATTTTGAAAATGGATTGCCTTTTACATCACAAAAGCATGACATTTTGTATCATAGTTTTTTATTCTTTGTTAATATGATCAGTCCTGATCGCCTGTTTGAGGCCCCAAAATGCAAGGACAGTACAAACACTCCCCAAAATGACCCCTTTTTGAAAAGCTGGCAGTCCAAAGTATTCAAGCTGCATAGTGTCACGATTTTTGGAAAATATAAAAAATCTGAACCTTTGTGCTTTTAAGGAGCATAAATTACACATCCATTTCTCACCACATTTTTTGAGGTCCTGGAGAACCCCGACAGTTTAATTACCTACATAATGACCACAGTAAAAAGGCCCAAAGTATTTAGAAGTCACTGAGTCTTTAGAAGATGTAATTTAATTGCTACAACTTTGTAAAATGCAGACAGAAAATTGTTTTATACAAAGTTGTCAAGTTCATGATATTTCTCACAGGATGGGTATACTGTATCGGCGTATAATACGCACCCCTAATTTTAAGGAGGTTTCAGAAACGCCCCCTGCGTAGGACACGCAGGCACACCCTCCATTTTTCAGGGTAAAAAGAGTGTTATACACCAAGACAGTACTTAGAATTACACCTCTAAACACATTCTGCTACTCCTCCCAAGTCTGGCACAAGCAAGACTTTCACTATGTGGCCCGATTATGTACCAGACATTGTATATCACACCAATCATATAGAGGTGACATTGCAGTACATGGTTTTGACACAATAGATCAGGGAATATATAGTACAGTGCAGTCACCTATAGCAGTTGCTAAGAGTCTAGCCTACTGGTACATGGCTGCCCCTAGGAATGCCATGTCCACTGGCCTAGTGTTTTGCAGGAAAGTAGTCGGTGGGATGTACAGACGGGTCAGTTCAGGCGGGATGTACAGATAGGTCAGTTCAGGCTGCAGACAAAGGATCAATCCAGGAAGCACGCAGAAACCACGTCAAACAAACAGGCCAGGGATAGTACATGCGTCAGACAGAGGCAACACTGCACAGGTGTGTTGTGACGATTAGGGATACCTACTGAGAGCACCGGTCTGGTGACATACTTTTACATAGTGTCACCAGTGCAGTTAGTCTTATTATAATACCTAAGGCCTCATGTACACTGCTACTGGTAAACGGACATTTAGGAGCAACTGGGCATTATTTTTTTTAACTGCTCCTGAACTCTTGTCTCATCAGTACATGTACACAGGCTCGGTTACAGTCATTTCTAGGCAGATCAAAGGCTTTTTGTGGAACGCAAAAAAAAGGTTCAGAAGCCATTTCTAAACGCTGCAACTTGCGTTTAGGTGCATTTCATTCACTGGCCTAAAATAAAACGCTTCTAAAAACGCAAACACGGCAAAAAAGGGATTTTTAAATACAGCTTACCTGTAAAATCCTTTTCTTGGAGTACATCACGGGACACAGAGCGGCATATTCATTACTATGTGGGTTATATGGAGTACCTTCAGGTGTGGACACTGGCAATCTCAAACAGGAAGTCCCCTCCCTATATAACCCCCTCCCCTAGAGGGAGTCCCTCAGTTTTGTAGCAAGCAGTATGCCTCCCAAAATGGTCACCCAAAAGAGGGGTGGGAGCTCTGTGTCCCGTGATGTACTCCAAGAAAAGGATTTTACAGGTAAGCTGTATTTAAAAATCCCTTTTTCTTTCTCGTACATCACGGGACACAGAGCGGCATATTCATTACTATGTGGGATGTCCGAAAGCAATGCTTTAATGAGGGGAGGGAGACATCTTCCAAAGAAGGATTCAATTTAGAGGTAAACTCAAACAATAATAATAAATCCAACTTAGTCAAGAAAAAAAAAAACTTTTTTTTTTTTTTTTTTTTTTTTAACCCAGGGTGCTTCTGATCCCGAGGATTTCAAACTGCAGCCTGTAGTACTGCCTGTCCAAAGGCAGAATCCGCATTCCTTCTCACGTCTAGTTGATAAAACCTTGTAAACGTGTGGACTGATGACCACGTTGCCGCCTTGCATATCTGAGCCATAGAGATCTGATGGTGTGCTGCCCAAGAGGCGCCCATGGCCCTGGTAGAATGGGCCTTTACCGACAACGGAGGAGGTAACCTCTTCAAACCGTAGGCTTGAATGATTAATTGTCTAATCCATCTCGAGATGGTGGATTTTGCCGCTGCCTGCCCCTTCTTGGGGCCATCTGGTAGAACGAATAATACGTCTGTCTTCCGGATCTTTTCTGTAGCTTTAAGATAGGCCTTCAAGGCCCGGACAATATCCAAGGTATGCAGCAACCCCTCCTTTCTAGATGTAGGTTTTGGAAAGAAGGATGGAAGTACCAAATCCTGGTTTAAGTGAAATTTGGATATAACCTTTGGTAGAAAGGAAGGATGGGGCCGGAGAACTGCCCTGTCCTTATGTAGAACGAGATATGGTTCCTTACACGATAAGGCTGCTAATTCTGACACTCTCCTGGCCGAAACTATGGCGACCAAGAAAACCAACTTTCTTGTCAGTAAGACTAAAGGAATCTCAGCCAACGGCTCAAAGGGTTGTTTCTGTAAAGTGGACAGGACAAGATTTAAGTCCCATGGACAAATTGGTGACTTGACAGGAGGATTAATACGCAAGACCCCCTGTAAGAAGGTCTTTACCAGCGAGTGGGTGGCCAGCGGCCTCTGAAACCACACTGACAGAGCTGAGATCTGTCCCTTGATTGTGCTTAGTGCCAGGCCTTTATCCACTCCTAGCTGGAGAAAACTTAACACCCTATCAATAGTATATTTGCGGGAATTCCATCTTTTGGATTCACACCAGCCTACGTAGTTCCTCCACACCCTGTAAAAAATCACCCTGGAGACCGGCTTTCTAGCCCTAATCAGGGTAGGGATTACCTGCCTAGACAGACCTCTACCCCTGAGAATCAGGGATTCAGCCTCCAGGCCGTCAAATTTAGACGCTGTAATGTAGGGTGGAGGATCGGGCCTTGTGAGAGTAGGTCTGGTTGTAGAGGAAGAGTCCAAGGGTCTCCCACTGCCATCTTCAGGACTAGTGAGTACCAAGTCCTCCGGGGCCAAGCCGGAGCTACTAGAATGACTGGCTTGTGCTCCACTCTGATCTTGCGCAACAGGCGAGGGAGTAACTGTAGTGGAGGGAATGCATATAGAAGTTTGAATTGATGCCAAGGGCAAACCAACGCATCGGTTCCGCAGGCCATCGGATCCCTCGCTCGAGACACGAACCTGTCTAGTTTCTTGTTGAACCTGGATGCCATTATATCTACGTCCGGCATTCCCCACCTCTGGCAGATTGTCTGAAAGACCTGGGGATGCAGAGACCACTCCCCTGGCAACAGACTCTGGCGACTTAAGAAGTCTGCCTGCAGGTTGTCCACTCCGGGAATGAATATCGCCGAAATGCAGGGTACATGAACCTCTGCCCACTGAAAAATCAAGCTCACCTCCCTCTGAGCGGCCCGACTCCTGGTTCCCCCTTGGTGGTTTATGTATGCCACCGCCGTGGCATTGTCTGACTGGATTCTCACCGGGAACCCCTTTAATCTGGAGGTCCATGCCAGAAGGGCTAGGCGAGCAGCTCTGATCTCCAAGATATTGATGGGGAGCTGCCTCTCCGCTTTCACCCAAGTTCCCTGGCGAGAGAACCCCTCGAAGACCGCCCCCCAGCCTGCCAGGCTGGCGTCTGTGGTAACTACCTTCCAGACAATAGGGCTGAAGGATTTTCCCTTTAGAAGGTTCTGAGGGTTCAACCACCAGGCCAGGCTTTGTCGGACCCTTGAAGATAGCGTCAAAGGGGACTCTAAGGCATGTGCCCTCTTGCCCCAGGCTGCTAGAATGGCTGCCTGTAGGACGCGAGTGTGGATCTGAGCGTATGGTACTGCCTCGAACGTGGCTACTAGCTTGCCTAGTACTCGCATACACAGACGAATAGTTGGTTTTTTCTTGTTTAGAACCAACTGAACCAACCCCTTGATAGCTTCGATCTTTACCAGGGGCAGGAACACCCTTTGCTGTTCTGTGTCTAACCTCATGCCGAGGTATTCCAACTGCTTTGTAGGCTGGAACGCTGACTTTCCCCGGTTTAGGACCCAGCCGAATTCTTCGAGGTACCGAACCGTGAGGTTTACTGCCTTTTGCAGACCCGACCGTGAGTGATCTATGATTAAAAGGCCGTCCAAGTATGCTAGGACTGTGACCCCCTGGATCCTTAAATTGGCCAGAACTGGGGCTAGGATCTTCGTGAATACCCGGGGGGCCGTGGCCAGCCCGAAGGGGAGCGCCCTGAATTGGAAGTGTCGCTGCCCCACCGCGAAGCGTAAAAATCTTTGATGCAACTGAAAGATTGGTACATGAAGGTAAGCATCCTTTATGTCTATGGAGGCCAGAAAATCGTCCTTCTGAAGCGCGGCGGCTGCTGACCGGATGGATTCCATCCGGAAGGAACGAACCCTTAGGTAACCGTTTAACCTCTTTAGGTCCAAGATTGGCCTGACATCGCCGTTGGGCTTTGGTATGACAAAGAGATTGGAATAGAAACCTAGCCCTTGCTCTTGGGCTGGCACTTCTATAAATTACGTCCTGGCAAAGCAGGTGATCCAAAGCTGCCAGCATTGAGGCCTTCCTCGCTTGATCTCTTGGTAGCCTTGATTCTTGAAAATGAGGCAGAGGATACCTTAGAAACTCCAGTCTGTAACCTGTGGTTACAGATGCCCGGACCCATTTGTCGGGGATCTTGGCTTCCCAAACTTCTGAGAAGAAACGAAGCCTTCCCCCCACCCGCGAGAGTGGGGGCGCCCCTTCATAAGGCCGACTTAGGGGCTGTCTTTGACGGCTTGCGATACCACGGCCTCTTACCCCCAGGGGCCTGTCCCTGCGATCTACTGTTAACGTTGGATCGTGCAGGCGGCCGTCGATACTGCCTGGAATTTGAGGGCCCCGAGACAGGAAAGAGCTGCCTTTTAAATGTAGGAGCCCGGAATGTCTTTTTGACCGGTAAAAGGGTACTCTTGCCATTTGAAATAGTCTGAATATATTTATCCAGATCCTCTCCGAAGAGTCGTCCTCCATGGAAGGGAAACCCTGCCAGAAGCTTTTTGCATGGGGGCTCCGCCGCCCAGTTCTTCAACCATAAGAGCCTTCTCATGTGCACCAAAAATAGTGATAAACGAGAGGCCTGCTGGATGGAATCTTTTATAGCATCTACAGCAAAACACAGAGCTCTGGGAATGTCAGAAAACTCTTCTGCTTGTTGGGTAGGCATGTCCTTTAACATTTCCTTTGTCTGGTCTTTTAACGCCTGACAAACACCAATCGCAGCCACCGCTGGCTGCACCACTGCTCCTGCCGTAGCAAAGGATGCTTTTAAAAGTGTCTCTAACCTTTTATCAACCGGATCTTTAAACATATGTATGTTTTCCACCGGGCAAGTTAGTGATTTATTCACACATGAGATGGCTGCATCCACTACTGGGAGCCTCCACCTCTTGGAGAATTTTTCCTCCATGGGGTAAATGACCGCAAATCTTTTCGGTGGCAGAAAAATCCTGTCCGGCCGTACCCAATCCCGAAAGATCAATTCCTCCAAAAGAGGATGGACTGGAAAAACTGCGTTGCTTAACGGAGCTTTCAAAGAGCCCAGAGAGGATACCGGAGGAACCTGAGGCTCTGGCAATGGTAAACTAAATGCCGAGCGGACCATGTCCGTCAAAGACTGTACCCACAGTCTTTCGGTCTGGGAGTCTGAAAATGGTTCCTCCGAGGCAGACCCCTCAATCCCTGAACCCTCTTGGTTCAGGTCTAGTTGATCCTCCTGTGATTCCAATTCCTCCAGAGAGAGAATCTCAGCATCTGAGGATACACCTCTTGGTGATGGGGATCTAACCCGTTTCTTACCAGGAATAGCTCTAGCGATCAATGCTGCTATTCTCTCTTCTAGCCCCCCTAGGGATACGGCTAGCATCTCCTCTGTGATAAACACAGGGCTGGGCTGATCTGGGCCAGCCTCCGCACCAGATCCCCCTAATGGCTCATCCAAGGCGCTTTTTATGTTAATAAGTTGCGGGGAAAGTATCGGCATATCATCAGAATCAGAAAGGGAACCCTTTTGTTTTTTGGTCTTTTTTGTACCCTTTGACCCCGAACCTTTGGAAGCCATAATACAAAATCGAGGGACTCCGCCCACACAACAGACTGTAGTGGGCAGGAGTACAAAACCAGAGTTTAGGGGACAATAGATCACTAATGCCCAAAAACTGATGGGATCCCGTATGTTTTTTTTTTTTTTTTTTTTTTTTAATATATATTATATATTTTCTTTTTACAACATACAGTGACCCCAAACTAAGTTTGCCAGCCTCCAACCTGCTGCAAAAAGGGGAATTTCCTGGCTTAACAAAAAAGGCATTGGAACAAAGTCCAGCATGTACTACCCCTCTTCCGCCACCGGGAGTCACTGTTCTGCCGCTCTGCGTCCTCTCCTTCTGAAAATCAGCCTCAGACTGAGCACTGACAATGCCTGCTGTCTATAACAGCACAAAGGCGCGCCCCTGTATGACGCCGCAGGCACGCCCCCCCCCCGCCCTCCTGTCTGAACGGCGCGAAAAACGTCTATAAGACGTGCGCGCGCACGCGAGCGCGCGCGTATGCCGGAAACAGGAGGAACATGGAGGAGCCGCGCTGCTGGAGATCCAGGAACGCAGAAACAGGCGGCAGATTCAAACCCCCGGCCAGGTAGGACTCTCCAAAGGCCCCTAGGGATCCTTACTAGCCCTAGGAAGAAACAGCAGGTTTAGCTAGCAACACATTCTTAGACAGGGGAACCTAGTGATGGGGGAGAAAAGGGGTGTCATCCTGTCTCTCTTAGACATAGTTAACAAGGTTGCCCATGCAGAGCATACTTAGGCTATCCCCCTTTTAGGTTACCCCGGAGAGCCTGCTGTCGAACCAAGTCCCGCAAGCTCCCCCTTACCTGCTCCATGCTGCAGGATGTTTGTCCAGCAAACTGATCCAATCTTCTCCCATCTCCGTGGGTAGCGTAGTAGACCTTCAGGCCCTGGGGTCCTATGAAGGTACCCACTGTCCTGGACCTATATAGCACCCTGGCAAACAGGAACTTATGGTTTTTACAAACTCCAAGTCCTGGGCCCAGGGTCCAGCCCTCCAAAGAGGAGCATTATAGGCAAAACCCCACGGCTTGGGGCCCGGGTACTGTCCACTTTGGCACTGAGGCTCCTTGGACAGATCCGGTTAGCCCGCCCTTAATCCCAAGGATGTGGAGCAAAGCTATTCCGTGACCAACACCTAAGACACTGGCGAAAAAACTGAGGGACTCCCTCTAGGGGAGGGGGTTATATAGGGAGGGGACTTCCTGTTTGAGATTGCCAGTGTCCACACCTGAAGGTACTCCATATAACCCACATAGTAATGAATATGCCGCTCTGTGTCCCGTGATGTACGAGAAAGAAATGGATGTTTTAAACGTGGGTTACTATCCGTCAAGTTAAATTTATCAGGAGAGGTTGTAAAAACTTTGTTTACATGAACCCTTACTACTGTGATTGATCACAGCTATTACATTGTACGGGGCTGCTGCAATTGGCCCTTGTACCAAGAAATCACATTAGTAAGCAAGGAATCATGATGACAGCTTTTGTTTACTGAGCTAAAATACAGCCTATTAATTGTAATGTGCTTGTGCAGAGCGCTTGCTTACACTGTGTGCATTTTTTGGTCAGTAATTTACACCTAATGCGTGCAGATGCCCCATTTACATATTGTGCAGAGCGAGAATAAGTTACACACTTTTGGGCGAAATCATAAATGCAAAAAAAGTCTGGAAAAGTATCAAAAGCACCGTGGTAGTTACTAGAAAAATAAGCCGACAGCTGTCGGACCTTGTCGTTTTCCCATTCACAGAGTGCTGCGAATGAGGGACGTGTCCCCACACAGCCACTTTCTTTTTGACAGCTAGCAGTCGGGGGAAGAACACCATAACAGGGTTCAACAAAATCCGGGCCCCGGTTGCAATTGCGACTGGAATTAGCGACCTGGCACCTGGGGAAGGAATCTTAGGCCTGCAGAAGACCACAAAGCCGCAGCCACAATTACCGGCCGGCGCGGCCTGACGCGATCACGAGGTGGGGCGCACGGAGATGCAGGACACCCCCATCCTGTGTCTTTCTGCGCCCCCACGTGCAATCGCGCCAGCCGGTAATTGAGGCAGCGGTTTTGCAGCCTTCTGCAGGCCTAAGCTTCTTTCAGTGATCTGGCACCATCTTGTGGTGGCCGTTGGCATGACAAGTAAACCAGCAATTCCAATTGAGCTTCCCCAGTGCTTTCACGGCCATCTCCTTCCCTTTTAATTAGAGCCCCCAAACATTGTAAATATTTTTTATTCTAACACCTAGAGCAGTGGTTCTCAACCTTTCCAATGCCGTGACCCCTTGATGAAATTTCCCAAGTTGTGGGGACCCTCAACAGTAAAATTATTTACAAAGCGTATGGATAAATGATACGTCTTGTTCCATAATTTTTTTCTTGCATAGCCACGTCACGTTGGACTAAAAAAAATGGCGGAACTCCGCTTTTAGTCCAACATGACGTGGCTATGCAAGAAAAAAAATTATGGAACAAGACATCTATATATGAACGTCCCAGTTGGTTCCTCAAAAGTGGTTATTCTGTGCCAGTGCTAGATATACAAACGGAAGTGACGCCGCCGCCATCTTGGTACCCTTGTCCGCTTGCTGACTTCTAACTGTAACCTTGCCGCGGACATCTTTTTACACCCACCAAATTCTTGTATTTTACATGTATTTTTACCAGTAAACTGAGCTTATATACTATATAAAGTTTATATAGTATATAAGCTCAGTTTACTGGTAAAAATACATGTAAACTGCAAGACTTCGTTGGGTGTAAAAAGATGTCCGCTTGCTGACTTCTAACTGTAGCCTTGATGCGGACAAGGGTACCAAGATGGCGGCGCTGTCACTTCCAGTTAACTCCACTTGCCAACGTCTAACTGCAGCCTTACTGCAGACGAGAGCACCATGATGGCGGCAACAGAAGGTCACTTCCGCGCGGTTCTCCTCTCCCGGAAGTGACATCTTGCTGGCCGAGACGGACAGACTCAGGCGTAAACAGTAATTTTGGGTCCGTCTCGACCAGCATAACAGCTTGAACTAGCATTAGCGACGACCAGCGAATTGCCAAATGACCCCCCCAGGGGGGTCGCGACCCCCAGGTTGAGAACCGCTGCCCTAGAGAAGAAAATGGCGGTCGTTGCAATACTTTGTCACACCAGATTTGCGCAGCGGTCTTACAAGAGCACTTTTGGGAAAATACACTTTTAATTAAAAAAAATAAAACAGTAAAGGTAGCCCAATATTTTTTTTATATTGTGAAAGATAATATGCCGAGTAAATAGATATCCAACATTTCACGCTTCAAAATTGTGTCCGCTGGTGGAATGCGACAAACTTACCTTTCAAAATCACCATAGGCGACGATTTAAAAAATTATACAGATTGCATGTTGAGTTACAGAGGTATAGGACTAGATTATTGCTTTACCAATCGCGGCGATACCTCAAATGTGTGAGTTAAAACAGTTTACATATGCGTTCGCTTCTGCGCACGAGTTCGGCGGGACGGGGAGAGTTTTCTTGCGCCTAACTTTTTTAGCTGACTCCTAGATTCAAAGCAAATTTGTCAAACCCTGGTTTATAACAATACATTGTCACATTCCCCCCAATACCCCCACCCTCAAACTGCTTTACCCCACACATGATCTTCTCCCTGCAGCCTCCTGTTTTGATTTAAATTGTGTAATTCATGGCTCCTCGCCACACAGTTACATTGTCAATTCACAGATCCATTTGGAGCACTGCTATTCCATCATTTACTTCTTCCAGCCCTATAACACATGAACTTTGCCTGGGAAAAATAATACTATAGGCCCTGCTCAAACTAAATGTGCGATGGTGTGCATAAAAACACACCCCAATAGATTTAGTGTGAAGCAGCCCTTAATGCAAAAAGCCTCAATACACTGACTGTGGTTGTAATGCTTTGCAGGCTTCATTGGAAAAAAGTAATAAATGCACTTTTTTTTTAAAGCCCAACTTCAGGAAAAAACAAAAAGTGGTTGTAAACTCTCACATAGACAAAATAAATCCGCTTACATAAGTTGTACCTGTTATCTAAGGTCTCCTTTGCTCTAAAGACCAGAATTTATAAAAAAAATAAAAATATCTGAGCTGTCAGGTGGGGGGGGGGCTGTAGTCCCATTCTGCAGAGCTCAGCAAGGAAAGCTCTGAGCTGGCCCCTTTCACACAGAAACAGAGCTGAGGCCATTACTCTGCTGGAGGTCCATCCCATTACCATTTTTCTTTCAGTGTCAGGAAGTTATTCATGGCAATCAAGAGCATGATGCCGCAGACAGAAATTACACTTAGTGCTATGGAATGAGACCAGTACACACCATAGAGCAGGGGTAGGCAACCTGGGGCTCCCTCGCTCTTGTGAAACTACATTTTCCATGAGGCATTGCAAGGCTGCCAGTTACAATTACTCCAAGTGGCATGATGAGATTTGTAGTTCTGAAACACCTGGAGGGCTACAGATGACCTACCCCTGCCATAGAGATAGATTGTGAACTCCAATGAGCATGGCCCTCTGATCCCTCCTGTATTGATTTGTATTGACTGTACTGTCTTCCCTGATGTAAAGCGCTGCGCAAACGGTTGGCGCTATATAAATCCTGTAGAATATTGTTTGCTCATATTTCATGTCTTACAACCACTTTAAAGCAGAATCCCACCCAAAAGATTCCAAACCATCCTACAATGTCATGAACTAAAGCAAATATCCTGCTCAGGGGACTGGACATTTTTCCAGGCTAGTTTTTTACTTAGGCACTACTCCCATCAACCATGAAATTCCCCTACCTCTGGAGCCAATGAGAGAACCCAGCTGCTGAAGTGTCCAGCAACAGGAGGGCACATTTAACAGGCAGTGATGTGAACATGACACCCAAGGATGGACCCCAGGAAGTAACCAGAAGGATTGTGGCTTCAGCCAAGTGACCTTTTCTTTTTTCATATCAGCAGTTTTGCAAATATCCTGGAGTTGGGTTTGAAATTACTGTGACCACATTTTAGTAAAAGGTGGATTATGCTTTTAAAAAAAAAATGCCAATAGCCCACTACCTCAGGTTTCTGAAGCCAGAGTGTTTAGGTCTCTGAAAGCATGTAAGTAACTTTCCACAGTACAGTCTACAAAAGTGTTTTCATGTGTTAGTGGGATCAACAGTATGGCTGGAGCCTGAAACATTCCTAGAGTGAGGAACTGATGCCAATAATTCTGAAAGGAGGGGGGGTGCGGTCAAACTATGAAGGCAAGAATGTTACGACTTTGTACTATAACTGCCATGTATTCTAAGAAAACAAGCCCAGATTCTGAACATAGGAACACGGCTCAAGCAGATTTCCTTATGTTTTGCAGCAACACAAGCAACGGCTGTTTATGAAGGATGTCTGCAGGCATGCCACCTCCCCCTAGTCTCCCTCCCCATTGTGCAATAGTCATGAGGTAGTCCTGGCTTCCCTAAGCTTGTTTACAGTTTCAAGTTTTCCTGGAGGCATGGCTAAAAATGTCTGATAAGAAATGCGTCTGCACATATGGAGCAATGGGCACTTTGTTTAGAGGGAGAATAACTTTCTAGGAGTAATGTTATGAAAAAAAAAAAAAAACACACACACACGATAAGACATTAAATGTCTAAATATTGTGAACAAGCTTAGGCCTTGTGCACATGGCTGATCAGCGTTGTTGATTAAACTGTAAAAAGAAAGATCTACTGGTTGGATCGGCAGGTAAAACCTATTGTGCTCATGCTGGTGAATCATTTTGTCCCTCAAAAGTTCCACTATTAGTCCTCCCAAAACTCACATTTATTGGCTGAGAGCCATAGTTGCTCTCAGAAAGCAATGGCTGTATGCCAGTACTTATGTAAACACAAGCATACATCTCCCTGACTTAAATCTAGGGTCATATGTCCTCACGCATGTTTGTGCAAGTACCAACATATACCCGTGGGTTTCTATGTCTGGCTGTATGCAGCACCTCCCGCCACGGGCACTCTCTGTTGTATGTCCCCAGTGGTCCGTGTGCATGAGGCCTTTGGCTTTATTATGCGCACGTGTTGTAAAAACTGCTGCTGTTAATTCATCAGAAAGGGTTGAGTTCAGGACTCTGTGCAGGCCAGTGAAGTTCCTCCACCCCCCAAGGGAACTCTTAAGGGGGTGTAAAGGTAAAAAAAAATCCCTAAATAGCTTCCTTTACCTTAGTGCAGTCCTCCCACTTACCTCATCCTTCCATTTTGCTTTTAAGCCCAGGTTCACACTTGGTATCTCAAATCGGCGGCAATGACACTGTCCTAATCGGTGCGACGCCGCATCTACGGCGCTGCACCGATTTCAAAAAGTAGTTCCTGTACTACTTTTTGCGATTTCAGGACGCGATTTACATTGACAGGAGGGTCAGGACACTACTTTGCAGATAAAAAAAAAGAAGAGCTGTGTTAGTGGGCGTCCTGACCCTCCAGCTCGCCCCCTCCCCCCTCAAGAGGATTTCTCCACACCAGGGAGAAAGCCTTGCATTACAGTGTTGAGTTACAGACAGAACAGGAAGTGAGGATTTCTCAGAAGAAATAAGGACATTTAGAAGCAAAATGGAAGGATAAGGTAAGTGAAGGAGGACTGCACTAAGGTAAAGGAAGCTATTTAGGGAATTTTTTTTTTACCTTTACAACCTCTTTAAGACATCAGCATACCAAAACAACTTCATTCTCCCAACTTTGTGGGAACAGTTTGCGGGATGGCTCCTTCCTGTTCCAACATGACTGCGCACCCGTGCTGTAGATGTATTAACAGGTTCCATGAGCCCGGAAAGTTATTTCAAGGGTTTCCCAACACTAAAACATGTTGAGGGGCTGATCGATGGTGTCAAGCACCTATTTGCACAAGATCCAAGTATTTACATGGGTGGCAGCATGTAGCAGCTGTCGCTTCTGGGTGGAGAGATACACCTGGATTCTACATTCTATGGCCCCAGGTGCCTGTGTGCAGGAGGTCACGTGTGGTTTTTATGCAGGATCCTTTGGAGAAATGATTATACATATGATCCCATAAGGCCCAATCACTACCAATGCACATAAAACATGCCTGCAGTCAACTGCAGGCTTATGCACGTTTTTCTGCGTGGGTTTCTTTCCCCCACAAAGGCATGTTTTTTTCTGACCGAATTGTGGGTAAGAGGTGCGTTTGTGCAAGTTTACATGCGTTTGTGTGATACGCAAACATATTACACAGCTATGGAATGCGAGAAACACTACTCTGGTGTAAACACATAGAAAGCGAGTTTTCACTGCGTCATTGCAGTCATTTGCATTGCACCCCCCCCCCCCCCTAAATAAGAAAAACAGGTAACTGAACGTACTCCGAATGGGCTCTAAGAATTCTATCAGAAATCCTAGGAACAGGGTCTGTCTTGGGATTGAAGCTGGGCCCTGTGTATGGGGCCGCCCCATCATGACGGAGCACGTGCACTGTGTTTTTGTATTGCCAGCTGTGTCCCCGATTTACCTCCACCCTGTACTGAACACAGTCAGGCCGGCCATTGAAAGTCAGCATAACAAGTGACAGCTAGGTGAGGCCCAGCACCCCCTTCTCTGCTGGCAGGATTGTGCAATCACTGAAAGTGTGCATTCAGGGAGGCCATGCAGGCTGTGTACGGACATGACTGGCATGTGATCCCTGCATTCACCACCAGCAGCTATGGGTGGGACCGCCCTGAGCCTCAGATCCAGCTGCATGTTCTGCACCCTAATTATCTGCACCAAGCCAGCTCCCTGCACCCCCTCCTAACCTGCACCCCGCCAGCTCGTTGCATCCCGTCCTGGTCTGCACTCAGCACCGTCCATGCACCCCAATTATCTGCACCATCCATGCACCCCCGCCTGGTCTGCACCCAGCACCGTCCATGCACCCCAATTATCTGCACCCAGCACCGTCCATGCACCCCCGCCTGGTCTGCACCCACCACCGTCCATACACCCCAATTATCTGCACCCAGCACCGTCCTCGCACGCTGCACCCCCCTCCCCTAGTTGCACCCCATGGAATACACTAACAAGCCCCCCCCCCTGTACATTGCTGCGCCGAGCCCACCTCCCCGAACATGCACGCAGAGGCCGCCATGCCCCTCCTCAGCCCTCATGTAGGCCTCACTTACCTCCAGGGGTGGTGGAGAAGAGGGTCCCCCCGGGGGTGGTGCAATAGTCATGAGGTAGCTGAGAGGAGTCGCTAATATGGATGGTCCTGGTGGGGATAGCCCGGCTCTGGCTGTGCTGGTGTCCGGTTGACATGTTCCTGGCTTGAAGGATGTGTGTGTGGTGGGGGGAGATAGAAAGAAAGCAAGACAGGGCCGGAGAGCGGGGCTGGGAGGAGCCGGCTGAGGTAGAGGGTGCACGTTAGGCGAGGGGAGGGAGGGACGTTCGGAGCTCCTTCCTTCTCTTTCCTTCTCCGCCCTTCACAATCTCGCCACTGAGCCAGGAAATGACGTCACGGACCGCGTGCTCTTTTAACCCCTCACAGGCTGCACTGGGTTAGGCTGATGCAACAGGAACGGTGCAAAAGGGAGGGAGTGGCCCTCTGGGCTGACAGGCCGAGATAAGGGCGGGTGAGGGGCCCCTGTACGAGTATACGTCTGTCAGTAATGGAGGGAGAGGCATGTTTACAGAGACCTGTCCTAACCCTTCACATATATAAAAGTACACAGTCATGAGGTCATGCTGAGCCCTGAACGCCACATTGAATCAAAACACAAATCATAAAAAAAAGATCAACGAACAGCCAATATACACGCTTCAATCTTATTATCCAATCAATAGAAGATTCAATCATATGATTGGCTAATGGCGGCTATACACACTTTGATTGTATTATCCGATCAATATGAAATTCAATTAAAAAGGTCAACTAATGGTGGCCAGTAACCCTTTAATTTTATCATCTGATCAATGTGCAATTCAATCAAAACGATCGACTCAGCCCTGGTTCACACTGCTGTGAAAGGGGAACGCGCACAAGATTCGCTGTGTTTCCCAGCATCGCACGGCGTCCATGCAATCTGCTGCGGGTGTCAGGCCCAGTTCACACTGATGCAATCCAAACGGCATTAGATTCGCATGCCATCTGAAAATACATTGTTTTCTATGAAGGCTGTTCACATCGAAGCAGTGATCGATTTCATCTGGTTATATGCGATATATGCAGAGCGTTCCAGTGCAGGTTCCCGCATCACATGACATCTGCCGGCGTGCACACTGACATCTGCGAGCCGCCCCGGGTGTCAATGTAAAGTAATAGACACCCCCAGTTCACAGTGCAAACTGCGAATGGTGCAGGAATCGGACCGCATGGGTGTGAACGCCTATGCGATCTGATTCCAGTGCGGGTTCCCGCATCACATGACATCTGCCGGCGTGCACACTGACATCTGCGAACCGTCCCGGGTGTCAGTGTAAAGTAAATGACACCCCCAGATCACAGTGCGAACTGCGAATGGTGCAGGAATCGGACCGCACGGCTGTGAACGCCTATGCGATCTGATTCCAGTGAGGGTTCCCGCATCACATCACCTGCCGGCGTGCACACTGACATCTGCGAGCCGCCCCGGGTGTCAATGTAAAGTAAATGACACCCCCAGATCACAGTGCGAACTGCGAATGGTGCAGGAATCGGACCGCATGGGTGTAAACGCCTATGTGATCTGATTCCAGAGCGGGTTCCCGCATCACATCACCTGCCGGCGTGCACACTGACATCTGCGAGCCGCCCCGGGTGTAAGTGTAAAGTAAATGACACCCCCAGATCACAGTGCAAACTGCGAATGGTGCAGGAATCGCATAGCACGGGTGTGAACGCCTATGCGATCTGATTCCAGAGCGGGTTCCCGCATCACATCACCTGCCGGCGTGCACACTGACATCTGCGAGCCGCCCCGGGTGTCAGTGTAAAGTAAATGACACCCCCAGATCACAGTGCGAACTGCCGAATGGTGCAGGAATCGGACCGCACGGCTGTGAACGCCTATGCGATCTGATTCCAGTGAGGGTTCCCGCATCACATGACACCTGCCAGCGTGCACACTGACATCTGCGAACCGTCCCGGGTGTCAGTGTAAAGTAAATGACACCCCCAGATCACAGTGCAAACTGCGAATGGTGCAGGAATCGGACCGCATGGGTGTGAACGCCTATGCAACCTGATTCCAGTGCGGGTTCCCGCATCACATCACCTGTCGGTGTGCACACTGACATCTGCAAGCCGCCCCGGGTGTCAATGTAAAGTAAATGACACCCCCAGATCACAGTGCAAACTGCGAATGGTGCAGGAATCGCATAGCACGGGTGTGAACACCTATGCGACCTGATTCCAGTGCGGGTTCCCGCATCACATCACCTGTCGGCGTGCACACTGACATCTGCGAGCCGCCCCGGGTGTCAATGTAAAGTAATAGACACCCCCAGATCACAGTGCGAACTGTGAATGATGCAGGAATCGCATAGCATGGGTGTGAACGCCTATGCGACCTGATTCCAGTGCGGACCAAAAAAAAAGGTCCATTTTGGTGCGAATGCGATGCAAATTCAGTCATACCATCTGTATTTCTGAACTCTAATCGCACAGACATCGCATGAGATGTGCACAGCAATGCGGTGTAAATCACATACAATGTCTGTCATCGCATCAGTGTGGACCCAGCCCAAAAAATGGTTCTGTGTGAGTTTAGTGTGGGTGCGGTGCAAATTTACTCTCCGGCTATGCCCAGTCCCCTCAGAAATCACATTAAATTTGCACCAATTTGCACTGCATCAGTGTGAACTGAGCCTCAATGTTAGATTAATGACACCCCGAAACTGATTGCAAAATGTAGTGCAATTGCCAGAATCGCATCGCATGGATGTGAACACCCAGGCAATGCAATTCAGGTGCGCAAAGAAAAGGGTCCTGCACCTTTTTGGGGCGGATGCGATGCAATTTGAGCCATACGTAATGTATGGTTTAAATCGCACTGCACAGGCACTGCATGTGATGTGGACAGGAATTCGGTGCAAATGAAATGCAGTGCGATTCCTGTGTGAATCTCATACGGTGTTCCGCACGTACCGGTGTGAACCAAGGCTAGTGGTGGCCAGACATACTTCCATTTTATTATCCAATCAATAAAAAGGTGAAATCAAAACAATCAACTAATGGTGGAAATACACGTGTCAATTGCACTATTCAACTAATGTGATAAAAATGATCAAATAGCCATAACATGATAACTTCTGATCAGATTCAATCACTCAGTCAATTGGCCAGGGAGGAATATTATTGATCATTTATCAGCATTGGGATACCTTGTTCACATCTTGTTTATTTTTTTTGTGGTTAAACTGGATGGACTTGTGTCTTTTTTCAACCTGACTAACTATGTAACTATGTAACAACTACAATTCAGTATGTCAATTGATCAGATTATGAGATGACATAGTGGAGACAGATATACGATCGATAAGTGATGATTGAAATCCACTTCCCTGTGTGTGACATATTGATGGGGTGGGTTGTTAACGATAGATCAATATTTCCTTCGGAAGAGAACGATTGAAAAATAAATCCATCATTTATCGTAGTGTGTGTGTGTGTGGCCATCGTTAGACTTAATCTCAATTGGAATTGTTCAGAACAAATTGATTGGCCAGGGTGGAATATTATTAATTTTTCATTGATCGGAAGCATTAAGATACTTTGTTTCAAGAATACAATCGTATGTCGACAGAGGGAAACAAAGATACAATCGATAACTAACTGTGTGTGACATATCGATCAAATGGCTTGTCAGTTCTACATCGATCATTCCTATTAGAAGAGATCCATCGGAAAATAAATTGATCATTTAAACATGAACATGGCCGCCATTAGATCGAATTCAAACTTGGTCATTAGGCCAGGACAGAATAATATTGATCTTCTGCAAGATCAATCGGCAGCACTGGGAAACTTTGTTCATAAATACCATCACATTTTAATCAGATTGGTCAGATTATGAGATGACATGAAGACAGAGATGCAAATGAAATTACGATTATATCTTAAATATTGATTAACTATTGTTCAAAAAACACTTACCTGTGTGAGGCATAGCGATTAAATGGGTTGACATCTCTAGATCGATTATTCCTATCAGAAGAGATTGATCAGAAAAGACCTTGCTCGTTTAGCAAAGCGTGTATGTCCAAGCAGAACTTAACCTATTGACGGTTTCCCAAAACAGTTCAATTCAAGGCATGCTGGGAGTGATAACTGTCATTGGCTTTTGCCCTAAACTGAAATGTCAAAACATCAAATGGCTGCTGTCATAACTGATCACATGTGCAGCACCATGGCAACTGCAGATCAAACAGAGGCTAAGATGGCAGCTCCCTTGGTTCCAAAGAAGACGAGGAGCGTTTAGTTCCGCTTTAAAGGGGTTGCAAAGGCAGAAGTTGTTTATCTTAATGCATACTATGCAATAAAGCGGAGACTCATTGGAATTTAAAAAAAAAAAAAGCCAGCAACTATAAATACTGCTGCTGCTGACTTTTATCTTTGACTTTGACCTACCTGTCCAGGTCGCCCGCAACGTTGACAGCCTACGCCAAGCTGCCACTCGGCTCTTGGCTTCCCCCGCCGCCATCCTCTGTGAGGGAATCGGGAAATGAAGCTGCGGCTTCACTGCCCGGTCCCTACTGCGCATGCACGAGTCGCGCTGCGCCATCCTCACTGGTCCCCGCTGTGTTCTGGGAGCTGTGTGTTTCCCAGAACACAACGAGGGGGGGGGGGGGGGGTGACGCAAAGGGTCAGGACTCCCGCGGGAGTCTATACCAGGAAGTGGTGCAAATACCTGTTTTATACAGGTATCTGCACCCCCTCCCCCCTGAAAGGTGTCAAATGTGACACCGGAGGGGGGGGATTCGAAAAGCAGAGGTTCGCTTTTGGGTGAACCTCCGCTTTAAGATAAAAAACCTTCTGTGTGCAGCCCCTCTAACACTTATCTGAGACCCATTTCTGTCCAGCGATGACCACGGGTGTCGCGGCCGTCTGAGACCCTCCCTCCTTATTGGCGGAGACATAGCAGCGGTGCCATTGGTTCCCGCTGCTGTCAAGTAAAGTCAGCTAACCAATCAGGAGAGAGAGGGGGCTGGGCCACGGCTCCATGTCTGAATAGACACAGGGAGCTGTGACACATGGAGCTGTGACTTTGCTCGGGTTCCCCCACATCAAGCTGTTTCCTGTGGGGGCACTCAACAGGAGGGAGGGGCCAGGAGCACAGAAGAGGGACCTGAGAAGAGGAGGATGCGGGCTGCTCTGTGCAAAACCACTGCACAGAGGAGGTAAGTATAAGATTATAGAAAAACAAAAACGACACTTTACAATAACTACTTGCTTACTGGGCACTTAAACCCCCTTCCTGCCCAGGCCAATTTTCAGTGCTGTCACACTTTGAATGACAGTTGCGCGGTCATGCAACACTGTACCCAAATTACATTTTTATCATTTTTTCCCCACAAATAGAGCTTTCTTTGGTAGTATTTAATCACTACTGGGGTTTTTATTTTTTTTCCAACAAAAGAAAAAGAAACAAGACCGGAAAAAAAAAAATTGTTTCATACTTTGTTATAACATTTTGAAAACAGGTAATTTTTCTCCTTCATTGATGTGCGCTGATGAGGCAGCACTGATGGGAACTTATAGGCACTAAGAGACTGCACTGATAAGGTGGCAATGGTGGGCACTGATGGGTGGCACTAAAGGGCACTGATAGGTGGCACTGGTAGGCGACACTGATAGGTGGCACTGGTGACGAGGTACTGATGGGCACTGGTGGGCATTGATAGGTGAGCACTGGTAGATGGCACTGTTGGGCACAGGTAGGCAGCATTGACATGAACTTGTAGGTGGCACTGGCAGGTGGCACTGGAGGGCACTGCATAGCAGCAGTGCCTCTGCCTGTTTGGAACCGATGTCCCTCCGTCAGAAGCCAGTGATCTGAAGCCAGCCTCATTAACTTAGTGATCACAAAGTGCATGGCACATACGCCCCACAGGGGGCACGCAGGCAGCTCATGCATGGGAGGACGTCTATTGGCGCCCTCCAGGCAAATTAAGGCCCACGCTGTAGCTGTCATTCAGCTATAGCGCGGGCGGGAGGTGGTTAAAGTGGATGTAAACCCTCACATATACCCAGTTAAGTGAACAGCCTCAGAGGATACACAGAGATGAAACAAATCCTCCTACATACTGTCCAGGTGATACAGAACATAGATCACCTTACTCCACCTAAATATATTTCCCAGCAGGCCAAGGAATTCAAGAAAACCCCTGCCCATTGGTTGAGATACCCCATATACCCATAACCTGACCTTGCGTTGCCCTGTTCGTATCTAGTACCGCCAAATACCCGGCCACCTAGTGGTAGACGAGAGAAGTGCAACAAGGCCAAGTTTAGGGAGAAATCAATAGAGCTCTAGAAATCAACCAGGATAACTACTCCTGGCAAGTAAATTTGTGAGGAGCAACCCTGCCTAAACTACATGAGGTCAACCTAAACACTTTCAATTTATATGCAATCAGGCTTCAAATGCTCCCTTCATTTTATAATTGATCACTACAAGATGCTTTTACATGCTACAACTGTAGCTTCCTCTCTTTGTTTCATCTGTTTAGCGATCATGTGCAATGGCTTTTCATATGGGTTACTCATGGTTTCCCATAGACGTCTATCATGTCCTGCTCTTTGGCACGTTTTCTGAAAACGCACCAAAGATGCAGCATGCAGGACTTTTGGTGCGTTTTAAGGCTGTATTCACACCTATGCATTTTTTTGTGCTTTTTGCATTTTGCAGATTTGCACCACAGTCCATTTATCATGGTTTCCTACGTGTGGTAGTACAAATCTGCAAAATGCAAAAATGCAAAAAATTCAGGTGCAGCAGTGTGAAACAGCCTTTATACGTAGCAATTTTATCAGCAGATCTCCTTTATATAGTGAATCTTTAGTGAAAAAAATTGTAGCGCTCTGTTTCATAAAACAGTACTAGTAAAGTGATTATATTACAGTAAAATAACATAAATAAACACATAAAAATTAACAAGTGAAAGAGAATTAAAAGTGCATGTGAATGATCCATAAACATATAAAGAAAGTTGAAAGAAAATAAATTCATATAAAAGTGTCCATAAATCACACCAATCTTCAAGTGATTAAGCAGTGATTGATCAATGATTGGTATCTTTCTTGAAGAAATCTTGATACAAACTTTCCACCACACCTCATGTGCTTGTGAATCCGCTCCTAAAAGAAAAAAAACTCACCAAAACAATATGCCTCACATTCACATGTTTGGCACAATAGCTTGATAACCCACCCGGGTTGATAGACAATTCCAACGGTGAGTGAGTGAGAAACTTATATAGCGCAACACATGCATACTGAATCGCCTCTGGGCGCTAAGTATCCTTTCCCTACTGTACTTTTGCCCTCAGAAAAGGTGGGTTTTGAGGTTTTTTTCTGAAGGCTAGGTGATTCACCTCCAACCGGATGCTGGTTGGTAGATCGTTCCGTAGTCTAGGTCCTTGGATTCCAAATCTTCGTTCTCCTTTGGACTTGTATCTGGCTTTGGGTATCTGGAGTAGATTTTGGTTGGTGGATCGCAGAACGCGATTGGAGTTGTGAGCTTTTAATTTTTTGCATAGGTATTGGGGGGCAATTCCTTGAACACACTTATGCGTCAGACAGAGTGCCTTAAAAGTGATTCTGTCTTTCACTAGCAACCAATGAAGGGATCTCAGTGAAGGTGAGATTGATTCCCATGTTTTTTTCCCAGTCACGAGTCGAGCAGCCGTATTTTGAACGACTTGCAGACGAGTGATTTGGTATTTTGGGAGTTCAGGGTAGAGGGCATTTGCATAGTCGAGTCTGGAGTTGATAATTGTTACCACCACGACTGCTATGTCTTCTTTCGGGATAAAGGGAATAAGTCTACCTAGCAGGCGCAGCAAATTATGGGATCTGCTGACTACTGACCCTAGTTGTGCATCCATTGTCATGTGGGTGTCAAAAATGACTCAGAGACTTTTGACTTTGATGTTAGGGGGGATGGTTTGTCCCAGAATGGGCTGTGGTGTCCATATTGGTGCGGGAAGTTCTGTTTTTGAGCCATTGAGTTTAACCACTTAACGCCCGCCGCACGCCTATTTACGTCCACAGAAGGGCTCGGATGGACGTAAATTTACGTCCTTGCCTACGAGCAGTTCGGGGGTCCGATCGGGACTCCCCTCCGCTGCGTGTGGCGGACGGCTTACCTCCGGGAGTGATCCGACTCGAGGGGGCGGCGGTTCGTTTCTGTCCGCCCCCTCGTGATCGCTCCCAGCCAATCCTGTGCGCCGCCGCCGTGTCACTTCCTCTGCCTGTAAAATGTAAACACAGGCAGAGGAAGTGATGCAGCGCTCATCTCGGCGGTATTTTCAAACTGCCGAGATGAGAGAAGAAGCACAGTAAGTCTGCACCAACACTACAATGACACCAGTACACATAGGCACATTTAACCCCTTGCGATCACCCCCCCCACCCCCTGTCACACTGTCACTGAATGCAGTGATCATATATGTATGATCACTGCATTTAGTGTCAGTGTGACAGGCAGTGTGACAGGCAGTTAGTGTTAGGTTCAGGGTAGCCCCCTTACCCCCCTAATAAAGTTTTAACCCTTTGATCACCGCCCTAGTTAACCCCTTTCACTCCCTATTGCCAGTGTCACTAAGCGATCATTTTATGATCGCTGTATTAGTGTCACTGTTGCTGCTAGGTAGCTAATTTTTTTTTTATTGCAATTTTTTTTTTACTAAAGACATGTGGCTGAATAAATTTTGACCTAAATGTTTGACTAAAATTTAGTTTATTCAATTTTTCTTATAACAAAAAGTAAAAAATATTGTTTTTTTTTTTTTCAAAAATGTCGCTCTATTTTTGTTTAATAGTGCTCCTCCTGACCTCCTATCCCTTGCAATGCCAATGCGGTCCAGCGCCACTTGCAGTGGAGAAAGCAGATTTTGCCTGCCCACAGGTGGACAAAAAAGACAGAGGCATGTCTGTCTGTCTGTCTCGCAGTAATTACCAAATTAGGTTAGTTTAATTAATGGTCCATGTATGTTGTTCTACTGGATGGTTACTGTTTTGTTTTGCACTGTTTTGTATGTGTACATGCAAGATGTGTTTTTTTTTAAATATGTCAGGCAGATCCAGCCTCCAGCGGCCACACAAAAGTTTGTGGAGGAGTCAGTAATGTAAAGGGAAATGCATACACTAAGGTACGTGGGGAAACTAATATAAAGGTTCCCTCTCATATGAGTACCCCCTCACCATTACCATTGTGTATTTACTCTGTCAAAAGTGGCCTGCTCCTGGCATTCCCCCTTTAAATCAGTGTTCACAGCATTTCGACCTTAAATTAGAGTTTTTAGGATTCCCTCGTATAGTGCAAAGGGGAACTCTGGAGCCCATGATGCAAAGGGTAACTCCAATGTAAAGCACAATGCTGCAGACCCTGATGTAAATGGGAACTCTGATGTTAAGAGGAATGCTGTGGACTCTGATGTAAGAGGGAGCTTACCCTTTACATAAGAGTCCACAGCATGCCCCCTTACATCATGGTCTACAGAGTTCCCCTTTATATAAGCGTTTCCTTTTACATCACGGTCAGTAGTGTTTTCCCTTGCTTCAGAGTCCACAGTGTTCCCCTTTATCATCAGGGTTCACGGAGTGTAAGGAGGGACCCCTTCCGAACTCTGATGTAAAAGGCAGCTCTGTGGACTCTGATGTTAGGGTGATGTTTGTAGCCGGTGTTCCCCTTTACCATCATGGTTCACAGATTGTAAGGGGGAACCCTGCAGACTCTGATGTAATGGGCATCTCTGTTGACTCTGATGTAAGGGTAAACTCTGAAGCCTTTGATGCAAAGGGGAACTCTGTAGAGTCTGATGTAAGGGGGAACTCTGTGGACTTTTGTGTAAGGGGAGGGGGGGGTTGGCTCTGGTGACCAGAGACCCCCTTACATCAGAGTTTCCCTTTATACCAGAGTCTGCAACATCCCCCCTTACATCAGAAGCCTCAGAGTTAATCCTTTACATCATTAATTTAAGGAATCAGCATTTTGAAGGTAAAGGAGAGGTTTGTTTTTTGGGAGCCGTCTTAATGTACACTACTGAAGTCGCTCCGACTTCAGAAAAGTTTCCTGTACTACTTCAATCCGACTAGTAGGCGACCTGTACCCATTGATTTCAATGGAAGTCGCCTGCAAGTCGGATCCCCGTTCACAGTGAGGCAACTTTACAGGAAGTCGTCCCAGTGTGAACCTGTTCTAAGGTAGGATTCTGTCTCCCGAAGGGGAACTCCACGCCAAATTTTAAATAAAAAAACGGCATGGGTTCCCCCTCTAGGAGCATACCAGGCCCTTAGGTCTGGTATGGATTTTAAAGGGAACCCCCTATGCCATACCAGACCCTTATCCGAGCACGCAGACCGGAAGGTCAGAAAAGGGGGTGGGGATGGGCGCCCCCCCTCCTGAGCCATACCAGACGGCATGCCCTCAACATGGGGGGGTGCTTTGGGGGTAGGGGGGTACCCTCTTCCAAACAACCCTGGCCATTGGTTGTTGGGGGGCCACCAGATCCCGGCCTCCCAGCCTATGTGAATGAGTATGGGGTACACCCTACACCTACCCATTCACCTGGTGGTAGAAAAATGTCAATAAAAAAACACTACACAGGTTTTTAAAGTAGTTTATTAGGCAGCTCCGGGGGTCTTCTTCCGACTTCGGGGGTCTTCTTTCAGCTCTTTTACCAGCGGCAGCCCGGTCTTCTCTCTTCTTCCAACTTTGGGGGGTCTTCTTCCGACTTCGGGGGGGGGGGTGGGGTTTCCGACTTCTCCTCTCTCTGGTTCTTTTTCTCTTCTGCCGGGCACCACCGCTGTCTTCTTTCAGCTCTTTCACTAATGGGGGCCCGGTTTGAAGCTTTGAAGTTGACTCGACGCTCCCTCCCGCTGTAATGCTGGGTGTGCGGTGCGCAACGATTTATATAGGCCTCTTACGACGTCACAGTCCCAGCATGCTCATTATTAAAGGGGGCTCCCAGATTCCGATAAGCCCCCCGCCCGCAGACTCCGACAACCATTGGCCAGGGTTGTCGGGAAGAGGCCCTTGTCCCCATCAACATGACCACAGGGCGCCCCCCCTGCCCCAAAGCATCCCCCCATGTTGAGGGCATGCAGCCTGGTACGGCTCTCCTGTCCCCACCCCCTTTCCTGACCGGCTGGTCTGCATGCTCAGAGAAGGGTCTGGTATGGATTTGGGGGGGACCCCCATACCGTCTTTTCGGCGTAGGGGGTTCCCCTTGAAATCCATACCAGACCTAAGTATGCTCCTAGAGGGGGAACCCATGCCGGTTTTTTATTTAAAACTTGGCGTGGAGTTCCCCCTCCTGGAGGCGACCTCAAGTCATGTTGTGGGTCGCGTTGTGATTCATACTCAAGTCGTGTTCAAGTTGCTTCCCAAAGTCGTGCTAAAAGTCGTGTTGCCCCTATGTGAACCGGCTCTAACCTGTAAAGGTGTTTAAAGCATCGCCTATGGAGATTTTTAAGTATCCTACTTTGATGCCATTCCACGAGCGTGCACAATTTTATAGTAATGACATGTTAGGTATCTATTAACTCTGCTTAACATCATTGTTAACAGTTTACAAAAAAGTTGGTGTAAATATTGTGTGACAAAATTGCAACAATCGCCATTTTATTCCCTAGGGCCTCTGCTAAATAATAATAATAAAAAAGTATAATGCTTGGGATTATAAGTAGTTTTCTAGCAAAAAATACTGATTTAAACTTGTAAACAAAAAGTGCCAGAAAAAGCCTGGTCTTTCTAGCACGTCTTATAATTGGAAACTGTGTGAAATAATAGATTTTTTATTTTTTCTGCTGATTTATAGATGTCCTTCAAATACCCACCTCCATTTTATATTTAATTTTAACAAACATGAATTTTGCCATAGCACAATGAACATTTAAACTCATACTTTGAAAGAAAGGGTGCTTTATCGCCATCTGCTGGTGACAAGAGATAAGCGCATTGATTTTTACTAAACTAATTTTGCCATCTGCTAAATTTTGCAGAAGCCATCAGGGTTTACTTCCTCTTAAACGTTGCAAAAACTTCAGAGTAGTTCATGCACTACTTTGGTCCGACTATCATGCAACTTGAGGGCCAAAGACTTCAACATTAACCCTCAAAAGTTGCATCAAAGTTGTACCGGATTGTTATCACTGGTCAAAGCAAAAATTGTATCCAAGTTGCACCTATCCAAAGTAGCACTCCAAAGACAGCGAAACTTTGGAATCTTACAAGTGTGAATGGAGCCTTAAATGAAATAAGGACATTTAAAAGCAAAATCAAAGCACTCCCACCAACTGTGGAGGAACGTGCCCTTCTGTCCACATCCCCTCCAACATCTGTCAGAGACATTAGGGAAGATTCTAGCTAGAGTAGTAGGTACCCTATACCACTGTGTGATTGAGTGTCACAGAGCAGGGACGTGGATCTGTGTGTGTAAACACACTGATCCACGTCCTGTCAGGGGGAGAGGAGACCAATCTTGTGTTCCTTTTATATAGATATAGGGCCAGATTCACATACAATCTGCGGCGGCGTAGAGTAAGCCATTTACACTACGCCACCGCAACTTAATGGAGCAAGTGTATTCCCAAAGCACTTGCTCTGTAGTTTGCGGCGGCGTAGTGTAAATGGCCCTGTGTATCCCCGCGTAATTCAAAGGGGGCGGCTTGTATTTAAATTAAGCGCGCCCCCGCGTCGATCGAACTGCGCATGCACCGGCCGGGAAAAAAGCCCAGTGCGCATGCTCCAGCTCACGTCGGAAAGCGTAGTTAAAACCGACGTCAAAACGACGTGATCGTCACTTACGCAATGCCCTATTCGATGCTGACCCGACGCCATACTTAACATGGCAACGACGGAACTTCGTAAACCTACCCCTCATATAGCAGGGGTAGGTTTACACTTACGTAAACGACGCAAACGACGACGGGGCGGCGTAAAAACGTTCGGGAATCGGCGTATTAGGCTTATTTGCATAATCAAATGAGAAAACAACGTAAAGGCCACCTAGCGGCCAGAAAAGTAATTACATCTACGATCCGGCGGCGTAAGTGTTTTACACCTGTCGGTTCTTCACTGTATCTATGTGTAAGTGATTCTAGGAATCACACGCATAGATACCCAGTAAAAAAAACAGAGATACATCGGTGTTTCCTGCGATACACCGTCGTATCTCTTTTGAGAATCTGGCCCATAATATATATGTGCATTTATTATTTTTTTGAGTCTGCATTGCAACCACAGTCAGTGGATCATAGATGCAATACTCTGGTTCCTGCAGACTATTCCTCCAGCAGTGGGGCTGTTTTGAGTTATGGACTTTTAATTAGGGGGCTGAAGGAATTATCAGTGGGCTTTAAGTGCAGTGGTGTCACTGTACTTGTGCTCCATTAAAAACGACTATTTACTCTGCTGTGGAGAATGAATGGATAATGATGCTATGCGTGTGGTAACTATCTATGGCTTCCCACAATTCATATAATGAAAGGATGCTGCGGGGAGAAGAGCCCCTTGGGTACATAACAAGGAGGGCTTTACTTGCAGTAAATAATTGGAAAAACTTCACACTTACTGCTTTATAAATACACCTCTTAGAGCCCATTCACACAGGGATGACTTTGGATCCGACTTCAAGTTGCCCCTAGTCGCGCTGCATGAGAAAATCAATGTAAGTTAATGGAGCCGTCTTAAAGCGGTGGTTCAACTGAAATATTTTTTTTGAAAGCCAGCAGCTACAAATACCGCAGCTACTGACTTTTAAAAAATGGACACTTACCTGTCCAGGTCGCCTACGATGACGGCAGCCGAAGCCGAGCGGTAGCTTGGCTTTCGGCTTCCCCCGCCGCCATCCTCAGTGAGGGAATTGGTAAGTTAAGCGCTGTGGCTTCACTGCCCGGTTCCCTACTGCGCGAGTCGCGCTGCGCCATTCTCACTGATCCCCGTTGTATTCTGGGAGCCGAGTGTTTCCCAGAACACAACGGGGGGAGGGGGGGTGACGCTGAGGGGCCGGGCTCACAGAAGTCTATACCAGGAAGTGGTGCAAATACCTGTTTTATACAGTTATCTGCACACCCTCCCCCTGAAAGGTGTGAAATGTGACACCGGAGGGGGGGGTCCTGAAAAGCGGAGGTTCACTTTTGGGTAAACCTCCGCTTTAATGCACACTACTGCAGTCAATCCGACTTCTAGGCAACTTGTACCCATTGATTTCAACGGAAGTTGCCTCAGAAGTCGGATCTCTGTCTTAACAGAAGCAACAATACAGGAAGATAACATACATTTCTCAGGCAAACCCCTCCCTCCCCAGAGCGGATTCTTGTTTGATTGGCCACTGAAAAGCCTCCTGTCCTGGAGGCAACTTGAAGTAGCCTTGTAAGTTGCCTCAGGTCGCTCTGTAAGTCGTGTTGCCTCAGGTCGCTCTGTAAGTCGTGTTGCCTCAGGTCGCTCTGTAAGTCGTGTTGCCCCTGTGTGAATGGAGTCTTAGTTAAACTTTCTTTTCAATACAATTTTATTGAAGATTTTAAACATACATTGAGGCAGTGCAGTATAAGGCCTTGTACACACGAGTGAAAATATCCGCTGTAAACGGTCCCCGGACCGTTTACAGCGCATATTTACGCCGGGATGTTTTGATCCGATGGCTGTACACACCATCGGATCAAATTCCCCGCCGGCGGACAGCGCGGTGACGTGGCGGTGACGTTGACGCCGCCACGTCACCGCACCAGGAAGTAAACACTTCCGCACGCATGCGTCGGATCCATTCACAGGATACGACGCATGTGCGGGCAGATATGTCCGCTGGTTTGCCGTACTAACCAGCGGACATATCTGACGGCCAGCTATCCGGCGGAAATATTTCAAAGCATGCTTTGAAATTTTTCCGCCGGATGAATCCGGCAAAAAGCATCCGTTTGCCCCTACAGACGAGGGGATTTTTTGACTGAAATGGTCCGTCGGACCATGTTCAGCGGATTTATTCCCTCGTGTGTACAAGGCCTCAGACAATAAAATTTAAGACATCTCGATGAAACAATTGTAGTTGACCCTCAATTACATACTAAGATTTTCCTTAGATCTAGGGTATTGATTTATAGAGTTTCAGTGGTCACTGAGAAAATTAAGAAGGGAGAGAGATTGTGGTACAAAAAAAAAAAAGATGAAAGTTAGATGGATAGAAAAGAGAAGGAAGTTTCAGAGATTTCTGTGGACAGACACTAGGAAGAGATGGGGTGGTGGCAGGGCCAGTACAAGGGGTGGGCAGAAGGAACGGGTGCCCTGGGCGCGACCATTTACTGGAGAAAGGGGGGCGCAGTACAGGCCACGCTACAGGCCACCTGTCCTGGGGCGGCGGGGCCGCTTTGATCTGTGGCTGCAGGTGCACTCCCACCTCCTCCTCCTCCTCTTGTTTGTCACACAGCCCAATCTCCTGACCGGCGGCGTGTGACAGGGAGCAGAGTCTGCGTGTGGGTTCGGCGGTGCCAGTCCCGCCCCCTTAGACCAGCTCATGTGGTAGCAGATTGAAGTAATGTTTCACCTATCACACGAGTCGGTGCCACCGAACACAGACACAGACCCAGCAATGTGACAATGCTGCTGCTGCAGTAGATGTGTTATTCCAGCCAGGGCAGGCTATGGTGAGTCTGACTGTAGTCATAGGTAAAGTGAGGTGAAATTATGGACATAGAGAGGCTGCGATGGGCACAGTAATGCTGCTATTATTGGTCACAGGGAGGCTGTATTGATGGACACAGAGAGGCTGCGATGGGCACAGTAAGGCTGCTATTATTGGTCACAGGGAGGCTGTATTGATGGACACAAAGAGGCTGTGATGGGCACAGGGAGGCGACATTGATGGTCACAGCGAGGCGGCATTGATGGTCACAGTGAGGCGGCATTGATGGTCACAGTAAGGGGGCATTGATGGTCACAGGGAGGCGGCATTGATGGTCACAGGGAGGCGACATTGATGGTCACAGGGAGGCGACATTGGTGGTCACAGTGAGGCGGCATTGGTGGTCACAGTGAGGCGGCATTGGTGGTCACAGTGAGGCGGAATTGATGGGCACAGTGAGGTGGCATTGATGGGCACAGTGAGGCGGCATTGATGGGCACAGTGAGGCGGCATTGATGGGCACAGTGAGGCTACGATTATGGGCACTGGTGAGACTGAATTAATCTCTTATATCATGTCTGCAGTCTCTGACCATCTTTAGTATGATGTTCTCAGTCTCTGATCATCTCATGTCTTATATCATGTCTGCAGTCTCTGAGGGGAGTTTGTTTAATTATCAATGGTATTGGTAATATTCATCAGAAAGGGGGTTAATGCACTGTCACTAAAGCATAAAGCATAAGTAAAGATCCCATCGCTGTAGCTTTTTCCGGGGGGAACCTAAAAATTGAATATTTTTTCTTAATAATGATTTTCTGTATTTATCTGGATGATTGTGGGGAGGTTGAAGACCACTGTGTTCTAGAAAAGAACCTGTTTGGATATGGTGAAAAAAAAAATGTCAATAAATTAAATTGGTTATTCGTACAAGTTTCCGGCTTCACATTTAACAAGGTTTTTTTTCCTGGATACATCTCAGTCACTTAGATGTCTGCAGATGTTCGGCTGTATATCCACCATATACAGCATCCACCACTAAAAAACATTTAGTTTTTTTTTTTGGGGGGGGGGGGGGGTACAACTTATCCCTTTAGATGTCCGCAGATGTTCGGCTGTATATCCACTATAAGCTTCCAGTTCGCTTCCTGGTGGATATGTGATGACATCACAGGCTCTGCCCCGACGTTTCGTCACAGATCACATGACTTTCTAAGTCATCTAAGTCACTCTCTTAGGGGCTTCTGTACCCCCTATGTACTTAGCGGTTTATCTGAGTACATTGAAGGTAGTGCACGACCAAATGTGAGATGTGAGTGTCTTTTTCTACCTTTTAAATAAAACTATAGCAAGCACTATATTCATTTTTTTCCTGTTCATATGATATACACTTGGAGTACTAATGTCTGAGCTGTATGAGAGGTCCAGGAATACCAGAGCAGCTGCCATCCAGAGGATTTATACCCCTGAGGGGAAGGCACGATTAGACCCTATGTGGGGTAATCGAGGGAGGTGAGCGCATACCGGTGGAGGGCACTTGTTATCACTTTTAGTGAAGAACACTTAGGCGGCGTACACACGACCGAGGTTCTCGCTGGAAACCAGCGAGAACCTCGCTGGAAGCTGCATTCCAGCGAGGACCTCGGCCGTGTGTACGCTCTCGGCGAGCTTCCCGTCGGGAAGCCCGTCGAGCAGAAATAGAGAGCACGCTCTCTATTTGCTCGATGGCCCGCCTGGAAGAATGGCTGGTTGCCATTCCCGACGGGCGGGTCGCAGAACTTACCTGGTCCACGCCGAGCGAGATCTTGACTCGGTGTGTCTTCTGGGTATCGCCGCTCCAGCGCTGTGATTGGCTGGAGCGGCGATGATGTCACGGGAGATTTCATTCCGACAAGGGCTGGCTGCGGCCAGCCCTTCAGCCAAGAATCCCCCCTGCGCATGCGCCGCTGCAATTATCGGTGCATTGCGAGGGGAATATCTCCTAAACCGTATACCTTATTATAGGCTTACCTGTAGGTAAAAGTGGGGTTTACAACCACTTTAAATATGGGAGGGTCTCACCATTACAGCTGTTAAATAAGTATTCAAATTGCATTATTCATGCTCGCCACTGGGTGGCATTTATATCACAGCTGCAGTATTTTATATATGTTTTTTCGACAGGTGGACCACACTGCTTGAAAAAATGGTATAACTTTTATCATATAAAAAAAAATGGTTTAGCACATAATACAGGCACTCAACACCCATCACCAACACCCTACTATATAAAATTAGCAAGACAATGTTGTCTGTTCTTAAAACAGGCTATGTCACATAGGATGCATGCATATTCCCTCTGCAGGTTGCCAGAATAATGGCTGTGATGTCACTGCTCCAGGCTTTACCAACTGTTATCAAGCGCTCTCTTCTCTCCCTTGCAGCTGGCTGACGCAGGGGAGATCATGTGACTGGAGTGGCATGAAAATAGGTAAGTATACGCATCTTTCTTACACAGGTAAGCATGCATAGGTTTTGGGAGGGGGAAGTAGGAAAGGTTATCCCAGAATTCTACTTTAAGGCCTCCTTCTGCGCACACCAGCGGTGCAACGCCATTGACTTAAATCGGTTGCGTTCAGTGGCACAAGATGTAATTTTTTCAACAGCCACGAAGCAAAGCATTGGCTGACAGAGCCACCCACTAGATGAGAATATCAAACAAATGATCATCCATTTTTTTTTCTTGCATGCTAGTTACAAAAACTTGAATAAGACAGAATACAACTTCCTGCGGCTGTGCAATGTATTGTATTGTAATGCATTCTTTTGTTTCCGAGCATGCGCTGTCTTGGTCACTATTTTTTCTGGGCGAATACTGTACTGATTAAACTAAAATAGTTTGTTCTGTTATTTTACAAAAACAATGCTTGTCCCTTCGGATAATTTTGCACTGAACTGTCGTAAACGGCTCTCAAAAGCTGTGTACTGACGATCAGATTATTGGACGATTATAAACAAAACAAAACCTTTTTTTATAATGAAGAATATTCCAGCAACATCTTTATTAAAGCGGAGGTTCGCCCAAAAATCAACTTTCTGACATTAGATCCAGCATACTGCTAACATCTGCAGTATGCTGTTTTTTTTTTGTACTTATCGTTTTATGAGCCGTTGTTATCCAACTCCGAGCGGGGAATCCTGCAGGGAGTAGGCGTTCCTAAGCCAAGAGGAGTTGATTGATGGGCTGCTAAGGCATGTCACGCCTTCCGAAAATACCCGAGTGTCACTTTGGGTATTTTCGGAAGGCGACTTGACTTGATTTTTGGGTGAACCTCCGCTTTAAATCTATCTTGGGAGATTTGTGAAAAACATGAAAAACATGTTATTGTTAAGCCCCATACACACGGTCGGACTTTTTGCCGAAAAAATTCAAAATCTGCAAGTCTTCAAATTTGTCCGATCGTGTGTACGCTACATCGGACCAACTTTTTTGGGTCTTATCGGACAAAAGTTCGGTCTGCAAACGGACAAACCTTTCGGCAACAAAAGTCCGATGGTGCCTTGTCTGACCGTGTGTACTTTTGTACAAAGTGCAAATACGCATGCTCAGAACCAATGTTAAAATCAACCAACAATAGCAGAAGTTAACCAAAGGGTGGCGGTAAAGAGCAGAAAAATCACGTGATGTTGGGAAAGTTTTAGAAAAGTTTGCAGAAAAGTCAGAGCGTGTGTATGCTATGGGTGTGACCGGACAACTCACTTCGGACAAAAATCCAAGGGAAAGTTTGTTGGATGTCCGACCGTGTTTACGAGGCTTAAAAGTAATTCTTTACTTTTAATGCATTCTCTATGACAACTCCTCCCACAAAATTGCATGTCACTACGATTCCTTCAGAAAGTATGCAGTCTTTTTATCGAGAACAAGGATAATCATACACTGTGACACACACTGTGTGGGACAATGAGAGTGTGTGGTAGGGCAGAGTCATTCAAGTAGACATCAATCTGTCAGCTATATGTTGTTGTGGAGGATGAAATGGAAACTTCAGTTTTGTAAAGCCCCGTACACACGGTCGGACTTTTGCCCAACCAACATCAAAATCCGATACTTTTCCCATTTGTCCGACCGTGTGTACGTTCCATCGGACCAACTTTTTTGGCTTTCATTGGACTAAAAGTTTGGTCTGCGAACGGACCAACTTTCCGGCCACAAAAGTCCGATGGTGCAAAGTCCGACCGTGTGTACAGAAAACCATCGGACTATTGTCCAAAGTTAAAATGCGCATGCTCCGAAGTAAAGAGCAGCCGGAAGCCTTCTGTCTAGTAAAACTAGCGTTTGTATTAGAAAAAGAACATTCGTGACACGGCAAGTTTCGAAATCTCGAAAAACAGCGCATATTATCATTTTCTTTATAATGCCAATATTCTTAAAACCTGCTTTGCTGGTGATACGGACGGATTAAAAACAAATGAATTTACTTTTGATTAGTGTATTTTGTTTATATGTATCAAGTAGTGTTGAGCAGAATATGCCATATTCGATTTTGCGATATATCTCGAATATATAGTCGAATATTCGAGAAATATTCGCTAAATACGAATATTCGTGATATTTTTTGGAAATTAAATTATTGCGAATTTTCGCTATTGCGATTTTTCGCTATTGCGATTTTTCGCTATTGCGAATATTCGAGAAATGCGGAATGGAGCACTCTGATTGGCTCAGAATATTCGTGATATTTTATAATACAAAATAATTGCGAATATTCGAGAAATGCGGAATGGAGCACTCTGATTGGCTCAGAATATTCGTGATATATTACAATACACAATAATTGCGAATATTCGGCAAATGCGGAAGGAGCACTCTGATTGGCTCAGAATATTCGTGATATATTACAATACACAATAATTGCGAATATTCGAGAAATGCGGAAGGAGCACTCTGATTGGCTCAGAATATTCGTGATATATTACAATATAAAATAATTGCGAATATTCGAGAAATGCGGAATGGAGCACTCTGATTGGCTCAGAATATTCGTGATATATTACAATACAAAATAATTGCGACATTTCGAGAAATGCGGAATGGAGCACTTTGATTGGCTCAGAATATTCGTGATATATTACAATATAAAATAATCGCGCGATATCGCTATTGCCGAATAATCGCATTGCGATTTTTCGGCAATATAAAATGAGCGCTGCAGCTACTCGGCCCAAGGTCTCTAATCATACCAGCAATGCTTTTAGACGTCGATGGGGATCTCTAGGATGTGATCTGTTCTAAAAAAAAAATTGAAAAAATTCGAATATTCGAAATAGCGAATATTCGCCGCGATATTCGTGTTATTCGCGAATACTCGAATATGCAATATTCGTAGCGAATATTCGCAATGCGAATATTCGTGAGCAACACTAGTATCAAGCAAATTTCGAGATTCTTTTGTGTGTCAACTTCTAACAACCCCATTATCTCTTATTATTTATGATGGTTAAAGTACCAACTACTCTATTTGTGTCCCTTTAATTTGAGCAAAGGACCTGCCTACTCACAAACTGACATTTGACTTTACACACATAATCCAAGACACCGTCACATCATCCATTTATTTAAAATAAAATCTCCTAAATTATGACAGATCCAAAACAACAGGAAGGAAGCAATAGAACAAATGGTGGACTTTGCAAAGCCTCTGTACCCCAGGGCATACATAACAAATTTTTTGTAAATCTCAAAACTTGGGGACCTGAGAATTACATTAACTATAGGGAGCACCAGAAGATCATGGACTCAAAAAGATGGGGAGCAGCAGCAGAAGACATGTCTGTCCCCAGGCTGTGGTACTTCAACAGGCTGATATTTTTTGGCGACCAAACTGAACCACGCACAACACTATCCACACTTCTATCCCCATCAGCTGAGGCCATTTTTTTTCTTTGTCACTCCCATCACAATAATACAATTCCAAAAAATATTAAAGATACATGTTTTCGCCCATTTCTCATTCAATTTCTGAAGCCAAACATAAAATTATCCCTAAACTGGATCTAAATGGATAACATTTTCAACACAAATTAACAACCCATCAAAATATGGACCAAAGCATTATCTTGGTGGCCAAATTAGTAGCCCCTAAAATCTGGGCTCTGAGTTTGCCACTGACCCCCATGCTGCTGGGGTGGTTGGGCTTGCTGGGGTGGGAAGGTTGGCTGTTGTGGGTAGGATGGCTGTTGTGGGTAGGATGGCTGTTGTGGGTAGGTTGGCTGGTGTGGGTAGGCTAGGTGGGCTTGGTAACTTGTCTGGGTTTGGTAGGCTGGCTGTGGTTGGTAGGCCTGTTGTTGAGTAGCTGGAGGTGTGTGATCTAAATCAAAGACATGGGAATTAGGGTTTAGCTCACGTTTCCTGGCCTTGCTAAGGAGCTGTACCATGATCCCCTCACATAGCTCCCTTTGATCTGCCTCTATTTCTCTCAGCTTGTTGGCAATGAAACAGCCAAACCCTTCTACACTATCGGGTGCTGAGGTGATGACCGATGTGGCCCTACTTAGAAATTCAGCAGTGGCGTCATTTAGCTGTTGCCTCTTCTTGGCCCTTTTTCGAGGAGGGTTTAGTGTAGGGATTTGGCATTGTGTTGACAGGCTGCTGGGCCCAGCCTCTTCTTGGCTGCCAAGGTCCTGTGTGTGAAAAAGGAGCATCATTTGAGGTTTTGTTGCCATCATAACAACACATTAACATCATAGTATATTTGAATGCCCAGTTTTGGAATAATACTAGACCTGGGTAAAGCTGAGCTCCTCCTCCTCCTCCTCCTCTGTTGGTTCTGCCTCAGTATCTGTGGCCTCTGCTGATAGGGAGGGTAGTGTGGATAGATGTTTTCTTGGTTCAGTTTGGTCCTTTAAAAACATCAGGCTGTTGAAGTACCACAGTTTGGGTACATACACGTCATCTGCTGCAGCTCCTGATCTTTTCGATCCCTCGACCTTCTTTAGCTCCCTGAGAAACGTGCTCCTCAGGCTCCCAATTTTAGCTTTAATTTGTGTTGCGTTGGCCCTGGGGTACATAGTCTTTGCTTCTGCCACCAATGTATCTATTGCTGCCTGTCTTTTCTTTTTATCAGAATAATCTTTATGTTTGGACTGCCACAGACAGGTCTGCGATCTGTAGAGTTCAATAAAAGCAGTGACGAATGGACGTGAATTTAGTTTTCCACCCTTAGCTTTTGGCATGTTTTTGACCTGATCTCTGCAATAAAGGTTACAATACAACCAATAAGTGCTTGCTTTGAGTTCCTAACATGCTTATACAATGTGTGTTTGGTTCTCTAAGCTAAATCATGCAGTAACCACTAGTGTCACAATGTATTCACCTACCTTTGTTCAGTGTATTCCTTTGGCTTAACGTGGAGTCGCAACGATGGATTCGTTCATGCGTGCGGGACCTCGACCGCTCGTTATTGATTTATATAGCCTGCGCATGCGTGAAGCTCCGCTCTACGTGCGTCATGACGCTGGGGCGTGACCACATTCTTTTTTATTCCTGCGACATTCTGTGAGGTACATGTGTGAGGGAGAAGATGATGGCGCAGTCAACGAATACGAACAGGCCCCGCAGTGGAGGAGTTTATATTAAGCACAAGGCCACCCCCATGAGCAAGGGGGAGATGGTGGAGATGGTGCGCATCTTTGAGAAATACGATTACGATTGCAAAATGGAGAACTATGATAGACCCAACAGCCATAAAGAATGGGTTCTGGAGAAGGTCCTTGCAGTATTGGAAGAAGATTATGGGGTAAAACGAACGAAAGACCAAATCAGAAAACGATGGTCAGATTTGAAGCACAGAGAGCAAGAACATTTGGACTCCATTCACCGCACCATTATCAAAAAAAGTAAGTACATGTAATTATCTAAATATGTGTCAGTACATTAGAGATGGATTTAATGTAATGGGGATTTGTTATTGTGAGGGCTCCAGAAGAAGATAATGCAAGTTTTAATGTAGTTCATTATAATTTGAAAGTTGTTCTTTCTGTCTTGGCTACTTTTCTGTAATAATTAATATACTGTATTCTAATGTTTTCCACAGAAAAAAGGCAAAGAGAAAAACACCACAGGGGACAAAGGGAGGCTTCCCTTGGCCGGGCTCCAACAGGGGAAACAACATGCCCAAAATCACCCCCAAAACGTAAGCACAAAATTATATAATTAGCATTTTCACAGCGACAGGGGGGTTTATAGTTAGGACAAAGACCATGGGCTCAGTCCATATCTTAAGGGGTAAAATCAACTTTATGTTAGATGTGTGGCTCATCACTGACCATTAATGATGCATTTGAATGATAGACATGGGTAGAGGAGAGGCCCTGTGGATCAGAGTCACAGAGAGTCACGCCTGCTAGATTTCACATCATATATCCCATATTGCCTATGCAAACAAGAGTGATGCGTGTCATCTGCCTGATTTTTTTAATGTGGCCACTAAAGAGATTTGTACCCACTTTTTAAATTACATCATACTCCTGTTCCATAACATTTTGGATATTATAATAATGCATAGTGTAGTGCACTAGTCTCGAGCAAACTTTGTCACCAGGGCAAGGTTGGTATACTTAAAAAGCAGCAAATGTGATTCTGGTAAGATAATGTAATTTAGGGGTGGCTTCATGGATGTTTTATTCTTTAATTTTAGAGGATCAGGAGTGTGGTCAGCACCAACCTTTGCAGGATAATGACGATAGTGCCGGACCCAGCAAAGAGCCACAAGTGGACAGCACATCCCCAGACACCAGATATGCTGAGGGTGAAGGAGTGCAAGAAATCCAAGATGACCCTTTGGAGGCTGTTGTTTGTCCCAGTAAGTTTTTTTAACATGTGCTTTCCAATATCAATACATGGTTACTGATTATATGTCCACTACAAACACGCCCACAACACAGTAGCATTATGTAGTGCATTCAACATTTGAGCATGTAGAAGGGAGAGGTGGCAGTGTTGTTTAGGTAGCTGCACGTGAAGACACATGCATATGCACCTGGTCCAAGATTTTCGGAGTATATCTGTAGTGTGTACATTACCTAGTAGTGTAGCTGTATTTAGAAGATCAAGCAGTTTGCAAGCACCAATTGAGTGTCTATGTTTAGGTAAGTATTTTCATAAAGTAGCCCTGATTAATAATGTGTCCCTATGTTTTTTGCCTCAGTCACTTGACCATCAAACCCATTATAATTTCTTATCTTCTTCCAAGGCCACCAACTACCAGGATGCACTATTGGTCGGATCAGTGCTGATATGCTGCAGGCAATGACAGAGCTTGAAAATCTAAAGGAGGCTGCCACTGGTGTTCAGAGACGAATCAGGGATTATTACGACCTGTTAGCTAAATTTTAGCTTTTTTTGTGACGTAGGTTTATAGTTTACATTTTTACCTCCTGTTATTTAACTTTTCAGTGAACTTGATGCAACTAGACTTGTTAGCACAGGCTGAGTTTTGTTATTTGTTTAGAAATGGCAGTAATTCACTTTGCAATACGCAGATGTTAGCAAATGTGACTTTTGAGGCTATTTCAATACTGTTTTTTTTTTGGTGTGATTTAAGTGTCTCAGCTGAGTTTTTATCTACTCCTCTTCTTCTGGTGCTTTCAAAAAAAAAGTTTTGCAATTTTGAAGGGCTATACCTGAACAATTTTGACATATGCACATCCCAAAAAAAACAATGGGCCAGATTCAGGTAGAGTTAAGCTGGCGGATCAATGGATCCGCCAGCCTAACTGTCACTTTAAGCCGGCGTTTTTGTTTTCTGTAACCAGAAAACAAGAAACGCCGGGTTGGAGTTCCGATGCGATCGGCGCAATTGAATTTCGCCATCGCATCGTTACTTTAACTTAAAAATGGCGCCGGGGGCGTTCCCGCCGATTTACGCTCAAAAAATATGTTAATGAGTGGGAATCGGCAATTCACGATCTTTTTCGGGCGCGACGCAGTGACTTCACGACGTTTCCGGAAGCGATACGCGGCGTATAGATAAAGCAGCCCCCTGTTGGAATATCCTATGTTAAGTATAGGCGTCGTCATCGCGTCGGAAAAAAAACAAATCGCGTCGCTTGCGTAAAACATTCATGAATGGGGATGTGACGTCATTGACGTTCACTGACAGAATTTGGAGCATGCGCACTGGGATGCATTGACAGTCAACGCATGCGCAGTACGTTCGCCGCGGGATCGCGCTTAGTTTGAATACTACACGCCCCGTACCCGCCCAATTTGAATTCCGCCGGCTCATTTGCGATGCGCTGCCGCAACTTTAGGAGCAAGTGCTTCACGAATAACAGCACTTGCTCCTAAAATTTCGGCAGAGTAACGTAAATGAGAAGCGTTACTCCAGAGCAAAGATGCTCTGATCTACCTGAATCTGGCCCAATGTACCTATGGCAAAAGTGAAACATCTTGTCAATATGACACTGGGAATGCACCAGGAGAAGGAGAGTTGAGAAAGACTGTGCTAAGGGGCATTTTGCATCAAATGCAGTTCCGTTCATTTTGGGGTGCATTTTTGTATGCGACAAGGATGCAGGCACAGTGTTTGACATGCACTCCATTAAGGTTCTGGTCGGCTCTAGCTCACAACATGGTAGTCCGTTTCAGGTGCTAAGGATGACTGCATGTTGTGAGCTACAACCAACCAGAACCCCCGTAGCACATGGAGAGCACTGTGCATGCATTTTTGACCCACAAAAAAGGCTCCGCAGAATAAACAAAACTGCATCTGGTCATACATTGTGTGTCTATAATAATATTTTGTGCAGAGAATTAAGGCAAAAATGTTTGAATTTCTTCTGTAAACACTTGGCAAGGTATATTGCTCTGTTGGAAAAGATGCATGTTTATCGCAAAAATAATAACAACCTAATTATTGTGTTCTTCATGACCTACCACTGTTTTGTACTTTTGTAAAAGGCAAAAATGGCACATTGAATTGTGCTTGTTTAAAAAATAATGCTTTTGAAAATAAAGGTGTGGCTTCTTATTTATATGATCAGTACTACCAGTATATTTTGAATTTAGGGTAAGAACATTGACAGTGTATTATTTGAAAAGGGGTGTAGCAGAGCCCTAAAACATAATAATACTCAACATAGATGTATTGAAGTTTATAAAGGTGTATTTGCACATCTGCTTGTTTTCATAAAGTTTAGACAATTCTCCCCAAAATTCAAAGGACATTAAAAAAAAAAAAAAAAAAACACAGATAACAGTAGCTCAAAATTTAAATTTTTAAGAGGAAAATAAACTAGATAGAACAAACTCTACAGGACATTTTGCTGCCAAGGCACTGCCCCTCTACCAAAAAAGTAGTCTATATACTGCTCACGCACAAGACGTGCATTCTGGGAGGAGACAGCAGGTCGGGTAAGTTGCAGGGCTGGCATTACTGCGTCTTCAGCTGCCCGTCCACCGGAGGGGTCATCAGTATTGCCAGACCCAATGTAGTTGGTAGCATTCCTCCGTAGAAGATTGTGGAGGATGCAGCAGCACAACACCACGTGGTTCAGCTTGTATTCAGCCAAGTGAATGGCAGTAAGAAATAGCCGAAAACGACTTGACATAATGCCAAAGGCGTTTTCAACCACCCTTCTGGCACGTGACAGTCTGTAGTTATAGATCCGTTGCTCAGGGGTGAGGTTCCTCATCGGAAAGGGCTTCAACAGATGTTCCCCAAGAGCAAAGGCCTCATCTGCCACAAAGACAAAGTTGAGGCCCTCCACGTTGTCCTGCGCAGGTGGCAAACTTAAGGTGCCATTAGTAAGACGCTGGTAGAATTCGGTATGAGACATCACACCTCCATCAGAATGACGCCCCTTCATACCAACATCAACATAAAGAAACTCATAGTTTGCAGAAACGATAGCAAGAAGAACTATGCTGTTAAAGCCCTTGTAGTTATAAAAATAAGAGCCAGAGGCCGGCAGAGGAACAATTCTGACATGTTTGCCATCAATGGCACCCCCACAATTGGGAAAATTCCACAGATTGGCAAACTGGGCCGCAACATCCTGCCATTGCTCAGGGTTGGAAGGAAACTGTGGAGTCAAACAAAGAACAATTAGTTACTACTTCAGCATAATAAATTGCAAGCTATTTTTACACATACATTATAGGGGCAACAGAACAAGGAAACAATTCAAGCAGTTTGTGGACTAAAAATTAGATCTAATTCTCATTTATATGCTTCATGACTCCCTCTGGTGGCACATTCCAAAAATGTTAGGGAGATGAGGTTGAATGTTTGAAGTTTGGGGAGTGGTAAAAAAAATCTCTCCTTTTCAATGTGACCAATATGGTGAAAACATGAAGGTTCAAGTTGCAAGCCATTCTGGTTTTTGGGCTTGGCACACCAGAGGCAACAGAATAACATTTACAAAAAAACACAAAACAAAAAACATATAATTTACCAAAAATGGGACAAATATGACAAGCAGAAAAGGGGTATAATGAAGATATGTTTAGCTAGAATACACAAATAGTTGGATCAGATGATTCAGTATTTGGGAAGGGGAAGGTTAATAAACAGTTTGTGGACCCCAAAATATTAACTCTGCCACTCTGCTGCCAGTTAAGGCTAAAAATTTAAAGATGCCCTAGTTTATAAGGGTTGTTAAGGGAAGGCCAATAACAAATTGGGGTCCAAGGGTAGCTTGCTAGGGAGGTAAGTGAAGGCAAATATGTATTTAGGGCAAGGAAAATTAGTCAGCATGCCACCAAATAAAAATTACTTGGACAGATTATAACAAGAATGGGACTGAACATTCTGGAAATGGATATAATGTGATATCAAATAAAATAACTTACCCAAATATAGTCCTTCTGCAGGACTTGAATAATGGCACAGCAAGTATCAGGAATTATGTGTCCCAGAGCCTGGGGAGAGATCCCAGTAGTAAATTTGATGTCCTGGAGGCTTCTCCCTGTCGCCAAATAGCGCAAAGTGGCTATGAGACGTTGCTCTGCAGGAATAGCAGGCCTCATACAGGTGTCCTTCTTGGTGATATACGGGGACAGCAAATGTAAAAGACGATGGAAGCAGGAATCTGACATCCTAAGATAGTTCCTAAAATCATTAGGATTGTTTTCCTGCAGCTCCCTGAGCAATGGCATATGGGAAAATTCTTCACGGCGAAGCAACCAATTTTTGGTCCAAACAGTCCTCCTCCTACTCCTGGACCTGGACCGGGCTTGAGCAATAGCCAGAACTCCTAGACCGTAAACAGCACGCTCTCTCGCAGGATCGCGCAACATCTCGGAATTTGGCGAACGGACACAAACGATCTGAAACACACGAAACAGGAAATGTGGAAAGCACTCACACGAAACCTCAACTAACTATAGAGTAGCTGAAGGAACGCAACGGGTGACGTTGGAGAATTTCACTTCCTCTTTTAAACGCCCGGCATTACGTTGAAACGTCACTACGTTCGTGTTGGTTGCCGGAAAAGTCCGAGTGTGTGTATGCTATGGGTGTGATCGGACAAATCAATTAGGAAAAAAATCCAAGGGAAGTTTTGTTGGATGTCCGATCGTGTGTACGAGCCTTAAGAAGGAAATTACCCTTACTAGTATATGGCTATATGCTGTACAAATTGTGGCCAGTTACTAAAGCCTAGTACACATCATGAGAAAATTGGCCCCAAAAAAAGTTTTTGTTTTGTTTTCAATCGTCCAATAATCGTCCAATAATCTGATTGTCAATACACAGCTTTTGAGAGCCGTTCACGACAGTTCAATGTAAAATTATCCGAAGGGACAAGCATGAACATTTTTCTTGTAAAATAACAGAACAAACTATTTTAGTTTAATCAGTACAGTATTCGCCCAGAAAAAATTGTGACCAAGACAGCGCATGCTCGGAAACAAAATAATGCATTACAATACAATACATTGCATAACCGCAGGAAGTTGTATTCTGTCTTATTCAAATTTCGTAACTCTAGTAAGAGGCCTTAAAGCAGGAATTCTGGGATAACCTTTCCTGAACTTAAAAGTTCCTACTTCCACCTCCTAAAACCTATGCATGCTTACTTGTGTAAGAAAGATGCGTATACTTACCTATTTTCATGGCACTCTAGTCACATGATCTCCCCTGCATCAGCCGGTGGCTAGCTTCAAGGGAGAGAAGAGAGCGCTTTAAGCTTGGTAAAACGTGGAGCAGTGACATCCCAGCCATTATTCTGGCAACCTGCAGAGGGAATATGCATGCATCCTATGTGACATAGCCTGTTTTTAGAACAGACAATGTTGTCTTGCTAATTTTCTATAGTAGGGTGTTGGTGATGGGTGTCGAGTGCCTGTATTATGTGCTAAACCAATTTTTTTCTATATAACAAAATGTATAAAAAAATGTCATGCAGCGTGGTTCACCCGTTGCTTCTTTATAAGGGGGTGCTATCTTCCCTTTTTTCAATTTATATACCCAGCTTACGGAGACCACACCATTTTGGTGAGTCTGCACTTAAAGCGGGGCTCCACCCAGGAAAACAACATTTTCCCATGTTGTTTAAAAAAAAAAAAAAAAAAAACCTGAAAAAAAAAAATACTCACCCGAAATACCTGTTGCTATGCGGAAGTCCGTAATCTGCCTCTTCCACTCCGCGGTGCCTTTTCTTCTTGTCCTTCTCCTTGTGAATGGGGCGCGCTGCTTTCTGGGAACTGTGTGTGTTCTCAGAGAGCAGCGCGCCCATTCACAAGCCAGCGTGAGACTCACGCAGGCGCAGTAGGAAATGGGCAGTGAAGCCGTACGGCTTCACTGCCTGTTTCCCATAGTGTGAATGGCGGCGCGGGACCCGGAGCGATCGTGGGACCGGCATCGGGGGGGGGGGGGCCGTCAGCGCGGGCGCCTAGGACAGGTAAGTGTCCTTATTTAAAGTCAGCAGCTACACTGTTAGTAGCTGCTGACTTTAAAAAAAAAAAAATCGCGGCTGGTGCAGTGCAGTTGCTGTAAATCTCAGAGGTAGATCTGAAATGAGGGGAAGCTCTGCTAATTTTCTCATCCAATCATGTGTGAGTTAAAATGCTGTTTTTTTATTTTCCTTGCGTGTCCCCCTCGGATCTACAGTGACTGCACTTCCAAGTGCACTTTACACTTGTAGTGGACAGTGGATTTGCCTTTAGTAAATAACCCCCATTGTGTCAGATTATTGAACTGTGACACAATGGGCGTTATTTACGAAAGGCAAATCCACTTTGCACTACAAGTGCAAAGTGCACTTGAAATTGCACTGAAAGTACACTTGGAATTACAGTTGCTGTAAATCTGAGGGGTAGATATGAAATGAGGGGAAGCTCTGCTGATTTTATCATCCAATCATGTACAAGCTAAAATACTGTTTTTTCCTTGCATGTCCCCATCGGATCTATAGCGACTGCACTTCCATTAGTGCAAAGTGGATTTGCCTTTATGTTTTACAATAAGTGAGCAGCAGACCTTTTTTTATTTATTTTTTGGTATTATTTTTAATTTTTATTTTATATATAGCAGTGACATCACCCATAGGCTTCAATGGCCCATCAGTTGTCTGTGCTCCCTCCCCTGTACCTAATTAGGGGTGGGGCATTCATTTAAAATGGGCGTGCTTTTACAAGAAGCATATCGTTAACTTAATGCCATACTTTAACTAAGCATATATAAGAGAGCTGTAGTTATGGGGCTAAATAAATATGAAAGTAAACATTAAAGTATGTAATGCAGGGTAGTAAGGAATGACACAAAGGTGAGGATGGTATGTAGCAGCAGGGCAGTCAGTGAGCAGTGTGTACTGGAAGGACGATCAGTGACAGAGCAGTTAGTGAGCAGTATGTACTGGAAGGATGATCAGTAGGGTTGGGAGAAGGGTTCGGCCCGAGCATGAGTTTGGCCCGAACATTGGCTGTTCGCCCATTTGACAAACACCCGAATTTACGGGGGCATTTGACTGTTTGTTCCGCCCGCTGAATGACCACAATGCACTGCGCCGCCATACAGTGCATTGGAAATCCCTGATTGGCTGAAGCAATGAAAGCTTTGCCAAATCAAGGCCCAGAGCACTGTCAGAGCCATGATTGGACCCTGACATTATGACATTAAACGCAATATATTTCTGTGCATTAGTGCACGTTTAACACAGCGTATTTCAGTGCGTTACTGCAAGTCCAGGGCTGACCACCTGTCCCTAACTACAAGTAATCCCTCAATGCACAATAACATGCAGGCGGTCATGGATGCTTGGCATTTGTTTATACAGGCTTCTTGGCTGCAGCTGTTCACATACCTCTTGCTGCTGAAATCTGCTGTTTGTAATAAGCCATGTAAATGTATCCTAACTTTGCACCTGTTTAGAAAACTACAAGTTAACCTCTTGTCTGACCATTCATCTGATTTGGCCTCATGCACACTGAACATTTCTACTATCTCTCCCAGCCGCCTTTCGTCCTGGCAGTAGTGTTTTGACAGAAAAAGCTTGAGGCTTGTAAACACGTGTAATGCATATAGGCACGCCAATCGCTTGGGTGTTACTTTATTTCATTGGCCAGAATAATAATTAATTTTGGACTTTGAAATTAATTAATACTCAAGAACCAAGAGTACCTAGGCACGTTTAAATACGTTAACACATGCCAAATGTTTTTTCTGCCATCATTTCGCTGCACCTGGACGTGTTGGCAGTGGATTATTTTGCTGTCTCTTAACATTTATGTGTGCATGGACACATAGGCTGACATGAAGCTTGATGCTCCAAAATGGTGGAGGAGAAAAAAAATCTATTATTTCACATCTTGACTAAGGGCCATTTCCCACGTACGGATTATGTAAGGATTCGTACCTTTCTTATCCGCTTGCGGGGATCGCTCCTTTAATCCCTGCTGAGCCGGCAGATGACAGGGCGGTCCTTGCACACTGTATGGAGATGTCTGCCCTAGATATGAGGGAACGTCTGCTGGGTGTTCGCGACGCGGGGGGGGTCCGCAGCCTTGGTGTTGCTGGACCTCTCTGCGGCGTTTGACACCATTGACCATTCTATCCTTTTCTCCGGAATGCAATCCTTATTTGGCTGTGAGGACGCAGTGTTAAATTGGATTAGATCCTTTCTGTCAGAAAGAACGCACTCCATAAAAATGGAGTCGTACCGCTCAAACACCCTGTCATTGACCTGCGGGGTACCTCAGGGCTCTGCCCTTTCTCCCTTATTCTTTAACTGCTACATGCGCCCACTTGCCGACCTCATTACCAGCTACGGTCTAGGCTGCCAGATCTATGCGGATGACAGATAGTTCTTGGCCGACCTTGCAAGTGGACCTAATATGCCTGAGCAGCTGAATAAGGGACTATCTAACATCCAACAAAGGATGGACACAAACAGACTAGGCCTTAACGCCGACAAAACGGAGCTATTGCTGATCGACCCACAGGCCAACTCTACCTTTTTACCTGCTTGGCCATCCTCGTTTGGCCCTGCCCCAACTCCAGCTAAGCAGGTTAAAAATCTGGGTATAATTTTTGATGCTGAACTAAGTTTCGTACCTCACGCAAAATATTGCATAAAATCCGCCAACTATCATCTGCAATTATTACGGAAAATTAAGAATCTATTCACTCAGCACAACCGTATGATCTTAGTTCATGGATTTATCCACTCTAGGTTAGATTATTCTAACATTTTCTTCCTAGGGCTCCCACAGAAGTGGATAAAACGATTGCAGATTACACAGAATCATGCTGCAAGATTAGTTACAAACTGCCCAATGCGGAATCACATCTCCCCGGTATTTAAGAATTTACACTGGCTCCCGATATTAAAACGGGTTGAGTTCAAGGCACTCTGTCTGATGTTCCGGGCCTATTGGGAACTAGGTCCGATGTACTTATCAAATATGACACAACATTACTGTCCACCCAGAGAGCTTCGTTCGACTGACGCCCTGTTAGCGATTATTAAATCTAGCCGATCAGATTCAAAAGGTGGCTGCCGGCTCCAAACACTGGGGAATTTTCTTTGGAACCAGCTCCATCATCAGCTCCGAGCATCCACCTCCTTGATGGCCTTCCGTAAGGGCTTGAAAACCTGGCCTTCCAAGCCCTCAGCACGACGCTGCTTTAATCCTAAGGCTGCGGTCCATGGTCAGGGAGTAGGGATAGGCTTTTCCTGCCCTGACACCCCCCCTCCTTCTTTTTATATTTCTGTTTTTTTTTTTTTTTTCTTGTCTATTCCCCTCTTTTACTTAGATGTCCTAGTTTCTTCTTTTTGCTCCTGGGAACTGGATACCCCCAGCTTGTTGGTAAGCGCTTAGACGCGAGTTTCACAACTCGCATTCGGCACTCTATAAGTATTTATTCCAATCCAATCCAATCCAATTCATCAAAAAACAGATGGATGAAATACTGACATACTGTCTGTACGTGTGAAAGGGCCAAACACCTGTAGCTCAAAAAAATTCTGAAGCTGTGTTTGTAGCCCAAATTGGGCAGATTTGCATGTTTTCTGGAACATTTTTATTTGTGTAGGAATTTATGAAAACGCACCATTTGCATGTTTTCGTGTGCATTTTTATGCTCAAATAAAAAAATACAAAAATAAAAGATAGTAATAATATGTGATTAAATAAATGTAAAATAGATACACAAATAACAAAAATAATAATAAATAAAACAAATTATCATAAATAACACCTAACCTTAGAGAAAAAAAATAATAATAATAATTACCACCCAAACTAATTTAATTTATAATAAATTAGTATTAACAATAATGTATTTATTTTGTGTTATGTATTAGTATAAATATATATGTATATACACATATATATATATATATATATATATATATATATATATATATATATATATATATATATGGGTTAGGGTTAATTATTTATTAATACATAGTATTCATGTATTGTATTCATTTATTTATGTTTTTATTTATTTGTATATTTATTCATTCATGTATTATTATTGATACCCTAACCAAAAGAATAACCCTAACTCCTAATCCTAATCTAACTTTAACCCCTTACCCAAACAAAAAATAATAATAAATGAATAATAATATTAAAAAATAAAATAAAAGCTGATGTAAAAGCTGAAAAACCAAGCAACAAATGATGTAACAGATGATAGTTTTCTCTATTGGCTAATAGAAAATGGCCAAGCTTAAAAATTCTGTATAAAAATGCTACGGTCAGGTAGTGATTAGGCCTCTTGCACATGATACTCCTGCATGAGCATCACTTTTTCAGATGTTTTTTATTTATTTTTTTGGTATGCACAAATAAGCCCAAACTTATTCTCACATTTTCTTTCTGCATAAAATGTAAATGTAAGTGCGCATGAGGCACAACTTACTGACCAAAAAAGGCGTATTTTTCAATTTTTTTTTTGTACTGCTTGCTTTACTATCGCTTGTTTACACGCCTCTGTGCATAGACACATTACAAATAATGGGCTGTATTTTGGCTCCGTAAAAAAAAAAGAAAAAAAAAAAAGCTGTACTGAATTTTTTTCCAGCTGCAGTGTGCAAGAGGTCTTAGAGCAGTGGTCTCCAAACTGCGGCCTGGGCCCTATGCGGCCCTTTGCTTGCCTTTATATGGCCCTTGGGGCACTGTTCCTCCCACTGACACCAACAATGTAGCTACTGACATCAGCAATGGGGCACTATTGCTTCCATTGACGCCAACTATTCCTCCCACTGACACCAATGATGGGGCACGATTCCCCCAACTGATACCAATGATGGGACACTATTCCTTTTACTGACACCAATGATGGGATAGTGTTCCTCCTACTGACACCAATGATGGGACACTGTTCCTCCTACTGACACCAACAATGTGGCATAATTCCTGCTACTGACATCAGCAACGGGGTACTATTTGTTCCATTGCTGTCAACTATTTCTCCTACTGACACTAATGATGGAGCACTATTTCTCCCACTGACACCAATGATGGAGCACTATTTCTCCCACTGACACCAATGATGGAGCACTATTTCTTCCACTGACACCAATCCTCTTACTGACAGCAACAATGGGGTACGATTCCTCCCACTGACACCAATAATAGGCCACTATTCCTCCCACTGATACCAATGATGTGGCACTATTCCTTTCACAGACACCAATGATGGGGCAAGTTTCTCCCACTGACATCGATGATGGGGCACTATTGCTTCCACTGACACCAATGATGGGACACTATTCCTCTTACTGACACCAACAATGGGGTACTATTCTTCCCACGGACACAGATGATGAAACACTATTCTTCCCACTGATCCCAATGATGGGGTATTATTCCTCCCACTGACACCAACAATGGGGTACTATTCCTCCCACTGACACCAACAATGGGGTACTATTCCTCCCACTGACACCAACGATGGGATACAATTCCTCCCTCTAATATCAAAGATGAATTGTTTACACCCACTAACTCCAAGAAAATTTCTACTCCCACTGGCAACAGTCCTGCCCCCAAAGTCTGAAGGACAGTAAACTGGCCCTTCCTTTAGATTAGAAAGTTTGGAGAACCCTGACTGAGTTGCTGGTTCATATGGCTGTATAGTGCGAGATTGCATGTGATTCTCACCGCACTGCAAATCACATGCAATGTCTGTGCAATGTGATTTCAGCCATACAAATAGTATGGCTGAAATCGCATCGCAAGTAAAATTAAACTCTTTTTTTTGGTCTGCACCAGAATCGGATTGCATGGGTGTTCACACTAATGCGTTTCAATTCATGTCCGAACTGACAATGCACAGTGCGATCTGAAATGGGGGTGTCATTAACAATGTACTGACACTCCCACAGGTCGCATATGGCAGTGAACTGCCGTGAGTCGGGTGCGATTCTAGAACTTGCATTAAATTCACAGGGTTCCTGCATCGCACTAGTGTGAATTGGCAGTTAGAGGAAGAGAAAAAAAAATGCCAGACGCCCCTAAGAGCAGCGTTAAAAACTTCCAATGTGCATATGCACCTGGAAACATCGGTGTACATGTATTGCACGCCTAGACTCACATGTATGTGGTTGTGGGCCCGACTAAAAATCGTCTGTTAGCGTTGGAAATAGAGGTCGATCGATATATCGGCCGGCCGATATTTGGCGTTTTTTAATTAATCGGCATCGGCAGATTTGTGCTGTAAAAAAAGCTGATTAAACTTCAGAGGCGACTTACAAAAAGCTTCTGTAATAGAAGTCAATGCAAGTTGCCTGAGAAGTTTCCCTTGGAAGCCACTTTTCCCTTCTGGGCAGCCTGCCAAGTCAGAGAAAAGAATACAATGGGCCAGATTCAGCAAAGGTTACGCTGGCGGATCGAGTGATCCGCCAGCCTAACTGTGGCTTTGAGCCGGCGTTTCTGTTTTCTGTAACCAGAAAACAAGAAACGCCGGGTTGAAGTTCCGATGCGAGCAGCGTAACTGAGTTTCGCCATCGCATCGTTACTTCAACTTAAAAATGGCGCCGGGGGCGTTCCCGCCGATTTACGCTCAAAAAATATGTTAATGAGCGGAAATCGGCAATTCACGATCGAAATCCGGCGCGACGCAATGACGATACGACGTTTCCGGACAGGATACGCGGCGCATAGATATACCTACATGGGGCTGGAGTATCCTATGTTAGGTATAGGCGTCGTCATCGCGTCGGGAAAAAAAAAAAAAACGTCGCTTGCGTAAAACGGTCATGAATGGGAATGTGACGTCATTGACGTTCATTCACAGATTTTGGAGCATGCGCACGGGGATGTTTTGACACTCGACGCATGCGCAGTACGTTGGCGGCGGGATCGCGCGTAGTTAGCATACTACACGCCCCGTACCCGCGACATTTGAATTCCGCCGGCTCATTTGTGATGCGCTGCCGCAACTTTAGGAGCAAGTGCTTCGTGAATGACAGCACTTGCTCCTAAAATTTCGGCAGCGCAACGCAAATCAGAAGCGTTACTCCAGAGCAAAGATGCTCTGGAATACGTGAATCTGGCCCAATGTTGCTACTTATCAATGAACTGAACTTGTGTGTAGAAGTTCTTAGTTTAACCATTTAAAGACTATAAATCTTTTTTGACACTTGGTGCTTACAAGTAAAAATCCTGTATTTTCTGCTAGAAAATCACTTGGAACCCCCAAACATTATATATATATTTTTTTTAGCAGAGACCCTAGGAAATAAAATAAAAGATTGCTGCAATATTTTATGTCACACGGTATTTGCGCGGCGGTCTTTCAAACGCAATTTTTTAGGAAAAAATATGCTTTAACGAATAATAATAATAATAAAAAAAAACTAAACAGTAAAGTTAGCCCATATTTATTTTTCGTCCAAAAGTTTTGATTACCTTTTTTTGTGTAATATATCTATCTATATATATCTATATATGTATATATAGATATATATATCTATATATAGATAGATATATATATTTCTTCTGGGAGACGCACAGGTCCCAGAAGACAGCAGGGACCAGTGAGATCGCGCAGCGCGCATGCACAGTAGGGAACCAGGAAGTGAAGCCGATTTCCTTACTGAAGACGGTGGCGGCAGCACCCGAGGGAGAGATCGGCTTCGGTTGCCAGCATTGCGGGCACCCAGGATAGGTAAGTGTCCATATATTAAAAGTCAACAGCTGCAGAACTCTGCTGCTTTCACACTGGACCATCATTCTAGTGACGCTATTTGGCTGCTAGCGGGGCGCTTATATCCCAGCTAGCGGCCGATGAAGGGGTTAAATGCTCCCATGTAGCGCCACTGCAGAAGCGCTTTGCAGGCGCTTCGGCAGCGGTGCTCGGTTATCTCTATGGGCAGGAGTGGTGGAGGAGCGGTAAACAAACAGAAAGACCATATGTGAAGCGCTGAAAATAAAGGCATTTGTATCAGGGCAATTGTTAGTAAAAATGTCAGACAACCAGGCAATGAGTGGTGCATCTAAACCACAAAAGAAGCTCCACTGTCAAAAAGGCGTGCTGCCCAGGATGAAACTCACGTTGTTGCTGTGTGTACCAAAGATGCTGCTTGGAAGGCTTTTTTTTTTTAACGTCCTGCCAGCGCACCGCCTCAGTGTGAAAGCACTCAGGCTTTCACACTGAGACTGCAGGGGAGCAGTTTTGCAAGCACTTTACAGGCGCTATTTTTAGTCCAAAAGCACCTGAAAAACGTCACAGTGTGAAAGGGGTCTGTTAGATTTTATGAGATGAAGGGGGGGGGGGGGGCATCGGACAGAGAAAAACCCATATCGGTCGATCTCTAGTTGGAAAGCAAAGCATTTTCCCTGTGCTGGGGAACACATAGCACTATTGGCGATTCCCTGCGGCTGCAATCTTATAAAAGGTGCAGTGGCCTTTTTCCTTGCATGTCCCCATTCATATGACAAGTAGGAAACCTCCATAGTGTGAACCCAGCCTCTTGTTTTAAACAGTACAATATATATATATATACCGGTAGGTCATCACATCTGGCCAAATGTAAAATAACAAATGAGGGCCCCCAAAAAAAGGAACAGTCCTCCTAAAAGATGAACAGTCCCCCTAAAAGATGAACAGTCTCCCTAAAAGATGAACAGTCCCCCTAAAGGAGGAATAGTCCCCCTAAAAGATGAACAGTCCCCCTAAAAAGAAGAACAGACTCCTTAAAAAGAGGAATAGTCCCCCTAAAAAGAGCAACAGTCCCCCTAAAAGGAGGAATAGTCCCCCTAAAAGAGGAGCAGTCCCCCTAAAGGAGGAATAGTCCTCCTAAAAGATGAACAGTCTCCCTAAAAGATGAACAGTCCCCCTAAAAAGAGGAACAGACTCCCTAAAAAGAGGAATAGTCCCCCTAAAAAGAGCAACAGTCCCCCTAAAAGGAGGAATAGTCCCCCTAAAAGAGGAGCAGTCCCCCTAAACGAGGAATAGTCCCCCTAAAATATGAACAGTCCCCGTAAAAGATGAACAGTCCCACTAAAAAGAGGAACAGACTCCCTAAAAAGAGGAATAGTCCCCCTAAAAAGAGCAACACTCCCCCTAAAAGAGGAGACGTCCCCCTAAAAGGAGGAATAGTCCCCCTAAAAGAGGAGCAGTCCCCCTAAAGGGGGAATAGTCCTCCTAAAAGATGAACAGTCCCCCTAAAAAGAGGAACAGATTCCCTAAAAAGAGGAATAGTCCCCCTAAAAAGAGCAACAGTCCCCCTAAAAGAGGAGCAGTCCCCCTAAAAGGAGGAATAGTCCCCCTAAAAGAGGAGCAGTCCCCCTAAAGGAGGAATAGTCCCCCTAAAAGATGAACAGTCCCCTTAAAAGATGAACAGTCCCCCTAAAAAGAGGAACAGACTCCCTAAAAAGAGGAATAGTCCCCCTAAAAAGAGCAACAGTCCCCCTAAAAGGAGGAATAGTCCCCCTAAAAGAGGAGCAGTCCCCCTAAACGAGGAATAGTCCCCTTAAAATATGAACAGTCCCCGTAAAAGATGAACAGTCCCACTAAAAAGAGGAACAGACTCCCTAAAAAGAGGAATAGTCCCCCTAAAAAGAGCAACAGTCCCCCTAAAAGAGGAGACGTCCCCCTAAAAGAGGAGACGTCCCCCTAAAAGGAGGAATAGTCCCCCTAAAAGAGGAGCAGTCCCCCTAAAGGAGGAATAGTCCTCCTAAAAAGATGAACAGTCCCCCTAAAAAGAGGAACAGATTCCCTAAAAAGAGGAATAGTCCCCCTAAAAAGAGCAACAGTCCCCCTAAAAGAGGAGCAGTCCCCCTAAAAGGAGGAATAGTCCCCCTAAAAGAGGAGCAGTCCCCCTAAAGGAGGAATAGTCCCCCTAAAAGATGAACAGTCCCCTTAAAAGATGAACAGTCCCCCTAAAAAGAGGAACAGACTCCCTAAAAAGAGGAATAGTCCCCCTAAATAGAGCAACAGTCCCCCTAAAAGAGGAGCAGTCCCCCTAAAAGGAGGAATAGTCCCCCTAAAAGAGGAGCAGTCCCCCTAAAGGAGGAATAGTCCCCCTAAAAGATGAACAGTCCCCCTAAAAGATGAACAGTCCCCTTAAAAGATGAACAGTCCCCCTAAAAAGAGGAACAGACTTCCTAAAAAGAGGAATAGTCCCCCTAAATAGAGCAACAGTCCCCCTAAAAGAGGAGCAGTCCCCCTAAAAGGAGGAATAGTCCCCCTAAAAGAGGAGCAGTCCCCCTAAACGAGGAATAGTCCCCCTAAAAGATGAACAGTCCCCTTAAAATATGAACAGTCCCCCGTAAAAGATGAACAGTCCCACTAAAAAGAGGAACAGACTCCCTAAAAAGAGGAATAGTCCCCCTAAAAAGAGCAACAGTCCCCCTAAAAGAGGAGCAGTCCCCCTAAAAGGAGGAATAGTCCCCCTAAAAGAGGAGCAGTCCCCCTAAAGGAGGAATAGTCCTCCTAAAAGATGAACAGTCCCCCTAAAAAGAGGAACAGACTCCCGAAAAAGAGGAATAGTCCCCCTAAAAAGAGCAACAGTCCCCCTAAAAGAGGAGCAGTCCCCCTAAAAGGAGGAATAGTCCCCCTAAAAGAGGAGCAGTCCCCCTAAAGGAGGAATAGTCCCCCTAAAAGATGAACAGTCCCCTTAAAAGATGAACAGTCCCCCTAAAAAGAGGAACAGACTCCCTAAAAAGAGGAATAGTCCCCCTAAATAGAGCAACAGTCCCCCTAAAAGAGGAGCAGTCCCCCTAAAAGGAGGAATAGTCCCCCTAAAAAGAGGAACAGTCGGTGGCTCTGATGCATAAAATATGACTGCTTTACAAGCCAGATAGGGAAGGCTGCTGTGCTATACAGGAGGACAATCAAAGGAACAATCCTCGTGTACAGAAAGAGGAAGAGAACATATTCATTAGCACGCCGACCGGACACGAGCTGCCCGACACCTTCCTGAGGCGAGTCCCCGGCTCCACCTCGCACGCACGCGCAGCTAGGCCTCGGTGTTGCTGTTCCCAATGAGGTCCGCCTCTGGGGATTCCGCCGCTGATTGGCTGAGGACAGCGGCACCTTGTGCTGTACATCTGTTGCTGTCTGTTGGGTGTAGAAGAGAGCTCAGAGTCATTGTGTGAGAGCTGAGAGAGGAGCCGGTAAGTGTCTGACAGTCCCACATGGGACATTAGAGGGAATAGCCCGGTGTGTGGAGGAGACTCTCCAGTTCTTCATTCATTCAGGAGATTGCTTTGCCTTTACACTGATACACAATGAACCCTGTGATATGATGAATGAAACTTCCTGTCCACTTCTCTGATAACATACACATTTACAAATACCTCTCATATTTACTAGACAAACACGACTGATCATGTATATAAGAGAAACTATCATTCTTTGCCTAATTACTTCACTTCATTAGTCGCATTAGTGCTGTAGATTTGTACATTAAGCGCTTATTCACAGCACAACGCATGCAAAAAATGCACAGAAAACGCATGGTGGACTGCATTTTAAATGTTTTTTTTTTTTTTTTTTTTAGTAAAGGCAATGTCAAGTGTTCTGATTCGAACAGTTTATTTTTATGATTATTATAAATGATGTGTTTATATATAATATGTTTTCACTGTACATTTTTTTATTGTATTATTAAATTACAGTGATTGATTCACCACCAGTGAATGTTTGGTGAAACTGTTTATACCCCTTAGTGTATTATATATGTATTTATGGAAGAACCATGGCAGTAAGGGTGCACGTGTTTAGGAATCTAGTTTCAGTCATTATCATATAATTAGAAGAATACGTAAAAATCAACATTTCATATTTCTAATATGTACCTGCTGTACCATGTACTTGTATGAGAAAGTATCCTGATCTCTTTGTAATGCTTCTTTTCTGGGAAATCCCCGGTGTTCCTGCCTGTCCCTCTGCTCTCCTATTAAGGCTGGCCATACATGATACAATTTTCTGTATAATTTTCTTTAGATTTACCTTCAACTATGTAGTGCAAGGGCCTGCCTGATTGCATACAATTTATAGTGTTGTTTAGTTTGACCTCATATTATATGGTTTTTGGTAAATCTAAAAGAAAATTGTACAAGAAAATTGAACATGTATGGCCAGCCTAAGCCCCCATTCACATTGAATGCGGCTTTGAAAATGTGCAACTTCACCTGAAAGCGCACAATTTCGGGTGCGACTTTGAAGTGCGGCTTCAAGCACATATGTGTAAAAGGAATAGTCGCGCTAAGTGTTTATATGAAGAATATATATTATGTGATGTTTAAATGTACAATTGATAAAAATTGGTGAAGCAAAGTAAATATACGCACAAAAATATACAAAATAAATTTGGTGAAAAAGTAAATAACATCTGAAACAGTCCACAGATATAAATCTGTATATCGAACAGATGACAGGTGCTCAGAGAAATTTAGTGACAAAATCAAAATAAGTATAAAGTCCACTATATCCAGGAAGAATTCAATCCAGTTCCTCAGTGTAACAAAAAGAAGTGCATAAAGAGTTGAAGATGGAATTGTAGATGGCTATCCACCAACACCAAAGGGGTGAAGTCCTCCTGTGGGACACACTAAAGATAACAGGGACCCCTACGGGATTGGGTGGACCAACAGTAGCAATGTCACAGATGCCTGCAGAGTTAACTCTCTGCAAGGTCTTAAATTTGTCCGAGGTGTCAGAATCCCTAGGCTCCTATCGATCTTCTCACTGCAGGTTGCTGCTTCACCGTCCAGAGTGTAGCTGGAACACTCTCTCCAATGAGGGTCTAAGCCCTCCCTCTGACCAAGGACAGGCGTATGGCGGGATAAGAAAGGACTAGGATAGTGCGTTAACTTTTAAAACGCTGGGTGGTATATTAGGAATCCAAGAATGATAAAAAAATGGAAGTAACAACAAGTTTAAAATTGTCGGCATAAAAAGCTAATAAGCAAACGCCCGTGCTCCTGGGGTCACATGGGGACGTGGTGATATCAGTATGTAGCACTGCCCTGACATGTTTAGTCATAAATGACGTACTCAAAGGGCACATATATCTATGCAAGTTGCACCCGGGATCTCCAAAAGTAGAGCAGGAATTACTTTTTCAAATCCATGCGGCACTGCAAAGTCTGCCCCGTATAAATTAGATATTTTTTTGCCGAAAATAGGGTGTGACTTGTCATGTGATTTGACCTGTAAAAACGCATGACAAGTCGCTCCAATGTGAACGAGGGCTAAAGGATAAGTTCACCTTTTAACTAGGGTTGTCCCGATACCGATACTAGTATCGGTATCGGGACCGATACAGAGCATTTGTGCGAGTACTTGTACTCGCACAAATGCTCCCGATGCCTGACCCGATACCTGGTCAGCGGGCGGAGGTTTTGAGCAGAGAGGGCAGGCAGAGTTTGCGAGCGGAGAGGGCGGGTGTATGCTGCGCTCCCCTCTCCGTGTGTGTTCCCTTCCGTGATGCTGCTGTCCACGCTCACTGTTACCCGATGCCTGTGTCCTCCGTGTACCCTCCATGTCCTCCGTGTGCTCGGTGCTGTGTATCCCCCGTGCTGTGTGTCCCCCATGCTGTATGTCCTCCGTGTGCTCCGCGCTGTGTGTCCTCCGTGTGCTCCACGCTGTGGGTCCTCCGTGCTGTGTGTCCGCCGCTCACTGTGTCCCCTGCTCACTGTTTCCCCCGCGCTGTGTCCTCCGTGCTGCTGCTCTCCCTCCGAGTGATGCACTGTCGGCACTCCATGCTGCTTGTCCCATGTCCCCCTCCTGCTGCTATCCCCCTCCATATCCTCTTCCAGTCCCTCTGTCCTCGTCAGGATGGAGAGCGGACGTACCTGTTCTGAATGAACAGAGTCGGTGATCACTGACTCTGCTCATTCACATAACTGAAACATCGTAACCTGTGTTTACGATGCTTTAGTTTATGAATGGAGAGGAGCCTCTGTCTCCTGTCCATTCATTTTAGCTGAGACTGCAGAGAAAGTGACAGGTGAATCTGTGTCCCTAGTCCATTTCTCTGTCTTAAAGGTGAGATGTCAGGGGTCTGTTAAGACCCCCTGATATCTCTCCAAAGACCCCCAACAGGGCTGATTAAAAAAATAATGTAAATAATAATTAAAAAGACACACACTGATATCCCCCCCCCCCCCTAAAAAAAATGCCACTTTCACATGACATTAAAAAAAAGGTATCTGTATTCGGTATCGGCGAGTACTTGAAAAAAAGTATGGGTACTTGTACTCGTTCTCGAAAAAGTGGTATTGGGACAACCCTACTTTTAACAAAAAATAATAAATGCACATTGTTTTTGCAGGTAAAATAATGTGCATTTTTTTGTTTCTGGAGCCTTTCAGACTGGGTTCACATATGAAAATGCAGCGGCTTACAGCAGGAGTCCAGGGTGTCCTCGAATTTTTGGCTGAATTCGGACCTGAAAAAGACGCACAGGGCTCCTGTACAAATTGCACCAGAGCCGCTGAAGAAATATGTGAACCAGCTCCATAAAGAGCTGGTCACAATCTCCTGCTGTGCCAATTGGATGCAGGGAAATCCACATCCAATTCATACTAGTGTGAACCCAGCCTAAAGCATTGCATTAGCGATCAGCAGATCGTTGATTCCATGCAGGTCCCCTGAAGATCTGCCAGTGTATCTGTGTCCCAGTACATCACACACAGGTAAGCAAATACAACCTGACAGGAAGAAAGAATTAACTGCCACAGCGCTCCACTGCAGCGTGGTAGTTCATTGAAAACGACAAGCCAATTGGCTGCCGGACCTTGTTGTTTTTCATTTACAGAGCACTGTGAATGAGTGATGCGCCCAGGCTGGCAGAGCCCCACTCGGCCATGTTTTTTTTAAAATTGTGGCAACTAGCATGTGGAGATCCCTGCTATATGTCAGCTTGGGGGATCAGGAGGGTGCGGGGGCTGGTCCGTATGTAACATGTTACACCCTAAATATGGGTGTAACGTGAACTTACCCTTTAAAAACTGACCACTCTAGGTAAGAGAAGACATGGTGGTCAGTGTCCTCTCCTTCAATGATCAGACTTGTCCTGACAGCCATTTACCGGGAAGATCAGTTTACTGCTTTTTCTCCTCAGTTCTTATGCAGTAGAGAACAGAGGAAATGTGATCACTTATAAAAAGGGAAAAAAGAGTTTATAATTTAGTTTTTTTTTATCTATACACAAATGTTTTCCCTTTCATTTCTGTTTAAGACCCCTTTTACACTGAGACAATTTTCAGGCCTTTTAGCACTAGAAATTGCACCTGAAAACGGCTTTCCATTTATTGCAATGGGTGTTTTCACACCCAGGCTGTGCACTTGCGTGACGTTAGAAAAAGACCTGCAGGCAGCATCTGTACACAGCTCTCCCAAAATGCCTCTGCCATTGCAATAAACGGGCAGCCCTTTACAAAGCACCTGAAAAGCGCTTTGAAAACGCCGCAACACGGGAGTTTCTAATCCTTTCTATGGGGTTAAAAGCGCTCGGCTAGCGGCCGAAAAGTGGGGAAAAAGTGCAGCTTAAACAGGTGTAAAGCGCCGCTAAAATGAGTGATGCTTTACATATGACGTCCTTGGCCTCTAGGGGGTGTGTTTACCGGCCGCGTCACTTGTTAGCCGATTCGCATGCCCGGCGGCCGCGATGTCCGCTGGGCACCTGCGATTGTCCGATAACAGAGCAGGACAGTGTATCTCTGTGTGTGTTTGTCTGTGTGTGTAAACACACAGATCCACGTCCTATCAGGTGAGAGGTGACCGATGGTGTGTTCCCAGTACAGGGGAACACCGATCAGTCTCCACCCCTTGTGAGTTCCCTCCCCCTACAGTTATAATCACTCCCTAGGTAGCACATTTAACCCCTTGATCGGCCCTAGTGTTAACCCCTTCCCTGCCAATAACATTTATACAGTAATCAACGCATTTTTATAGCACTGAATGCTGTATAAATGTGAATGGTCCCAAAATAGTGTCAAAAGTGTCCGATATGTTCGCCGTAATTTCATAGTCACCAAAAAAAAAACGCAGATCGCCGCGGTTGCTAGTAAAATATTTTTTTTTTTAGAAGAATACGCATCGGCCTAAACTGAGGAAAAATGTGTATTAAAAAGATTTGGGATGTTTATTAAATAAAAAAGTAAAAAATATTGTGTTTTTTTTTCAAACTTGTCGCTCTTCTTTTGCTTATATCGCAAGAAATAAAAACCGCAGAGCTGATCAAATACCACCAAAAGAAAGGCCTATTTGTGGGGAAAAAAAACTAATTTGGGTACAGTGTTGCATGACTGCGCAATTGTCATTCAAAGTGTTACAGCGCTGAAAACTGAAAATTGGCTTGGGCAGGAAGGGGGTGAAAATGCCTTGTATTGAAGTAGTTAAACTCTGTATTGAGGGTGGTTTAAACCAAAGCTTTTTTTATGTAAAAATATTTACATTAATATATCCATTTATAATCAGTACAGAGCGCTATTCATCATTTGTTGCATGTTTCATAGCGTATGAAGAACTGGATGAGCTTGTTTAGCACCCATTATTAATCAAGCGTACAATCCTACATAATTACAACCTTATATAAGGACAGGGAAAAAAACACACACGTATTTTTAAAATATGTACAATATTACTTTTTTTTTGTAACATTCTGGTGAGCCTTTCTATACTTTTATGTATCTCTCTCTAACAAGGGAATGACCATGTAAATAATTGAAAATGCTGTCACAGGCTTTTAATCTTTTGTGCTCCTCTAGCTGCTTTTAAATAGTGATAATCAGAAAGTAAAGCCTACTAGTAAAGTTGGTTCGAACAGAGCTACTAGCTTTCAAAGGGCAGGTTTAGTCTATGGAGGCTTGCGGCTAAAGAGCAGGTTTAACAGACAATGGGGTTGATTTACTAAAGACAAATAGACTGTGTACTTTGCAAGTGCAGAGCTTAGTAAATAAGGTAAAGGTTCACTTTTGCAAAGAATACCCAATCATGTGCTAGTTAAATAAAAAAAAAAAACAATGCTTGTACATGATTGGACGATGGAAGTCAGCAGAGCTTCCTCTCATTTACTAAGCTTTGGAGAAACTGCACTGTGCCTTTAGTAAATCAACCCCAATGTGAACCTTGTGGTGTGCTTTTGTTGCTTTTTTCTCTTTCTGCGCCAATTCTGACTCTTTGGACACAATTTGAACTTAAAGCGGAGCTCCACCCTAAAATCATACTTTGCTCCAGTAGCTTCCGTTTAATATTGTTAAAAAAGTTCTGTGTGAAAACATTTTTTTACTTGCCTGGAAGATCCTGTTGCTAGGCAGAATTCCTAATCTGCCTTTTCCTGGACCGCGGTGCTTCTCCTATCCTACCTAAGCCACACAGACTCCTGGGAAATGAGTGTCATAATTTCCCAGGAGTCATTTTAGCTAGGGGCTCTTTGCATAGCGAATGAGCAGGGAAGGATGCCAGCATCTTACCTCTGCCTGCCGTCTGTGTGTTGGATTAGGGCTCTGGGGGAGGTACAGTGTCCATGTCCTCTCTGCGGGAGGGTAGCAGCCGCGTCTGCATTAGATCGGTCATTCACTGTAGCGTGACCTGCTTGAACGGCAGCATGTTAGCCTCTGTTCATGGAGCCAGCACAAAACGATAGTACTCCTTGAGGCGGCGCGGTGCGGGCAGTTTAAACAGATTCCTGGTCATGCCTTAGTGTTCCCCTGTCTGTTCTCCGCAATTACACTCTACTGCGGGTCAGACAGTCACTGGGGGTTGCGGAGGATCAGAGCAGTGGAGCGGAGCTTAGGACTTGATTATCAGTGTTGTCATAGCAACGGTTTACCCAGCATGCACCTCAGCAAGAAATACAGGAAGAAAAACGAACTGGGCTTCAAGTGCCCTCACATAACATGGATGTGGCCAGATACTGAGAAGGAGAAAATAAGGCAAGTGCGCATATAGATTGATTTAAGGACTGGGGAGACATTGCTATGTTTTATTGACTATTGACTGTGACAAGTACGATCTAGCAAAAAAATAAAATAAAAATTATGAACGGAGCACCACTTTAATCACAACATTGCTGCGCAGCACATGGCTGAAAGAATCAAGGCTGTGCTAATGCATGCATGCGTGGCATCCATTCACTTCAGTGGTAGGATTGTCTGTTTGCCTGCGCAAAAGCTTCTATTGACACTGAAATAAATAATGCTGTAAAACATTATGTACAGTATATATATATCAAAAGCAAAGTGGACCTAATGGGGAACTAGTCTCTCTGTTCCCAAAAGCTACACACAACCAACAGGTGCTGTTTCAGATCTGCATCCCTTGTTACTCAAGTAATTTTCCCCAATATGGGCATTGCCATATTTGGGTAATGACATCACCAGTGTTCCCTGGCCCCTTTGTTTACATTTAGCTTGGTCCGGGGAATCTCCCAGCCAGCTGTGAATTTGGCCAGGGATAGAGCCTTCTATGAGAACTAAAAACACTGGATGAACCCTCTGCACACTGTTAGGCCCCTTTCACACTGACACGTTTTTCAGGCGGTTTAGCGCTAATAATAGCGCTGCTATACCACCTGAAAAAATCGTGCCCTGCAGTTTTCAGTGTGAAAGCTTGAAGGTCTTGTCTTCTCCTCACCAAAGGCATGGCTCTCCCTCGTGGACATCAACACCAACACCGCTCCAAAAGTCCTGCTAACCACATATTTGGAGCGGTATATGAGCGGGGTGTTTGCCGCTCCTACACCGCTCCTTCTCATTGTAATCAATGTGAAACCGCGGTAATACTCTTTTTCGGGCGCTAGCGGGGGTTAAAACAGCACCGCTAGCGGCCGAATATCGCGGTAAATACGACGGTATAGCGGCGCTAAAAATTGCGTCGCTCTACCGCCAACGCACCTCCCGTGCCCAGTGTGAAAGGGGCCTTATATCCTTTCAAGCAAACTTTGCAATAAAAAAAAGGGATATTTAGTTCACACGTATTGCAATACATGTTTTAGGTGGCCAACTGCGTCAAAGTAATTCCTCTTTAGCTAGTCCTACTCTGCTTTTCTGCTGCAAATGCTACTGTGGACACAATGCCAACCTGGGGCACACAGACGAAAAATAGGGAAGAGCTACTGGGTTCAGGTCTGGCCACTGACTTGCAATACAATGGAAACAAGATATACCTGTTCTCAGATCCCAATTGCTTGTATGAGAACTGTCACATTAATGACAGCTTTCCAGCACAGACATGCCCCACCCTGATCAATGGCTTGCCAGCAAACATCAGCTTAGCGATGGACTTAATTACCACCATTTTCAGACCGATACTGCATCCACCTAGGTAAGTATGATTCAGAAAAAAAGTCCATACTTTTCTTTTAAAGTGATATTTAATCCAAAACCAAACATGTAATGTGCTGGCTGCATTAGTTTTATTTTGTTCGTTTCCCCCCCCTCTGTTTTCACCTGGTGATCTGGCCAGTAACACACCTCTGGTATTAGTGAGACACAACTGGACGAATGTCTACAGGAGGCACAGCATGAATATATAAAAAAGCGTGACTTTGTGAAAAACAACAGACTTTCTGGCTGGAGCACCAGATGAAAATAGAAAAAAATGAATCCCAAAAAATGATGCAGCCACGACATCTAAGAATTGGTAAGCTGCGATGTAATAAATGCTTTCTTTTGGGTTTAATACAGCGGAACTGCGTTTGTAAAAGATTCACTCTACCAACCATCCATGCCCATTAAATGCTTATCCATGCCTCATTCATGCCCATCCATGGCTCACCCATGCTCATCTGTGCTCTTTCATGGCTCATTCATGCTCATCCATGGCCCATCCATGGCTTATTAATGCTCATTCATGGCTCATTAATGCTCATTCATGGCTCATTAATGCTCATTCATGGCTCATTTATGCTCATCCATGACTCATTCATGCCAAGGGAAAAAAAATATCACATGTTCAAAGGACTCATTATGCCAATATGCGTTTGGGTGTTTACTTTCAGAATGAGGTAATTTTTGGGGCATTTCCATCGTCCTGGTGCTCCAGGACCTTCAAAAGTGTGATATTTATTCAAGAAATTAAATGTGTAATTTATGTTGGGCCTCTGTATGTGGTCAGGCTAGAAATTCTCACACATGTTGTATCTCCCTACTCGGGAGGAGTAGTAGAATGTGTTTTGGGGTGTAGTTGGAAGAAATCATATACAGTACTGTGTGTGAGAAGTAACCTGTTATTATGCCAATTTTGTTAAAAAATAAAAAAAATCTTCATATTTCAAAGAATTGTGGGAAAAAATTACAAGTTCAAAAAACTCCCCATGCCTCTTACTAAATACCTTGGAATGTCTACTTTCCAAAAAGGGGTCTTTTGGGGTATTTGTACTTTCCTGGCTTGTCAGACCCCTTTCACATGTGGCCGCTAAAATGAACGGCGCTTTACCTCTGTTTAAGTATATAAAATATTTTGAACCAAATGGTGTACTAAAATATTTACCAGTGTCCATGAAATGCAGCCTGACCTGTGCCAAAGAAATGCAGCCTTACCAGTGCCTAAATGCAGCCTGATAATTGCCATAAATATGGACTCTATGGACCTTGGTGGCTAGTTCTATTCCATTTACTCACACTGTTTCCCTCCTTTATTTGGAGTACAGTGGAACCTCGGATTACGAGCATAATTCTTTCCAGGAGAATTGTCGTGATCCAAAGTACTCTCATATCAAAGCGAGTTTCCCCATTGAAGTCAATGGAAACTAAAATAATTTGTTCCGCATTGACTTCAATGGCATGCGATAACGCATTCGGCCAGAGGTGAGGGAGGCGCCAGAGAGCCTCAGAAACAGCTGGAAATGCCCAAGGACAGCTCGGCTGACCTCTGCAAACCTTAGAAAAGCTGGGGAACAAAGTATTTCCGAGGCTTTCCGAATGGCTCCAAACGGCTCCGACGTCCCCCCACCTCAGGCCAAATGCGGTACTGCACACCGCTTTGGCCTGAATCCTGCTCGTTTTATGAGACAACACTCATAAACCGAGTTAGAATTTTTAAAAATACAGTGCTTGTATTGCAAAACGCTCGTTAACTGCGTTGCTCGCAATCCGAGGTTCCACTGTATATTGTATCACTTTGGTACTATTACACATGTACATTCTTTAATTTACCTTGCAGTCAGAGGTTCATCACCATCACTTTTTCATTTTTCACTCTCTTCATCACTTTTCCAGGATTCACATCAGGTTCATCATTATTTACTAATATATACTAATTATTATTATTGGCATACTTATACATATACAGTATCTACTACTTGTTCCCAGATGTTCCTGTTGATGAATCATACACTATCACTGTTTGACATATGGGGATTACATTCCCAGTGTCACTCATCTTCCAACACTGTCAGATGTTGCAGCATAGGTATATTGCTGCCTCATCTCCCGTGGCAGACAATGTCCCCAGTTCACCCTATGCCCAGTACCACATGCCACATTCACTATTGTTGGTTGTAAGTATGACTTATTACATTTAAAGATATATATATATATATATATATATATATATATATATATATATAGGGCCAGATTCAGGTAGATGGGAGCATCTTTGCTCCAGAGTAACGCTTCTCATTTACGTTACTCTGCCGAAATTTTAGGAGCAAGTGCTGTTATTCAAGAAGCACTTGCTCCTAAAGTTGCGGCAGCGCATCGCAAATGAGCCGGCGGAATTCAAATTGGGCGGGTACGGGGCGTGTAGTATTTAAACTAAGCGCGATCCCGCGGCGAACGTACTGCGCATGCGTCGAGTGTCAAAGCATCCCCGTGCGCATGCTCCAAATTCTGTGAATGAACGTCAATGACGTCACATTCCCATTCCACTTTTTACACAAGCGACGCCATTTTTTTTTTCCGACGCGATGACGTAGGATACTCCACTAGGGGGCTGCTTTATCTATGAGCCGCGTATCGCTTCCGGAAACGTCGTAACGTCACTGCGTCGCGCCCGAATTCGCTGGTGAATTGCCGATTTCCGCTCATTAACATATTTTTTGAGCGTAAATCGGCGGGAACGCCCCCGGCGCCATTTTTAAGTTGAAGTAACGATGCGATGGCGAAATTCATTTACGCTGCTCGCATCGGAACTCCAACCTGGCGTTTCTTGTTTTCTGGTTACAGAAAACAGAAACGCCGGCTTAAAGTGACAGTTAGGCTGGCGGATCACTGGATCCGCCAGCCTAACTGTACCTGAATCTGGCCCATATTCTATAGATACTTCTTTTGCATTGGCTCCTGATGAGTGGACATTCCCACACAACGCGTCAAGCCCTGTTGATGCCACAGCTATATTATATCTTGGAACATTATTTTCTTAGCTAACAATTATGTCTGACAATGTTGTAGATTTTTAAATAATTTTTTGGTTTCTACATCATGTGAACTCTGATGTCAGTACTGGGCATTTGCCATCTGTACCTCCATGCCATGACACCATGTGTACATATATGAACTTACAGTATTTATTTATGTATATTTTTATACCTGCATTGTGTATTTACTGTATCTGTATTGTTATATGAAATAAACACTTTACAGACACATAGTGTGTATCTGCTTCCTTTTTGCATGCTACATTTAAGAGCTTGCCGACCAGCCACCATCACTATACTGCAGCAGGTCGGCACATTCCCGCAAGCCATCGTAGCTGAACGTCGTTCCTTGAACCGGGGATAGCAGGCTCGCGCGCACCCACTGCACAGTGGGGGACCCTATGCACGTGGCAGGCGGTCGCGATGACCGCAGGCCATGTGCGATCGCAGGCACAAGAGCCAGAACAGGGACGTGTGTGTGTAAGCACACAAGTCCTTGTTCTGTGAGGAGAGGGGAGACAGATTGTGTGTTTCTACTAGCTAGGAACAATGATCTGTCATCTCCTCTAGTCATTCCCCATCCCCCTGCAGTTAGAACACACACAAGGGAACACAGTTAACCCCTTGATCTCCCCCTAGTATAAACCCCTGTTTATGTTAGCGACATTTACACAGTACTCAGTGCATTTTTATAGCACTGATCACTGTATAAATGTCACTGGTTTCAAAAATGTCTCAAAAGTGTCCGATCTGTCCGCCATAATGACGCAGTCCCGATAAAAATCACAAATCACCACCATTACTAGTAAAATAAAAATAAAAAATAAAAATGCCATAAATCTTTCCCATAGTTTGTAGATGCTACAACTTTTGCGCAAACTAATCAATATACGCTTATTGTGATTTTTATCACCAAAAATATGTAGAAGAATACATATGGGCCTAAACTGAGGAAGAAATTAATGTGCTTTTAAAAAAAAAAAAAAAAAAAATTGGGGATATTTATTATAGCAAAAAGTGGAAAATATTGTGTTTTGTTTAAAATTGACGCTCTTTTTTTGTTTTTAGCGCAAAACGAAAGCTCTATTTGTGGAAAAAAAGAATGTAAATTTTGTTAGGTTAGAGATTTGCAAGACTGCACAATTGTCAGTTAAAGCGACGCAGTGCCGTATTGCAAAAAATGGCCTCACAGTAGGCATGGAGGCATTGGACCTACACGTACTATAACTCATTTAAAGTCCCAACCTTTTTTCCTTTTTTATTGCCGTAAATGCAGCCTGACCAGTTCCATAAATTCAGCCTGACCCGTGCCATAATTGCAGCTTCACTAGTACCATAAATGCAGACTTACCTGATGTCATCACATTTACTTGACAGGCGGTCGCTCAGGCTGCTCTGTCTTCTGTTTTGGCAACAGTGCAGCAATAGTGTCAAGCCCAGCCGGGAAAATTGCCCGGCGCTCATGGGGGCTTGTCTGTCCTCCGCTCTCCTGCCTCTCTTCCGGGACTAACATGAAGGCGGCGGCAGGGGGCGTGCATCGCATGGTGTATATTCGTGTATATGGTTTATATTACCTTAGTGCAGTCCTCCTTCACTTACCTCATCCTTCAATTTTGCTTTTAAATGTCCTTATTTCTTCTGAGAAATCCTCATTTCCTGTTCTTCTGTCTGTATTCCACACAGTAATGCAAGGCTTTTTCCCTGGTGTGGAGTGTCATGCTCGCCCCCTCCCTTGGACTACAGGAGAGTCAGGGCGCCCACTAACACACAGCTCCTTTCTCTATATGCAACGTAGAGAGTGACCTGACTTTCCTGTAGTCCAAGGCAGGGGTGAGTACGACACTCCACACCAGGGAGAAAGCCTCGCATTACTGTGTGGAGTTACAGACAGAAGAACAGGAAGTGAGGATTTCTCAGAGAAAATAAGGACATTTAAAAGCAAAATGGAAGGATGAGGTAAGTGAAGGAGGACTGCACTAAGGTAAAGGAAGCTATTTAGGAAAAAAAATTGTACCTTTACAACCCCTTTAGGTTTTCTCATGCTTTGTTTTTGATTTGACTACTCATTCACCCCTGGATTAGAAGTTACGGCTATATTATCACTTCTGGCTTCACTATTACTCTCTGTCCTTTGCTCGCTGCTGGTTGTCATCTCTTTTAACCACTTAACCCCCGGACCATATTGCTGGTCAAAGACCAGAGCACTTTTTGTGATTCGGCACTGCGTCCCTTTAACTGAGAATCGTGCGATGTGGCTTCCAAACAAAATTGGCGTTATTTTTTTCCCACAAATAGAGCTTTCTTTTGGTGGTATTTGATCATCTCTGCGTTTTTTATTTTTTGCGCTATAAACAAAAATAGAGCGACTATTTTGAAAAAAATTCAATATTTTTTACATTTTTCTATAATAAATATCCCCAAAAAAGATATAAAAAAATTTTTTTTTTCCTCAGTTTAGGCCGATACGTATTCTTCTACATATTTTTCGCAATTAGCGTTTATTTGTTTGGTTTGCGCAAAATTTATAGCGTTTACAAAAAAGGGGGTCGTTTTATGGCATTTTTATTAATATTTTTTTTTTACTAGTAATGGCGGCGATCAGCATTTTTTTCGGTACTGCGATATTTTGGCGGACACATCGGACACTTTTGACACATTTTTGGGACCATTGGCATTTTTATAGCGATCAATGCTATAAAAATGCATTGGATTACTATAAAAATGCCATTGGCAGTGAAGGGGTTAACACTAGGGGGCAGGGACACTAGGGGGCAGGGAAGGGGTTAAGTGTGTTCCTGGGTGTGTTCTAACTGTATGGGGGGGTGGCCTCACATACATTGTATGAACAGAAGATCAGCGTTTCCCCCGCTGACAGGAACGAGACCTATGTGTTTACACACATAGCTCTCGTTCCCCGCTCTGTAACGAACGAGCGCGCGTGCCCGGCGGCGATCACGCCCGCCGGGTGCACGCGCGGGACTCGGGGGACCCCCTAGTGCCCGCTAAAGGTTGGACGTAGAGCTACGTGCTCTCGCCCAGCAGTGCCACCGTCCCGCCGTATAACTGCGGTGGGCGGTCGGCAAGTAGTTAAAATCTCTCCCCAGACACCTAGCTCCTCCAACTTTGTGGCCATCTTCCTTCCCAATAGAGCTGCACCATCTTCATTAAGGTGCAGCCCGTCCTTAACCGACTGAGAAGTCAGCCCAGTTCTCCAGGAACCCAAACCCCTCTTTTCTACAACAGTTCCCTAAGCTCCTGCTGTCTCTCTGATGTGGCTCAAGGCACAGGTAGTATTTCTTAGAAAACCACACTGGAGGGCCTTTTCGTCAATCTATTCCCTATGTCTCTGAAATAATTTTTTAGAACTCTCCACCTTCCTCATACTTTGTCATTGGTGCCAACATGTACCATGACAGCTGGGTCCTCCAGAGCCCCACCCAATAATCTGTCCACCCGATCCACAATGTGCTGAACATGAATCACTCTCAGGAGCCCACGTCACACTATGCATCACTTCACAGCACTCTGTGTCACTCTCAGCACCCCTTGTCACTGCTCCCAGTAGCCCCAGATATTAAATGTGCTATCCTTAATTCTCCCAGTTATTCCAGGAACTCCCAGTACTCCTAGGGACCAAAGGTACTGCCAGGCAATTATTGATACATCTTGATTTTAAGTAATTTTCATTTTGGTACCATTTAACTTAACTCTAGTTGATTATTAAATAATTTAGTTTTGTGTGGCGTAGCTAAGGGTCAGACCTTCTGTCAATTTTTTTTAAATCTATTTTTTATTTTATTTTTCAATATAAAGTTTATTTGGTTTTGAAAAATCTAATATATAGCACATACGATGGTGTACAAAAGCAAATACAATGGCAAGCAGAAGGTAAAAACACGCAAGTTAAGGCAAGTCATGCCACTAGGCAAAAGGAAGGTCCTGGGAGGACTCTTAAGCACTTATAACAGGTGTAATCCTATTCTATAAAGGTCACAATATATACAGTTACTCTTGTTTGTTAGCATTGAGCCAGAGATCCAATGTTTTATGGAATTTCACAAGTAAACCAGAACCTAGGGCCAGTTATCTTTCATACTCAAGTATCATGTTCAGTTGTTTAACATCAGATACATTTGGAGTCATGGAATGTCTCAATTTCTGCATTATCATCAGTCTAGCATTTTCTACTCCCACTGGCCAGTCTGGCCCCCCTAAGGCCTGAAGGATAGTAAACTGGCCCATGGCTTAAAAAATTTGGAGACCCCTAGTCTAGCAGAAAACCGTGTATGCATAACCAGGTTCCTAGAACTAAAGGGGAACCTGTCTATGTCTATGTTAACCGCTTGCCGACCGCCCACCGTAATTTCACGGCGGCAGGTCGGCTCAGCTGCTCAAAATCACGTAATATAACGTGATTTTGCATTTTAGCCACTAGGGGTGCACGCGCCCCTGCTCGCCCCTGGTGCCGACGCGTGTGCCCGGCGGGCGCGATTGCGGCCGGGCACCCACGAACGCTCGTTACAGAGCGAGATCCGGGAGCTGTGTGTGTAAGCACACAGCTCCCTGTCCTTTCCGGGGGAGAAATACATACAATGTATGAACAGCGATCTGTCATTTCCCCTAGTCAGTCCCACCCACCCTTCTGTTAGAAAACAATGAGGGAACATATTTAACCCCTTCCCTGCCAGTGACATTTTTACAGTAATCAATGCTTTTTTTTAGCACTGATCGCTATAAAAATGCCAATGGCCCTCAAAAATTTGTCAAAAGTGTCTGAAGTGTCCGCCATAAGGTCTCAGTACCAATAAAAATTGCAGATCGCCACCATTTCTAGTAAAAAAAAAAATATTAATAAAAATGCCATAAAATTATCTCCTATTTTGTAGATGCTTTTGCACAAACTAACCAATAAAAAAATATATATGTATCAGCCTAAACTGAGGAAACTGAGGAAAAAAATGCAGCAAAAAGTAAAAAAATACTCTTTTTCAAAATTGTCGCTCTATTTTTGTCTATAGCGCAAAAAAAGAAAAACCGCCACTGTGGCGGCTGCATCGATCGTGTCATCCCTGTTATAGGGGGACACAATCGATGACGTCAGACCTACAGCCACACCCCCCTACAGTTGTAAACACACATTAGGGAACACATAACCCCATCAGCGCCCCTTGTGGTCAACTCCCAAACTGCAACTGTAATTTCCAATAATAAACAATGCAATTTAAATGCATTTTTTTGCTGTGAAAATGACAATTGTCCCAAAAATGTGTCAAAATTGTCCGCCATAATGTCGCAGTCACGAAAAAAATCGCTGATTGCCGCCATTAGTAGTTAAATAAAAAAAATAAAAATAAAAATGCAATAAAACTATCCCCTATTTTGTAAACGCTATACATTTTGCGCAAACCAACCGATAAACGCTTATTGCAATTTTTTTTACCAAAAATAGGTAGAATACGTATCTAAACTGAGGAAATTACTTTTTTTTTTATATATTTTTGGGGGATATTTATTATAGCAAAAAGGAAAAAACATTGCATTTTTTTCAAAATTGTCGCTATGTTTGTTTATAGCGCAAACAATAAAATATCAAATACCACCAAAAGAAAGCTCTATTTGTGGGAAAAAAAGGACGCCAATTTTGTTTGGGAGCCACGTCGCACGACCGCGCAATTGTCAGTTAAAGCGACGCAGTGCCGAATTGCAAAAAGTGGCCTGGTCATTGACCAGCAAAATGGCCTGGGGCTGAAGTGGTTAAATATAGGCGATGCTGGGGAGAGTGCTGTCAGGCAACCCATAACTTCAGAGATAAGAGTAAAAACTTTCCAGTAGCTGCAAATATGTGGACATTCCCAAACTATGTGAGTCAGGGACCCTGTTTTTGGAGCAGCCACGCCAGCATTGGTTACCATCTATATTGCTAAACTGGAGTTAAGTACCATCAGTGATGGAGTTTTTGGGACAATTCCCAGTAAGTTACACACTTAGAAGAGCTTTGTTTTTATAGACTAGACTGTTGCCATTGAGCATTAGCAGCGGACATGTTTAAATCACGTTCCTAACACACAAGGCCTGGGGATTTCACAAATTTGTCTTTGGCTTTTTATAGATTGTAGAAGAGTGTGATACCTTACGCTTTTGGAGAGTCTGAGGACCAGAAAGACCAGGCTTTTTTTTTTAGGAAGGGCTACTACTGGAGTGGGGTGTTTACTTAGGTAGGAAGTAATTTGCCTATAAGGAAAAACACAACACTGTAAAGCTACTGCCATTTTTATAACATTATTTTAATGTCCAGTGTGCATAAGGCCTAAGGTCTCATTCATAGAGGTTGTACAATACTATACACTCACCCAGGGCCAAGTTTACCAGCATGAGGATGCACAGGTTTTCTGTGCATTCCTGTCTCTCAATGATGTATGTTGGAACATAGTGGCTGTACGGACACAGCTGCTGACATCCATGTGAATGAGGGAACCCGGACAAAGACACTGTGATTTTGCACCCACATGGATGTCATATTGGGCAGGGCTTTTTTTCTGGGGGAACTTGGTGGAACTCAGTTCCACCACCTTTGGCTCAGACCCTTTGGTGCCCGCTCACCACAATCACTTGTGAACACAGAAGTCTGGTTTCTGTGTTTACAAGTGACTGCTTTGTAACCCCCTGAGCTCTGCACACTGTATGTAATGCAATTCTGGTATTTAATGCCCCTTTAAGACCCTTCTAATGTTTGTGAAATCTGAACGGGTCGTGGTTGAGTTCCTGCACCTATTTTCTGAGAAAAAAAGCTCTGATATTGGGACACAGCAGCTGTGTCTGTGCAGCCGCGGTGTCTCAATAGACATCAGTGGGACTTCCTGCATAAAGATGCATTATTTTTAAGAACTGACCAACCCATTTACTTACATTGTGAGAAAAAGAGGTAAATCAGAACCATTGTGTAGCATTACAAAGGAGTAAGGAGAGCTTGTGCATCTACTGAACCACTATGGGTTAAAGAGACCAGCGTTTTTAAATTAAAGTGGATGTCCGCTGAAAAAAATATATTAAAATCCAGCATCTACAAATACTGCAGCTGCTGACTTTTAATATTAGGACACTTACCTTTCCTGGAGTCCAGCGCCATCCACAGCACTCTGCTGCCCCCCGCCATCCTCTGTGAGGGAACCAGGAAGTGAAGCGCTCTGGCTTCACTGCCCGCTTCCCTACGGCGCATGCGCAAGTTTCGCTACACCTGCCGATTGGCTCCCGCTGTGTTCTGGGAGCCGAGTGTTCCCAGAACACAACGGGGGTTGGGGCACGGGAGGTGACGTCATGCCCGCAGTTTACCCGAGACTGTGTGGCCAGAAGTGGGTGCAAATCTGCACCCCCTACCCCCTGAAAGGAGTCAAATGTGACACTGGAGGGGGAGGGTTCCGATCAGCGTGAGTTCTACTTTAGGGTGGAGCTCCACTTTAGAACCGGGACATTTTTTTTTTTTTACTAATAATGGCGGCAATCAGCGACACAATGCCCCTTGCCACTGATGCCCACCTCACAGCCTGTCAAATCTTACTCTCCAGGCCCAGGCTACTACTGGGGGGGGGGGGGGAGTGGAGGAAGATCACTCTGCCAGGGAAGGCGGATAAGCAGGCTGGCGGATAAGCAGGCAGGCGGCTGGCCGGGACTTGAGCCAAGGCAGAAGAACATGCGAGCGGAGCTGAAACTGAAGAAATATTCCCTCTCAGCTCCGACCAACACATGATCATCAGAAAGGGGCACAGATAATGGAGAAAAATACACCCTCATAATCTAGTAGGAGAGGCGGAGTTGGGGTGTGTAATCCAGAATTAATTTTTTTAATTCTCCACTGACTGTCTTTGAAATTGCCCCAGGCCCTGTTCAAATGCAATCCCAGGACAAAACCGGGGACAGACTTGGTCCGGGACAGTGTCCTCATTCTGGGGACTGTACCCGGAAACCGGGGATGTCTGGTCACCCTACTATGGGTGCCCCTGTGCACATATATCATTATATATTCTCTTACATTTATCAAAAAATAAAAATAAATAAAAAAATTAGAAGACTTCACATGGCATGATTTTTATGTAACATTTACTTTGAGCGCTCAGCTTGTCACAGGTGTCCTGCACTTGTAAGAATGTACTTTGCCTAAAAGGAAGAAATTGGTTTTGGGTGAGTCATTATTTAATACAGAAAAAACAAGTCACTGAAATTTAAACTATCTCCTGACACTTGTATTTTTTTTTCTGTTTGCAAGTTTGCAATTGTAAGATTTCAATAGTAGACTCTTAAAAATATTGCACAGCTGTTATTGTCTGTTTTTTTATTGTCAGGTAAGCACTGGAGGAAAAGCATCGTCTGAACGCAAAAAGGATGGCAGAAGAAGCAGCCAGAGTTGCCAGGAGGGTGAACGATCTCATAGAGAGTGGAGGACATCATTTTGGTAAGTTTTAGTTTTTGCCTTGGTTTACATATTCATGATAGTAAATCATTTCAAATTATTTAGATCTGCTTTTTTTGTTCCACCTGGCAATCTATCAGAAAATAATTAGATCATGATCTGACTTCTAGATGAAATTATACATGGTTTGTTTGCAAAGTAAATGTATGCAAAATAATTTCCAACCTTACTTTTCATATTGCAGTGCTGATTTGAGGCAGAATTGTGACTGCATTTTGCAGTTAAAGGGATACTAAAGGTTCAGTTTTTTTTTTAAAACAAGCATGTCATATTTACCCCCATAGTGCAGTTTGTTTTGCACAGAGTGATCCCGATCATCCTCTTCTGGGGTCCCATGGCGGCTCTCGCTGCTCCTCCCTGTAAGAGCTAACCCCTTCTGGGGGGGTTACCTTGTGGGCACGTTCCCGTTTGATACACTCGGCGGCCATAGCCGCCAAGTATATGACTCGACCTCACCCCCCGGCTCGCCGCGTCATTGATTTGATTGACAGCAGCGGGATGACCAATGGCCAATCATTCAATAAAGAGCCGACAAGAGCTGGGGGAAAGCAACGCGGGATCGCGCCCATGGAGATTCAGGGCTCAGGTAAGTAAAATGGGGGCTGGGGGGGGGGGGGGGGCAGTGACTGCAAGGCGTTTTTTCATTTTAATGCATAGGATGCATTAAGGTGAAAAAACACGAAGGAGGATTACAACCCCTTTAAAGCGGAGTTAGACTCAAAAATGGAACTTCCGCTTGTTCCACTTCACACCCCCTTACATGCCACATTTGGCATGTAATTTTTTTGGGGGGGGGGAGTGGGGGCTTCAGAAGGAGTGGGACTTCCTGTCCCACTTCCTGCTTCCGCCGAGGGGCTGGTAAGGCGATTAGGCTTAATCGCCTTATTGCAGCCCCTCCCTGTAGGCGATGGCCTAGGACACTGACAGGTCCTAGGCGATCGCCTGTCCAATCAGCGGCGAGCCGCGCGCGCATGCACAGTGCGGCTCGCGCATGCGTAGTGGGTGCCCGGCCGTGAAGCCGAAGGCTGTCACGGCTGGGTGCCCACAGTCGGAATGAAGACGCCGGCCAGGGAGGGGGGGAGAGGAGCGGAGCCCCGGTCGGCGCGTCACTGGAACGTGGAGAAGGTAAGTAAATGTTTATTAAAAGCCAGCAGCTACACTTTTTGTAGCTGCTGACTTTTAACATTACATTTGGGTGGAACACCCCTTTAAGGTTTACAAAAAAAAAAAGTTATTCTCAGATAATCCATTTTTTCAAATCTTTTATTTATTAAAAGGGCAAAGAATCACAAAATACAGCATCCGTCAAAAACATAATAAAAGGGAAAAACGAAATACAGGTACAGCGGTGTAGAGTTAGTTGAGCAGTATCATATAACAAAGATATGGTATCGAGCATGGACTGACAAACTTATCTATCCAGAACAACCAGCATCCCCAACTTGGAGAGACTATTAAATTGGAATCAGTCCCTACCCCCGCTGGGACAGAACTTACCTTCTGCTGAAAATCAACCTGTATCAACGGACGGTTCCGTGGGTCCGGCCCCCGTTTTGAAATATTCCAGAATGGCAGAACAGCATAGGCCATGGGGATAGAGATTGGAGCCCCATAAACCTGAACATAGAGAGACAGAGAGAGAGCAAACAGAGAAACGGGAGAAGAAGGGGGGGGAGGGGAGAGGAAGGAGAGGGGATGGAAAGGGGAAGGGGGGGAGAAGAGAGGGGCACAGGGAGGCAGCATACACGCAAGTCTCAGGCCACGAACACTGACCGGCAGGTAACCTTGTCCCACTCCACCCGACCGGTCGCCCACGCTGGGGCCACACTAATTTGACACGTCACTTTCCAAAAGGGCCCAACTTTCATCCGAAAGGACAAACATGTTCCATGCAGACCAGGTTTTGGTATATTGCTTGCGCTGATGGTGGGCTGTAAGGATCAGGTCCTCCATTTTATTAATTTCACCCACCTTTTAAAGCCACAGGCTCCTATGGTCGGGGGCTGTGTGGACTTCCAATGCAGGTGGATACATGCTTTGGCTGCATCAAGTAAATGACGGATCAGTGACTTTTTGTAGGTTTTATGTGAGAGGTTGGAGGCATGGAGGAGAAAGAAGGCTGGGTCAGCCTGTAAATTCCTGCACTGTGTGTTAAATGGTCTTCCAGAACCTTCTTCCAGAACCGCTCCAATACAGGGCAAGACCAGCAGATGTGGAGAATCATTCCCCGGTCGCCCTGGCATCTCCAGCAGCGATCTGAGGAGGAGGGGAAAATCCGCTGTAGTTTTGCGGGGGTGTTGTATCACCTAGTGATGATTTTATAATTGGTCTCCTGCGTCTTTGTGCATATTGAGGATCTATAGGTGAAATTAAGGATATTCTGTTTTTGACGTGTTGTGAAGGTACACTGCATGTCCCTTTCCCACGTATCAACAGTTGATAGGCGGCAGATAAGGCATGTGGCAGCACAACCTCCTCAGAGCAGTAGGTCTCGAAAGTGGTGAGGGTTTGGCTGAAATTACCGGGTGGGGGGGGGGGGGGGTAATGACTTTAGAAAATTGTTAATTCAGCTCTTCAGTAATCTAGATGGAACGGGCCGTCTGGGTTCATAAGTTCGATCGCTGATGACCACCTGCCCCCTCAGATAATCCATTTTACCACACTCTTCCTGGGTTCTCACTGCTGCGGTGTGAGACACATCATGTAATTTGCATAGGAATCGCAGAACATTCCTGTGCGAATTAATTGCGGTGTATCTGGGGTGTGATTCAAGCCATGGATTTGTATGGCTCAAATCGCACCGCATTTGCACCAAACTGGTGCAGGACCCTTTTTTTGTCTGTACCAGAATCAAATGTCATGGGTGGAGTCCTTTCCCAGTTGACGCCTATTATGGGGAATGTGTTGGTTGGAGCCAATTCTGTAAAGTCAATCCACACGAGTAGGCTGGTGCTGACCGCAGCTGTGCTTGGTAGTGTTTTTGCTTTACTGGTTTTAATTTTTGTAACTGCAAGTGCATCTAATGCTTTTATTAAATGCCTGGTTTTAAAACATATTACACTACAAAGTCTTCTTTTCTCTGCACATGTGGGGAGTGATTACCAGTCGACTATTTCAAGTGCCTGATTCCTTTGGATCACCATACTGATAAGGAGTAGAATGGAATCAGTCTCCCTTTTGCTGCTGAATTCTGAGGATGCACCTTAACCTCCCTGGCGGTATGATTATGTCAGGAATTTTGTACCAAAAGCAGTACAATTTTTTGCATGAAAATTTGGTGTTATGTATTGTAGGCCTGCAATTCTTAGTAATTACTTACTTAAACCTGACCAAACAAGACTCTAGTAGACATCCCAGATGTGATTAAATTTGAAACCCAAAATCATGAATTATAATCTAATAAATACTATAATTTTATTCAATAATGTAATACAAAATAATGAAATTTGTCAAACAAAGAAAATTCAATAAGCATCCTGAGTGTGATACATTTTGAAACAAGGTACAGCACAAAGTCCGACATCACAATCAGGACAATGGAACCTGCTTTCTTTTCGGACTTTCTTTCCATTGCCATCTCTCTTTGAACAGCAAACCACGCACATCCTGGTAGGTGCTGACTTTTTTGGGGTTGGTGGTATGTAGTCCATAAAGTGACGACCAGTCAGTCATTCTGGGTTGACAACATCAACAGCACGTCGTCCAGGTCTGTTCACAGCTACTGATGGCATCTGGTGGTTGACAAAAATCTGCTCAGCCACCTTCCAGATAAAGTCAGAATGAACAAGAGGCATGTCACTCTTTGCTCTGAACAGGATATATGCATTCCAAAGGCATTGTTCCAGAAGATGCCTGAAAATATTTTTTTTGCTGCTTGCGCATAGCCAGATAAAATGTCATTGCCTGATCGGCTCTGTCGACACCTCCCATGGTTTTATTTCGTCTATCACAACTTGCGGCTTCAGCACATCTTTCCCACCTTTTGTGTGGACCATGGCAGTGGAGGTATTGTGCACAGTACTCATGAGACACATGTCTTTCTTATCTCGCCGTCGCATTGCCATCATCTTACCCTTCTGCCAGGCAACAATTTCTTCAGTTTTGAGTTATTTCTTGTCAAACATAGATGGCATGTCACGTCAGTTAGGCCTAACGGTACCATACGCATCAGTCTTGTTTTGTAGCAAAACCTCATACAGTTCCGGAGACGTGTAGAAATTGTTCGTGGTCACACAATATCCCTGGTTCAGCAATGGCTCCAGCAGTGTAAGGACAGATGATGTGCGCATCTCATAGCCGCTGTACATGGGGTTGAACTTCGCGTCTTTACCGGTGTAAATGACTGAATTCCGGATGTACCCAGTGGATGACTCGCAGAGCATGTAGAATTTGATGCCAAACCGTGCTCTTTTGGATGCAGTAAACTGTATCCAGCTTAGGTGTCCCTTGTAGGCCATCAAACTGTCATCCACACTGATGTCCCTTTCTGGCACGTAGGTCCGCTGGAAATTGGTCACAAGATGCGTGGCCTCATCAAATTCTTCATTGTTCGTGAGGAGAGAAAACCGTTATTCTGACATAACGGTGCCAAAAAACGGAGTGGCCAGTAACTTATTATTGGTCCAGTATCATTTCTGGAGCGGCCCCCCCCCCCTGAAGAATAATGAGTCCCAGAAACTGCCAGATGTCCTCTTTGGTCACCGGTTCCCACTTTCTGCTTCTGGAAAACCTGGCATGCAGCAAGTGGATTAATGCCTTGGTAGCGATTGGTCTCTGTGACAATTTTTTCAATTACCTCCTCAGTGAGGAATAATTGCAGGTATGCCAGAGAGTTGTTACGCTCAACATCTACCTTCATCCCAGGTGATCCAGTGAACCCTGAATCTCGGGGGCGCTACCTGGTCCGTATCGCAGTCAATAGGGCACCAAGTGCGCACATCGCTGAGTTCAGGTGCAGGATCATCGCCGTTGTCACTTGCCAGGTCAGTGTCAGACGACAAATCTCTCCAAATCTCTTCTGCGAGCAACCGTGTAGCTGTCGCTGTCACTCAACTGGTCCAAAAGTGCTTTTGTAGTAAAGTTGCGCTTTTTTGATGCCATGTTATAAATATTTTTATGGGCACAAATTACAGTAAAATGGCAGGTAGGGGCACTTCACAGTGATCAAGTGTCAGATTCTGAGATGATACAGTGTAATCCTCTCAGATTACAATGTATCACCTCTTTTATGTGTGTGTGAATTTCCCGCCCAGCTACGCTCCCATGCACCGCTACTGCTTGCGTGGAACGGAACCAGGAAGTCAGATGCCGGCTGTCACTCTTGCAAATGATCTCGCCGGCTATCACAGCGGATGACATTGCTGGATCGCCAGGAGACGGTAAGGGGACTCCGCTGCCAGCTCTGCAAAGCTACCCCGAGCGTGACTCGGGGTTACCGCTCCTGGCAGAGAAAATCAGCCCTGAGTCACGCTCGGGAATACCACCAGGGAGGTTAAGCAAGTGAGATCTCTATACCCTGGGACAATTTATGTCTAGTAGGAGGCGTGTACTATACAGTACCTTGAAAAAGTATTCATACCCTTTGGAACGTTCCACATTTTGTCATATTAAAACCAAAAAAGTAAATGTATTTTATTTGGATTCTCTGCAATTACAGCTGCAGGTCTTTTTGGGGATGTCTCTACCAGCTTTGCACGTCTAGAGTGACATTTTTGCCCATTCTTCTTTGCAAAATAGCTCAAGCTCTGTCAGATTGGATGGAGAGCATCTGTGAACAGCAATTTTCAAGTCTTGCCACATATACTCAATTGGATTTAGGTCTGGATTTTGACTGGGCCATTGTAACACATGAATATGCTTTGAGCTTCATCATTCCATCGTAGCTCTGGCTGTATGTTTAGGGTTGTTGTCCTGCTGGAAGGTGAACCTCCGCCCCAGTCTCAAGACTAAGGCTGTGTACACACGGCAGAGAACCTCGACGGGCAGAACACATCGTTCCGCCCGTCGAGGTTCTCTGCCGGCCGTCGAAATCGGCGACCCGCCCGTCGGGAATGGCAACCAGCCATTCATCCAGGCGGGCCGTCGAGCAAATAGAGAGCGTGCTCTCTATTTCTGCTCGACGGGCTTCCCGACGGGAAGCTCGCCGAGAGCGTACACACGGTCGAGGTCCTCGCTGGAATGCAGCTTCCAGCGAGGTTCTCGCTGGTTTCCAGCGAGAACCTCGGTCGTGTGTATGCCGCCTGACAGGTTTTCTTCAACGATTGCCCTGTATTTGGCTCCATCCATCTTTTCATCAACTCTGACCAGCTTTCCTTCTGAAGAAAGGCATCCCCACAATATGATGCTGCCACCACCATGTTTCACAGTGGGGATAGTGTGTTCAGGGTGATGTGCAGTGGTAGTTTTCCGCCACACATAGCGTTTTGCTTTTAGGCCAAAAATTTCAATTTTGGTCTCATCTGACCAGAGCATCTTCTTTCACACATTTTTACACATTTGTTGTGTCTAGGGTTGTCCAGATACCGATACTAGTATCGGTATCGGGACAGATACCGAGTATTTGCGGGAGTACTTGTACTCGTGCAAATGCTCCCGATACCTAAATAGAATACTTTTTTTGTATTTATCAACATGTTCTGTGAAAATTCTTTGAGTTTTTTACTACTGCGTGACAAGAAAATAAAACATTTTTATTCATTTTTACTCATTTTTATTCTTTTATAATGTTCTTCATAATTCTAAAGAAAATATCCTTAGTCTGTATTGTGGTTTGAAAACTGTCACATGACATTTAAAAAAAGTATCGGTATTCGGTATCGGCAAGTACATGAAAAAAAGTATCGGTACTTGTACTCGGTCCTAAAAAAGTGGTATCGGGACAACCCTAGTTGTGTCCCCCTCATGGCTTCTCGCAAACGTGACTTCTTATAGCTTTCTTTCAATAATGGCTTTCTTCTTGCCACTCTTCCATAAAAGCCAGATTTGCAGAGTGCACGACTAATAGTTATCCTGTGGACAGATTCTCCCACCTTGAGCTGTGGATCTCTGCAGCTCCTCCAGAGTTACCATGGGCCTCTTGGTTGCTTCTCCGCTTAATGCTCTCCTTTCCCGGCCTGTCAGTTTAGGTGTGCAGCCATGTCTTCGTAGGTTTGTAGTTGTGCCATACATTTTTTCCATTTTTGGATGATGGATTGAACAGTGCTCCATGAAATGTTCAAAGTTTGGGATATTTTTTTATCTAACCTAACCTGCTTTAAACTTCTCCACAACGTTATCCTTGACCTGTCTGTGTGTTCCTTGGCCATCATAATGCTTTTTGTTCACTAAGGTTCTCTAATAAACATCTCAAGGCTTCACCGAACAGCTGTATTTACTGGTGGGCTGCATGTCATGGGCACTGGCAGGCTGCATGTCATGACCAGTGGTAGGCTGCATAACAGGCACTGGCAGGCTGCTTGTCATGGACACTGGCAAGCTGCACATGATGGGCACTGGCAGGCTGCATGTCATGGGCACTGGCAAGCTGCACAGGATGGGCACTGGCAGGCTGCATGTCATGGGCACTGGCAAGCTGCACATGATAGGCACTGGTCTGCTGCATGTCATTGGAATCTTCACTTAGGAGGGGTAAGGAATTAAGTAAGACCCCCTCCACATCGGGGGTGATTTTCATGCGCTTTAGCTTTTGCCTGAAAACCATCTCCCATTCATTCTAGTGTGACTTTCCACACTCGGGTGGTGCGCTTGTGGGATGTTATAAAAAGTCCTGCAAGCGGCATCTTTGGGGCGAGTTGGGAGTGCTGTATTTAGTGCTCCCAAAATCCCCTGCCTATTGGAATGAATGGGCGGCGCTTTCAAAGTGCCTGAAAAGCACTTTGAAAGTGCTGCAAATCGGGGGTTAAAAGAGCCCCGCTAGGGCCCGAAAAAGAGCAGCTTAAACAGTGCTAGAACGTCTCTAAAACGAGCCAGCACGTTCAGCGTAAAAGGGTTCTAAAGGTAGAACTTTCCTGAACTCAAACCTTGCTGCTAAGCTTCTTTTGTTACAGCTAAAATACAATATACAGGAATTGGCCACTAGATGGCAGACTGGAACTACTAATAAACACACAGCCTCAAACATAGTAAACAATCAATGTAACAATTCCTTTAAATTTCGATTACATTGACTTACATTATTTCACATTGAAGTGAAGAAAAAATATGCAGTTGGAATACCGTGGCAGATGGCTGTGGTGGCATATCAACAAATCAAATTCCAGATGTTTTTTTCTCAGATTATGTTTAGTGCTATGTATCCTTTTCCTTAGCTTTCATGAATGTTCATCACTATTACCTAGGTAGTAATTTTTGCTTTTGATAAACTACAATTTTATGGTAGATTGTATTGTTTAAATTTTAGCGTTTGCCTGACCATAAGGTAGACTTTGGAAAATGGAAAAAAATCCCTAGCATACCATTTTTCCAAGGTTATACAAATGTATTGGCTGAATGCGTGATCATGAAATATATTGTCTTATGTACAGCAAATACTTTGATACTCATTATTTAGATCCTCCTCCCATTTTTCATACAGACAGAGGTGGTACTTGCATGTTAAATTACAGAATATTGTAGGAACATAAAACCTTTTTTACAGATACTGGCAAACCAGTTTTTATTACAATAGTGTACACGTATTATCCTATTGTGCTAATGATCATAATGGTCCAAGAGCAGGCCCATCATGTTTTTAAGAGCCAGATTTTGTGTATTTGATCAGCTGCTTGTGCATTTTTAATGATGGCTTGAGTCCCTCCAATTAGAATGGTTCCATTGTACTGAATGGAGCGCGACTTGTCAGATGTCTTAAAGCGGAGTTCCACCCAAAAATGGAACTTCCGCTTATCCCACTTCTCACCCCCTTACATGCCATATTTGGCATGTAATTTTTTTGGGGGGGGGAGTCGGGGCTTCAGGAGGAGTGAGACTTCCTGTCCCACTTCCTCCTTTTGCCGAGGGGCTGGTTAGGCGATTAAGCTTAATCGCCTACAGCAGCCCCTCCCTGTAGGCGATCGCATGGGACACATGACAGGTCCCATGCGATCGCCTGTCCAATCAGCGGCGGGCCATGCCGTGCGTGCATGCGCAGTGGGTGCCCGGCCGCGCGACGCTGGAACCCTGGAGCAGGTAAGTGATTGTTTATTAAAAGCCAGCAGCTACACTTTTTGTAGCTGCTGACTTTAAAAAAACATAAAACGAGGCTGGAACACTCCTTTAAGTCGCCTGAAAGGTCGCCTCAGTGTGAACTGACCCTTACAGCTGTAGAAAAAAGGCTCAAATTGCACACAAGCTGCAGTTATCTATAAACATTTGTTACCTAGTGATTTGCAAATACCGTTGCTTAATGTAGATTATTATTTCACAATAGGATAAGTATTACATACACCACGTCTATACATGAGCCTTTATTCCAAGTGGTACAGCCTTGAATGAAGTCTTTATGGCTGTGAGTTTTACATAGAATTGCTTTATGGAGGGAGGGAGAGCTTATTTTATTGCACTGTTATGCTTATTCTGCAAATTAAATTAGTGGATTGTCTCTGGCCTGGTCATAAGTTCACTTTAAAGCTGAACTCCAGGGAAACTCTTGGGAAAAAAAATGCAATTGTCTTCCCTCCCCACACTACAAGAGTTAAATGCTTGTTTATGCCTAGAGTACAACTAAAAAGGACTTTTCACCTAATCCCTCCCCTCATAGACTCCTAATGCCGCATACACACGATCGGTCAAACCGATGAGAATGGTCTGATGGACTGTTTTCTGTTTTCTGAACTGTGAACTCACACAGAAATCGCATCGCATAGGTGAGAACACCCATGCGATCCGATTTCAGTGTTGGGGGAAAATAAGTCCCTGCACTTTTTTTCCTGCGAATCTAATGCGAGTTCAGCCAAACAACTGTATGGCTGAACTCGCATCTCACTGACATCGCATGCGATACGCACCACAGTGCGGGTGAAAATCACATGCCATGTCTTAGATCGCAGTAGTCACAGTAGTCTGAACCTGGGCTCATACCCTACCTCCAGTAGGTAATCAGAGAAACCAACAAAACAAATGCAGGGAAGTAAAGGGTTAACCTCTGTCCTCACGTGATAACAGAACATTCACTGCACACTCAGGCTCAGCCTCATTTACTGCTGGGACAGTATACCTCTGTAACTGGAGACAAGTTCAATAAACAGTGAGATAGCAGCAGTCTGAGGGCAACCTGTCACAGGGGAAGAACGTTATCTCCTGCAATTTATAAGGCTGAGCCTAGTGTGCCATGAGCTGTTATCACGAGTCAGTGAAACATTTACTTCCATCCCTGCATTAGCTCGTTACTGAGAGGACGACTCCAAGTACATCCCTCAGTGTTCAGTCCCTGCATCTATGGTATACAGAGCTACGGGTGTGCTGAGTGGAGAGCGGGAGAGTGGGAGTGTGTGCGGGCGCACAGCTTGCGCCCTGCACACACCCTAAATGTGGGCAAATCAGCTTCCCAGCTTGCAATCAGCTGATTGCAAGCTGGGAAGCTTACCATAGACCACCGTATGTCCGGTGGTCTATGGTTTTTTGATGTTTACAGCTTGGGGGGGCGGCACCCATGCGCCCCCTATAGACGGGCCGCCACTGACCTTAATAGTATTGTCCCTCGCCTCCCGGGTAGAAACAAAACCCACCTGATCTAGGTGTATTAATTGTTTCAGCAAAGGTTGGAGTCGGGAGGCTAAACGTTTAGTAAACAGTTTTAAATCTATATTCAGCAATGAGATTGGACGGTAACTGCCGCACTCCCCCGGGTCTTTTACTTCTTTCGAGATAACCACTATATGTGCCGTGAGTGCCTCCGGACGGAGGGCAGTGGACCGGCCAATCTCATTGAATACTTTAGTCATGTATGTCCCTAATTTGGGGATAAAATGTTGGTAGTACTGAATAGTAAACCCATCTGGGCCTGGAGCTTTCCCTTGTTTAACCGTTTCCATTACTATTTTAATCGCCTCCGTTGAAATAGGTCTTTCCAAATTAGCCCTTTCTGGTGAGGACAGTCTACTTAGTTGAGCTGAAGATAGGTATTCCTCCACCTTAATCCGAGGTACCGACATTGGATCCAGGTTATAAAGAGATGAGTAATACTCTCTAAATCTTTGTGCTATATCTCTGGGGAGTGAGATTAGTTGTCCATTTTTCCCCTTTATATGTGGGACGTTTATTACCTTCCCTTTTTCTTTCAATTTTCCTGCTAGGACTTTACTACATTTATCTCCTTGTTCGTACGTTACTTTCCTTCCTGCCTGTAGTGTTGCCTTTGCTTTGTACCTAAGTAGGTCTGTCAATTGCCTCCTCTTATGTCCTAAGTCTTCCCCTATCAATATTGTCAGCATTGTCTTATGTTGAGTCTCCAATCTCTGAATCTCTTCTATTAATTTAACTACCTGTGTCTCTCGTATTCTCTTCACTCTAGCGGCGTGTTTTATCAATATGCCTCGTATTACTGCCTTATGCTCTTCCCATATCACACCCAGGTCACTCCCCGGTGTATCGTTCGTCCGAAAATATGCTTCCAATTATTTTTCTACATCTGCCCTCACCTCGGGTATCTACAGTAAATTCTCGTTCAGACGCCACCGGTACCCCGTAGAGAGAGACTTGCCTGATGTGGATATGTACAGTGTCACCGGCGCATAATCTGACCATGTAATATTCCCTATATTTACCTCTGTTACTGTTGTCAGTAGATAGTGTGGGATCAGAAAGAGGTCTATGCGAGAGTATACTTGGTGCGGGTTAGAGAAAAATGTATAATCTCTCTCACCTCCATGTAGTAATCTCCAGACATCTACCAATTGCATCTCTTGCAACTTCCGCAGGACCCCCCTCCTGGTCCCTCCTGGTATAGATGAGAGCCCGGATGATGTATCTATTTTAGGGTCAAGTTGCATATTACAATCTCCTCCCAAAATCAATTTCCCTTCCGCAAATTTAGCAAGTTTAGTTTTAGTTAGGGTTCTAATTAGGAAGGTATCTTGATGTACGTTGGGTGCGTATACAGTGGCCAATGTCACCTTCACACCCCCTATACTTCCTTTTAGGAATAAAAAACGTCCCTCTTTGTCTACACATTTGTCCAACATAGACCACGCAATTTGATTAGAAATTAGTATAGGCACCCCTTTAGATTTTGATATTGTGTTATGTGCATGATAAGTACATGGGAAAAATCTATTCTGCAAATATGGTAGTCCACCTGTCTTAAAATGAGTTTCCTGCAAAAATGCTATGTCTGTACGTATTTGTTTAAGTTCATTGAGGAGCATTTTCCTTTTTTTACGGGATGTTAAGTCCCTTGGCATTAATGGTGGTGACCCTTATACCTTCCATCTTATATAGAGGAGTCTAAATACGGCGAGAGGGCGCGGCAAAAGGAGAGAAGATGGGGGAACCAACCCTTACCCCCCCAAAAAAAACCCTGACCAAAATGCCCCCCTCTCTCTTTAACTCGCCCTCCCCTTACTAACTAGACTAACCCTCGCCCACCCTTACCCACCCCCCAAAGAGAGACACCCACTCTTCCGGTTCCCCTGGATGCAAGGCCTATTTGGGGTACTTGACCTATGATAACCGGGACGGACTCCTCCAAGTTACCTCCGCCCCACCCCCCGCCCATCTCCTTCCCTAACTATCCTTCCCCATCCTCCAAAAGTAAGAAGAAGCGGGGAAGGGGCATAAAGTGTATGGTACACACTCAAAGGAGAGGCATATGGGAGGACATCAGGTAGACAGGGATAACGAAACAAAGCTTCCAATGTCTCCCAATCAGAATGTGGGGCCTGATTATCGACCCGCCTCAAGTTTTCCTCCTCCTTTAGGCTCCTCCATTATTTCACCTTGTATGTGGTACACCAATTCCCCCTCCAAAAAAATAAATAATAAAAAAAGAGAAAAAAACACCCCATCATATATTATCTACCCCCCCTTTCCTCTTTTAGTGTTTTTTTTTGGGGGGGGGGGGGGGGGTAAGAGAAGGAATTAGTAAATGGGTATGTCACAATGAACATGATTTTTTTTTTATTATTATTTTTTTTTTATTAGTAATGGCGGCGATCTGCTAATTTAATTGAGACTGCGACATTATGGCGGACATATCGGACACTTTTGATTACTGTATAAATGTGACTGGCAGTGAGTGGGTTAACATTAGGGGGCGAGGAAGGGGTTAAATGTGTAAACTGGGAGTGTTTCTAACTGTGTGGGGGGAGGGGACTGACTGGGGGAGGTGACCGATGCTGTGTCCCTATGTACAAGGGACACAGCATCAGTCCCCTCTACCTGACAGGGCGTGGATCTTTGTGTTAACACACAGAGATCCACGTTCTTGTCTGTGTTTTCGCTGATCGCGGGTGCCCGGCGGACGTTTTTTGCCAATAGGCTGGAAGTAAAGTGGTTAAAGCGGAGTTCCACCCAAAAATGGAACTTCCGCTTAATCCACTCCCCTCGCCCTTACATGCCACATTTGGCATGTCATTTTTTTGGGGGGGAGTGGGGGCTTCAGGAGGAGTGGGACTTCCTGTCCCACTTCCTGCTTCCGCCGAGGGGCTGGTAAGGCGATTAGGCTTAATCACCTTACTGCAGCCCCTCCCGTAGGCGATCATCTAGGACACTGACAGGTCCTAGACAATCGCCTGTCCAATCAGCGGCGAGCCGCGCCGCGCTAATGCGCAGTGCAGCTCGCGCATGCGCAGCGGGTGCCCGGACGTGAAGCCGAAGGCTGTCACAGCCGGGTGCCCACAGTAGAAATGAAGACGCCGGATGGGGAGGGGGGGGGGAGGAGCGGAGCCCCCCCGGCGTGTTGCTGGAACGCTGGAGCAGGTAAGTGATTGTTTATTAAAAGCCAGCAGCTACACTTTTTGTAGCTGCTGACTTTTAATAAACAAAACTTTTGGCTGGAACACCCCTTTAAATAACAAACATGTCATACTCACCTGCTCTTTGCAATGGTTTTGCACAGAGCTCCCCCGATCCTCTTTTTGTGGGGTTCCCTGGCAGCACTCCTGGGACCTCCTCTTAATCGGGTGCCTCCACGGAGAGACGCTTTCCATGGGGCCACTCGTACGGGTGCACTCCTGATTCCTGCTGCTAAGTCCATTGACACAGACAGCAAGACTTGGCCCCTCCCTCCGGCTCCTGTGTCACTGGATTTGATTGAAAGCAGCGGGAGCCAATAGCTCTTGCTGCTATCAATCTATCCAATGAGGACCCGAGACAATGTCTGGAGCAGCTATGCTTGTGCTTGTCGCTGGAACAATCGAGTTCAGGTAAGTAAAAGGGGGGCTCTGGGGACAGCTGCAGCACAGATGTTTTTTCACCTTAAAGTGGGTTGTAAAGAATGATACCAAGATGATACCTAAACCTGCAGGCATCATTCTGGTATAACCACTCAAAGTCCATCAACATACCAGTACAATGCTGGTCCTTGTTGGGCATATATTGTAATCTTTTATATATGCCAAAGCATGGGGGCATCCGCCCACAAAAGTTAGGAGCAAATCGCTCCTCCACCCCTGCTGCCCCCATGCTTTGGCATATATGCTCTTTTTTTAACTGTGTTGGTGAAATCACCTCCTACAGCACTGGAGTATTGTGGGAGCAAACGCTGTTGTTATCAAGAGAAATAAATCCACGCTGCAGCTGAATGGCGTACCTAAAAACCAAAAAATGGCTAACAATAAAACACAGTAAACAGTAAAGTATAAAAAAATTACATACCTGAAAAGCAAACACGATAAAACATAATAACGATACAACATTTCAGAAAATAATTCACTAAAAAAAAGAGTAGAACAATAGAGAGAGAGAGAGAGAGAACAATAAAACAACAACTATTTTTTTTTTTTTTTAACACTTTTTTTTGTAACTGTGACTGTAAGGCCTCGTACACACGATCGGACATATCCGATGAAAACGGTCCGCGGACCGTTTCCATCGGATATGTCCGATCTGGAGTTTGGTCCGATGGCGTGTACACACCATCGGATCAAATTCCCCGCCGGCGGACGGCGCGGTGACGTGGCGGTGACGTTGACGCCGCCACGTCACCGCTACGTCACCGCACCAGGAAGTAAAACACTTCCGCGCATGCGCCGAATCCATTCGGCGGCGGCGGTGCGGGACGACATGTCTGCTGGTAAGTGTACTAACCAGCAGACATGTCGGGCGGACACATTCCCACCCGATAGATTTCAAAGCATGCTTTGAAATCTGTCGGGTGGACAAATCTGTCCGCTAGCCCATACACACGATCGGAGATGTCTGCTGAAACGGTCCATCGGACCGTTTTCAGCGGACATATCCGCTTGTTTGTACGAGGCCTAACAGTTCGGTTCCAGGTTCGGGTCTTTCAAAATGCGATGGCATCTTGGGAGACCCTGTGAAAGTGTTTCCTAGTTTGTGAAATAATGTACCCTACGCTAAAACTGCACTAGTGTGTGGTAGCGTTCAAAACATTCACCAATGCAAAGACCAGGATTGTCAGGACAGCGTGGACAATAATAATGGGTGGCGTGACGCCTTTATCTGCGCTTTCTACAGACACAACATTTTCTTTGGGTGGCTCGTTGGGTAGGGGTACTAGGGAGGACATACGGAAAATGCCTCTAATGCAGCCGGCTAACTGCATTTGGTTGGGGATGGTAAGGTGAAGCACCGTCTGGATACAGAAGGGCTCTGACAATCTCTTCCTGGAATTTAAGGAAGCATCCAGTCCATCTTGAAGCTCTGTATAGCACATGAGCGTTCACCAAAGCCAATTGAAATAAGTATACAGACACTTTTTTGTACCAGCGTTTGGCCTTACGGGCAACTAGGTACGGCGCCAACAACTGGTCATTGAGGTCCACCCCTTCCATATTTTGGTTATATTCGTGGACACAGAGGGGTTTCTCCACAACACAAGTCGCCATAGGAATTTGGACCGCCATGTCTGCGTGAATAAGAAAACATTCTTATTATTCCTCCCTCCACTTCACAGTGAGTAAATTATTACATTTGAAGCAGGCTCTCTTCCCCAGTCTAAGATGGGAATCTACAAGCCTATGAGCCAATTTGATGATCAAACAAGTGACTAAAAAGTGGCACGCTTGTGTGATAAGTGTCCACGTACAAATGGTACCCCTTTCCAAATAAGGGTGACACCAAGTTCCATACTATCTTGCCAGCGCTCCCTATGTAATCTGGGAAGTTCTCCAGCTCTATGTGACTATCTCTTCCCTCGTAAACCATAAAAGCAAGGGAGGACTGGGAGAAATTGACCAGCATACAAATGACTTTGGTCCACAATAGATCTATAGATCTATTGTGGATCTATTGTAGATCTATAAGTGACCTAAAATCATCTGTTTCCACCTGAATTCCGGGTTGGCTAGTGAATGGGGGAGGTTTGGGTGCAGAAGTGGTGGGCTCCTAATTAGGATTGGCAAATTCTCCAGGAAGGACACTATGGGCACGAAGGACCTGTCTGTCTTATTGGTGGCAGTGGGACACTACTTGTGCCTGCCACCTCGCCAGCATGAACTGCACTTATGGGACTCGCCACGTCACCAAGTGTTACTGCAGTGCTGGATGTACAACCAGGGTGTACTAGGCCGCTGGTGCTTGCCAATTCACCAGAAGGATGAGCGGCACTAGTACTTCTCTGCTCCATACGAGAGCCTTGCGGTTCTTGCACCTTAACAACAGAAGAAGAAGAATGGGGTCGGGTACACCTGACCTTAGCAGGGACCTCAATTCCATAGTCAGTGCTATCTGTAATGGAGCCGCTGTCGTGTACTGAATTGTATTCTGAGCCTGAATCTGACAGATGAGTGACTTCCTCTTTACTATCTGTGATGCTCAGAAATGTGTAGGCCTCTTTACTAGTGTTCCTTCAATTTTCCATTTTGGGCTCTAAATTTACTGGTACACTAGTAAGATTCACAGGAAAAAAAGCACCTGACTGTCAGCAACTGTATCAAACAATACCAAAAAAACTGTTAGCAACAGCAGGGATGAGGCCTGACTCTATGAACGCTGCAGTTATGTGTCCTTTGTTATTTGTTAGTGACAGTGATCGATCGATACTGCACTTGGGTGGGCTGGGCGAATAGGCAAAACGCAGGTGCTAGCGGGTATCTTAGCTGATCCCGCTAACACTGCGTTTTTTGGGAACCCTAAACTGTTGGGGACGATAGTATAGATTTGATCAGATATTGATCCGTTCAGATACTATACCACTAAGGGAGGTGTATAGCGCTACTGGCACTAATTTGAGGCTGCCTGGGGCGACGCAGACCCTATCTGACACTAAAACCTAACTGATATCACCCACCGGGCGATCAGGGGGTTAAACCCTTATTGAGTAATAAAGGCGGGTACCCTGACACTATAAAAAGCAAACTAACTAACCAGCGACACCCATAACACTTATACAGGGATTACTGATGACAGGGGGTGAAAGGGTTAGCTAGGGGGCAATCAGGGGGTTGAAACCTTTATTAGGTAATATATGGGGGTGAGAGATGATACCGCTCTAAAAACTGCTGATCCCCTGGCTTTGCTTCCGTCCCACTAAACCAAAAGGGTGCATTGGATAGAAAAAGATCCTGGACTGCCACACTCCTTAAAACGCTGTCTTTATTGTACAAATGAAATCCAAAAAACAACCAAAGCGATGCAGTCAAAATGAAGTGAACAACAGAAAAAAGGTGGCTGACATGTTTCACATCATGTGATGCTTACTCATAGCTCTGACTCATAGTACCTGACACTATAGAAACCTAAATAGCTAACTGGCTAACTAGCGTCACCAGTGACACTCATACAGTGATCACTGGTGAAAGGGTTAACTAGGGGGCAATCAGGGGGTTAAAACCTTTATTAGGTAGTATATGGGGGTACCTGATGCTATAAAAACCTGACGGTGAACCTAAATAACGGCTAACTAGCGTCACCATCGACACTAATACGGTGATCAGAAAAAAGATTGCTTAGTGACACTGGCGACAGAGGGTGAAAGGGTTACCTGGGGGGCGATCAAGGAGTTAAACCTTTATAAGGGGGGTTAGGGGGGTACCCTACACCTAAAGGGTCCTACCACTAACTGCCCTGACACTTTGTACAGTCATAAATGACACCAAATCCAATGATCAATAAAAAAATGAACACTGCAATCTGTGACACTGTGACTGGGGGTGCAGGGGGTGATGGGGTGACTTGGAAAGTGAAAAGTGTGCCTACGTGTACTGGTGTAAGTGTACTGTTGGTGCACTTTCTTGAGATGTCTTCTCTCCTCGGGCGCCAGTCAAAAAGACTGACACAAGGAGAGTGATATCACTTGCTCTGCTTGTGTTTACACTTTCAGAGGCAGAGGAAGCTTCTCATTCGCCAGGAGCGATCATCATCGGTAGCCTCCCCCTCATCACGGATCGCTCCTGGATCGGGCCACCCACCTGCTGGGAGGCCTGCCCGTGCCATTCTGTCGAGGTATATCGTTGTGTGGCGGTCATCATGTGTTTAAGCTTTTTACCTGGAGTACAGTTTTAAAAATACTTTAAATGTGCTTTTAAATACCATAGTGACTTCTCTATTAGGCGGTGTTCTCATTAAATTGAGCTTGGCTTTTAATCCCTTTGCTGTCTGAATGAAAAGACTGTATGTGCAATTAACATTAACCTAACAAGACGCCCCTGATATTGCTGTTTGTGCCATGGTGAACCAGTCAAAAACATTTAAATGAGGATTCCTAACTAGCCTTATTAACAACTAAATAAATGAGCACAACACAGTTACTGTTATTTCCATTGTGTCAAAACTATTAGCTAGTAGCAGCATAGGGTTACTGTTTCACTTTGTAAAATAAATATAGTACACAATCTATTTAAGGAGCAAAAATGGGAAGCATTCTTCAATTTATTTGAAATCCATTAGATATTATATTTTTATTAAATCTTTGATTATACATTGTTGGAAGTAAGGCATATTTCAGGAGGTGCGACAATCGAATGTCTATATATAATAGCTTTAAAAGATTTCCTCAACCCATATGTTTTCAGAAAGCACCGAACGTATAAAATTACAGATGGCATTTTGTTACAACGGTACTTATAATAAAAATTATTATAAACACACATTATTGCAGCAAAAATGTTGAATATAGATTATAAAACTGTTTATTGTTAATAAATTACAAAAATATGTGCAATTTTAAAATTGTGTATTTCTTCAGATCTGTGAAATTTAAAGATATGAGAAACTGTAAATAGGCGATTTGCACTAGAAAACATTATTAAATTCAAAGTACTAACAATAATTTACAGAGCCATCCACAACTCTTCCCCCATCACCAACCTAGTCTCAAAATACCAACCAAGCCGCTCTGAGTCTCTTCGGTCCTCCAAGACCTCCTGCTCTCTAGCTCCCTTGTCACCTCCTCCCATGCTCGTCTCCAGAATTTCCTCTAATTTATCCATCTGAAGACGATCCCTGGAAACCCTTCTCTTTAACCCCTTGCCGACCGCCCGCCGTCGATTGACGGTGGCAGAATGGCACTCCTGCGTGTATCGCCATAGCTGATTTAAGGAGTATAGCCACGTGACGTAAAAGCCAATGCACGTGGTTGGCCGCTGCAATGGCCACCGGCTACCCGTGATTGCTCCTGAAAAAGACTGAACAGAGATCTGTCAATGTAAACAGACAGATCTTAGTTCTGTCAGGGGTGAGTAGACTGGTCTGTTGTTCCTACAGCTTAGAAACAACGATTGGTCTGTTCCCCCAGGCAGTCCCATCCCCCCACAGTTAGAAACACTCTCTAGGACACACATTGAACCCCTTGATCGCCCCCTAATGTTAACCCAAGGGGAAGGGTTTATACAGTAACCCCTTCCCCATCCCCATCTCCCTACAGTTAGAACACAGTGCGGGAACACAGTTAACCATTTGATCACTCCCTAGTGTTAACCTCTTCCCTACTAGTGACATTTATACAGTAATCAGTGCATTTTTATAGCACTAATCACTGTATAAATGTCAATGGTCCAAAAATAGTGTCAAAAGTTTCCCATCTGTCCACCGCAGTGTCGCAGTCCCGATAAAAATTGCAAAACGCCACCATTACTAGTAAAAAAGAAAATTATAATAAAAATGCCATAAATCTATCCCCTATTTTGTAGACACTATAACTTTTGCACAAACCAATCAATAAACGCTTATTGCGATTTTTTTTTTTTTTTTAACCAAAAATATGTAATGGTACAGAAAACATTACTGCCAGTTCAGAACATTACGCCCCAGTTCAGAAAACATTACTGCCAGCCCTTTGTCATATACCACTCCTTCTGTGTAACTCTCAACGTAAATCTAAGCCTCTGAATCCCTTTATTAATGCTACTCATTGTGGCTGCTCTCCTCCTCCCGCTCCACCTCCTCCTTGTGTGTAGCTTTTGATTGGAGGAGGAGAGTGGTCACGTGACCATCAGTGTAAGAGAAGAGTCACATGACCGGGTCCATGGGAGAGAATGGCATTAATGGAGGTATTTAGAAGCTTTGCTTTATAATGAGAGTGAGGAGAGGTGTATGAGAAGGGCATAGGTGTGCGCAGCCTTTGGCATTAGGGTGTGCACCCCAAAGCTCAAACACACTCTACCGATCGCTCACAATGTTCATTTAGAAAGGGAAGTGGCCAGTAAATGGCATATTTACTGGCCCCTTCCCCCACTCATCTAAAACATCCACAGCAACAACCGGTGGGAGAGGAGGGAAGCCGGCAGTGCTGTGGGGGGAAGGATGGGGAGCCAGGTTAGTAGAGGGAATCTGTTCTGCACAGGGTAATTAGGGTGTGCCTGGGCACACCTGGCACACCCTGTGCGCACGCCTATGGAGAAGGGGCTGATAGGCTGACAGTGTGAAGTTTTCTCAACTTTAGAGTATGCTGGCAAGGCTGTCCCTGTCCCAACGCTGGGAGTGCAGAAGGGGGGGTCTTTATAATAAAAGGGGCTGTGTTGGTGTACAGGGGGCTGTCTTGCTGTACAGGGGTGTACTATGCAGGGGGTCCATGTATTATGCCGGGGGGCTGTGTAAAGTTTTTTTCCCCTGAAGTTAAGGTGCGTGTTATATGCCTGTGCATGTTATACGAGAAATACAGTATTTAGTTGTACGTGATGGCTTAAAGCCCAACTCCACTGTTTATATTATTTTTTGATTTCTATTTTTTTATTAAACACCTTCCAACAACACCTATTCAAAAAAAAGAAAGAAAGAGAAAGCAATACTCACCCTTTCCATACTCCAGAAATGTCCTTGGCATTTTTCTCTGCTTTTGGGCACTGGTCCTCACATGGGTTTCCGGGTAGGGTGAAACCCAGCATTATTTAACCCAATTCCAGTGAGCATCATCAAGAATCCTGGTCTCTGAATGGAATGCTTCATAGGCTGGACACTTGCACATCTGTTATATGTAGCAGAAGGACCCTGCCAGAAGACAAGGAATTAAAGTACTGTATGTGTACATTATTATATTAAAATATAGGTGCAGGGTTCAAGGTATGAGGGGTGACAAGCTGGAGCTGAGCTTTAATAAGCAGGGTTCAGTTTTTGCTTCATAAAATTAGTTTCCATTATTGTAAATGTAATTGATTTTGGTCTGGGCTATAGCAGAATGTGAAGCCAGTTAAACAATAGTAGTTAAACACGCCGTTTTGGTGTTGCAGTATATTTTGTTGGTATGGAAAGAAACAAACAAAGACTGCATTTTACTGACTTTGTACTGTAATTGTACATTACATTTCTCCATATTTTTTGGAAAATATTTTGTAGTTTAATGTATTCTCCTTTGATATCATATGGTGGTTGATTTCTCTTACCATACTGTATTCTGATATTTTTATGAAGGAGTCAAACATGAGTGCTTGTTGTAGAGCTTTAATGTTGCAGAGAAAGCTGAATTAATTGTATACAGTAGAATATTTCTCATCTCTTATCAATGCTATTGTATAAATAATAGACTTTGCAAGCCACTGTTTGTTCCATCTCGCATCTCTTTCTATTTCATTTAGAAAATAGGTAATGAGCTGTGATGATAGTGGATCATGCATTATGATTAGAATTACCTATAGAATTTCAGTTATAGGTCACAGCTGCTCAAGTAGCTTTGCATAATTACGAGAATGTGTACAATTCTGTTCCTACAAGTGAATTAATAGGAGAAAGTGCAGCCACATCCTCATGCATTTCAGATTTTACTGTTGGCTTTATTCGCAGGTGGGTGGTTTTCTCAGCATGTAAAAGCACGATGAAGGAATTACCAAAAAGTTTTTTTGTTTTTTTTTCAGTTTTTGTGTTTTTTCGTAAATCAGTTAAGTGCATTTACATCAGTTCATGTGTTTCTTTAAAATATGTTTGTTGAAGTTTTAAAAAAGGTTTACAGACAGGTATGTAAATAAGCATATAGTTGAGAGGCTAAGATAGAGAAGAACAACAATGTCAATATAGAGGCAATACGTGTATAGTCTTCACTGGAAAGATAATGTAATACTAAGGTAAACAAGTATATTTTTAGGTTCCATGTGATGGAGGTTATGGGTGAGCTACTGTTGTATTGAGATTATATCTCAATCTTGCAACGTGTGTTTCATGTAAACATGAGAACATAAAAAATAAATAAAAATCAAATTATTAGAAGTATTGGTTGTGTTTTTTGTCTGTATAGTTTGGTGCACGCATACCATTTTTTATTTTTTTATTTAGGTTGTCTAGAGTAATTTATTAGAGGGTATAAAAATGGTTATGTGACAGCCCCATTTGTGCCCACAAAAGGCCCAGTGGGTGATAATAAAGTAAGTATTGAGAGGTCTGAGGAGGTCTGAGGAGAAGAGATTGGGGGAAGGCTAGAGGTTTATAGATTGTCACGGATCGTTTTAAATGTGGGTATAAAAAAAGAGTTGAGAATAGTTGAGAATAGTCTATAAATGTTTGTTTAAAATCGAATAAACGAATGGGCAGAACCACTGGTTATTCATAACATTGCACATATCTGCTATAGGTGCTTCATCACCTATAGCAGATATGCAGGTTGAGATTAGTTATTTTGGACGGGATAAGGTACAGTGCCTTGAAAAAGTATTCATACCCCACATTTTCCACATTTGGTTATGTTACAAACAAAGTTGTAAAAGTAGTTTATTGGGATTTTATGTGATAGACCAACACAAAGTGGCACATAATTGTGAAGTGGAAGGAAAATGATAAATGGTTTTCCAATCTTTTTTACAAATAATAATGTGAAAAGTGTGGCGTGCATTTGTATTCAGCCCCCTATAGTAAATATAGTCCACCTGTGTTAATCTTAGTATAAATACAGCTGTTCTGTGAAGCCCTCAGAGGTTTGTTAGAGAACCCTAGTGAACAAAGCATCAGGAAGGCCAAGACACACCAGACAGGTCAGGGATAAAGTTGTGGAGAAGTTTAAAGTTGGATTATAAAATAATATCCCAAACCTAGAACATCTCACACAGCACTGTTCAATCCATGAACTGACAGGCCGGGCAAGGAGAGCATTAATCAGAGAAGCAGCCAAGAGACCCATGGTAACTCTGGAGGAGCTGAAGAGATCCACAGCACCAATGGGAGAATCTGTTCACATGAAAACTATTACCTGTGCGCTCCACAAATCTGGCCTTTATGGAAGAGTGGCAAGAAGAAAGCCATTGTTGAAAGAAAGCCATAAGAAAACTTGTTTGCCATGGAGGACACAAGAAGGTGCTCTGGTCAGATGAGACCAAAATTGAACTTTTTGGCCTAAAAGAAAAAAAGGTTTGTGTTGTGGAAAAGTAACAGTGAAAATCACTCTGAACACACCATCCCCATCATGAAACATGATTGTGGCAGCATCATGATGCTTTTCTGCAGCAGGGACAGGAAAGCCGGTCAGAGTTGATAAGAAGATGGATGGAGACAAATACAGGGCACTCTTAAAAAAAACTGTTAGGCCCTGTACACACGATCAGACATGTCTGATAAAACTGGTCTGCAGACCAGTTTCATGGGACCAGTTTGATGGTGTGTACGGCCCATCAGACCATTGTCCGTCAGACCAAAGTTTTAAAACATGCTTTAAAACCTGTCTGATGGAACCTGTCTGTCGGACAGGTTCGATGGTTAGTACACAAAAGCATCGGACCAAAAACCCGCGCATGCTCAGAATCAAGTCGGCGCATGCTTGGAATCATTGAACTTCGTTTTTTCATCACGTCATTGTGTTCTACATCACCGCGTTCTGGTCTGATCGGATTTTGGTCCGATGGTGTGTACGCACATCAGACAAGTTCAGAGTTGATGAAAACGGTCCGTCAGACAAGTCTCATCAGACATGTCTGCTCGTGTGTACAGGGCCTTACAGTCTGCAAAAAGCTTGAGACTGGGGCTGAGGTTCACATTCCAGCAGGACAACGACCCTAAACATACAGCCATAGCTACATGGAATGGTTTATATGAAAGCATATTAATGTGTTAGAATGGCCCAGTCAAAGTCAAGACCTAAATCCAATTGAGAATCTGTAGCAAGACTTGAAAATTGCTGTTCAAAAACGCTTCTCATCCAATCTGACGGAGTTTGAGCTATTTTGCAAAGAAGAATGGGCAAACATATCACTATCTAGATGTGCAAAACTGGTAGCGACATCCTCAAAAAGACTTGCAGCTGTAATTGCAGCGAAAGGTGGTTCTACAATGTATTGACTCAGGGGGGCTAAATACAAATGCATACCACACTTTTCTCCTATTTATTTGTAAAAATTTGGAAACCCAGTTATAATTTTCTTTCCACTTTACAATTATGTGCCACTTTGTGTTGGTCCATCACATAAAATCCCAATAAAATACATTTTTGTTTTTGGTTGTAACATGACAAAATGGGGAAAATGTCAAGGGGTCTGAATACTTTTTCAAGGCACTGTACCATCTAGTAAGGACCCTGTTCTTGTGATGTAATATACAGTGAATACTTTAAAGGTAGTGGTCAAGATTTGTGACCGTCCTACATTTATTTAGCCATTTAGATTTGTGGACTGTGGGAAAGGAAATGGAATTGAGTTGGGCGTATATGTATTTATAGACATAATTGTGGGACTATGAGGGTTGTTACAGTAAATGTTTTAGAAGAAGATAAAGGGAGTTGCAGATGAAGGCTGGATGTTCATGGGTACAATGAAGAAAAAAGCATCCAAAAGGCACTGGGACTTTGGTGTGAGTTCATACAAAGAACTGAGAGAAAACAAACATTTGAAGAGCTCACTGGTTCAGGCTAAGATGCTCAAAACAGGCAGGGCTGCCCTTCAAGTGCCAATCTTCTTGTGACCTTGGAAGATGTCTCTGTGGACAAAACGTGTAGGGCAGAGCTACACGTGAACAGCAGGCTCTTATTTGCAGAAGAACTATGCAATGTCTAATAAAAGTTTTCATATGGAATTGGAATAACGATACACTACAGTACATATTTTTATGTTTGCATACGAATAGAGTCAAACCCAAATTAATTTTCTGGACATATTTTTTTTTTTAAATCTTTTGACAAAAACTTTTTTTTTTTTTAAACAAAATTACAGAAATGGAGACATACCGGTTGGGAGTTGCCATCATACTTTCTGGCTCAAGGCCATCTCTAGGGGGCAGCTCCAAAGGCTCTGGAGGAACTTTTCTATTAGGGATGACTATCTGGCCCAAGCAGCTACTCTGAAATCCAGGTTTCTGCAGAACGGATACCAAGAGCAAAATCTGGACTTGTGAATTAATATGGTGTCTGAAATAGAGCACAGTTCCCTTTTAGCATCTAAGGTTAAACATCCAGATATATAATCGGAAATTTGAGTCACCTTTTTTCACCACTTTTTCTAATCAGTATAGATGTATTAATGTACTGTTGAGTAAACATTGGAATATCCCAAGCAACAACAGGGTGTTTGGACCTGTATTTCCAAATTTCCTTACATTTTTAAAAGAGAGCACAAACTTTGCGATAGAATTGATTCAAGTGTAGATATATAGGTGTGTATATGTAGATAGGCCTCCCAGAGTTACTATGTTTGGTGAACTTAAAGGGTTTTTCCCCCTGTAAAAAATGTATTGTTTGCAAAAGTTGTATAACCCAGTACACCAGGTCACACGAAAAGTAACAGTTTACAGTATTCATGATTTCATTACCTGTTTCACTAAATGTGTCGTCTACCTTCTCCGGTGTCCGTGTGGTCTGCAGTATGTTGAGTGGACCACACTGGCACTGGAGGTTAGGATAGGTAAGCACTTTACGTATATTAAAGAGTGATTCAGGGGACACAGTTTGTCTAAACATTACTCTTTCATCACAACAAGAACTCTTCTTCTTTACACCTAGTCAGTTCTGATAAGTAACACTTGGAGAGTAATCAATTCCAAGAGAAACTCAATGAATTTTTAATTTAAAATCCTTTTGTCCATTTGGATTAAATGTTAACTGGGACATCAATTGCTTTATTAGTAACAGTCATACATTTATATATTTTCTCTTTTACACATTTTATATAAATAAATGTATCAACATTTTTAATCAATATGTCTTTTTAGAGCCATGATGAAGATTCTGCTGTTTTTTATTTATTATTTTTTACTTTTTGATGTTCCAATGCAATCTGATTTGTGGCCACAAGATGGCAATATGGGGCGGTATTTCGTATTTTTGAATTTGTTTTATTTTGTGATTAAAATAGATAAAATTACACTTTTATAGTATAATATATTTGGATCAAAGCACCCTTTTGCTTTTTATATACAGTACAGACCAAAAGTTTGGACACACCTTCTCATTCCAAGAGTTTTCTTTATGTTCATGACTATGAAAATTGTAGAGTCACACTGAGGCCGCGTACACACGATCGAACATGTCCGCTGAAACCGGTCCACCGACCAGTTTCAGCGGACATTTCCGATCGTGTGTACGACCTAGCGGACAGGTTTTTCCAGCGGACAAATTTCAAAGCATGCTTTGAAATTTGTCCGCTGGAAACCTGTCCGTCGGACAGTACGCCTAACCAGCGGACATAAATGTCCTGCATGCGTCACTGCCACATCACCGCGTTATCCGTCCGAGGGGATTTTGGTCCGATGGTGTGTACACGCCATCAGACCAAATATCCGAGGAGACATGTCCGCTGGAAACGGTCCGTCGGACATGTTTCAGCGGACATGTCTCCTCGTCTGTACGTGGCCTGAAGCATCAAAACTATGAATTAACACATGTGGAATTATATATATAACAAAAAAGTGTGAAACACCTGAAAATATGTCATATTCTAGGTTCTTTAAAGTAGCCACCTTTTGCAGCAGACACATCTCTAGAACAACTGTTAAGAGGAGACTGTGTGAATCAGGCCTTTATGGTAGAATATCTGCTAGGAAACCACTGCTAAAGAAAGGCAACAAGCAGAAGAGACTTGTTTGGGCTAAAGAACACAAGGAATGGACATTAGACCAGTGGAAATATGTGCTTTGTTCTGATGTGTCCAAATTTGAGATCTTTGGTTCCAACCACCGTGTCTTTGTGCGACGCAGAAAAGGTGAATTGCTTCCTACTGTGAAGCATGGAGGAGGAGGTGTGATGGTGTGGGTGTGCTTTGCTGGTGACACTGTTGGGATTTATTCAAAATTGAAGGCATACTGAACCAGCATGGCTACCACAGCATCTTGCAGCGGAATGCTATTCCATCCGGTTTGCCTATAGTTGCACCACCATTTATTTTTCAACAGGACAATGACCCCAAACACATCTCCAGGCTGTGTAAGGGCTATTTGTCCAAAAAGGAGAGTGATGGGGTGCTGCGCCAGATGACCTGGCCTCCACAGTCACCGGACCTGAACCCAATCGAGATGGTTTGGGGTGAGCTGGACTGCAGAGTGAAGGCAAAAGGGTCAACAAGTGCTAAGCATCTCTGGGAACTCCTTCAAGACTGTTGGAAGACCATTTCAGGTGACTACCTCTTAAAGCTCATCAAGAGAATGCTAAGAGTGTGCAAAGCAGTAATCAAAGCAAAAGGTGGCTACTTTGAAGAACCTAGAATATGACATATTTTCAGTTATTTCACACTTTTTTGTTATGTATATAATTCCACATGTGTTAATTCATAGTTCTGATGCCTTCAGTGTGAATCTACAATTTTCATAGTCATGGAAATAAAGAAAACTCTTGGAATGAGAAGGTGTGTCCAAACTTTTGGTCTGTACTGTATGCCTGTACTTGATTATTTTATAAATCTTCATACTGATGCCATGTTTTATCCTCTTACCCCTGGGGATGCCTGTATTAGGGAAATGCATTGGGCGGGGCCAGATATGTGACAGCTTACTGATTGTAGGCTGTGACGGTTATTGCATGCTGATTTGTCTTCTGTTCTCGTAAGCGCAATTTTAATAATGTGAATCTTTTAAACACTTAAGACCCGGACCATTATGCAGGTTAAGGATCTTGCCCCTTTTTGCGATTCGGCACTGCGTCGCTTGAACTGACAATTGCGCAGTCGTGCGACGTGGCTGCCAAACAAAATTGGCGTCCTTTTTTCCCACTTATAGAGCTTTCTTTTGGTGGTAGTTGATCATCTCTGCAGTTTTTATTTTTTGCGCTATAAACAAAAATAGAGTGACAATTTTGAAAAAAAATTCAACATTTTTTACTTTTTGCTATAATAAATATCCCCCAAAAATATATTTTTTTTTCCTCAGTTTAGGCCGATACGTAATCCTTTACCTATTTTTGGTAAAAAAAATTGCAATAAGTGTTTATCGATTGGTTTGCGCAAAATTTCTAGCGTTTACAAAATATGGGCTAGTTTTATGGCATTTTTATTAATATTTTTTTTTTACTACTAATGGCGAAGATCAGCAATATTTTTTGTGACTGACATTATGATGGACAGATCGGAAAATTTTGACACATTTTTGGGACCATTGTCATTTTCACAGCGAAAAGTGCTAAAATAATGCACTGATTACTGTGAAAATTTCAATTGCAGTTTAGGACAGGGCTTGACAAATTTGCTTGGAATCTAGAAGCCAGCTAAAAAAGTTAGGAGCCAGAAAACGCACCCCGTCCCGACAAGCTCGCGCGCAGAAGCGAACACGTACGTGAGTAGCGCCCGCATATGTAAACGGTATTCAAACCACAAGTGAGGTATCGCCACGATTGTTAGAGTGAGAGCAATAATTATAGCTCTAGACCTCCTCTGTAACTCAAAACGTGCAACTTGTATATTTATTTAAACGTCGCCTAGGGAGATTTTAAAGGGTAAAAGTTTGACGCCATTCCACGAGCGGACGCAATTTTGAAGCGTGACATGTTGGGTATCAATTTACTCGGCGTAACATTATCTTTTACAATATAAAAAAAAATTGGGATAACTTTACTGTTTTATTTTTTAATAAAAAAACATTTTCCCAAAAAAGTGCGCTTGTAAGACCGCTGCGCAAATACGGCGTGACGCAAAGTATTGCAACGATTGCCATTTTATTCTCTAGGGTGTTAGAATAAAATATATATATATATAATGTTTGGGGGTTCTAATTAGAGGGAAGGAGATGGCAGTGAAAATAGTGAGAAATTACATCAATTACCAGCCGCGGGCGCCAGGTCACAATTTCAGGTCGCAATTGCGACCTGGCACCCGGATATTGTCGACCCCTGGTTTAGGAGTTAACCACTAGGGGGCGCTGAAGGGGTTAAGTGTGACCTCATATGTGTTTCTAACTGTAGGGGGGTGGGGCTGGACGTGTGACGTCAGTGATCGTCTTTCCCTATATCAGGGAACAGACGATCACTGACATTGCCACAATGAATAACGGGGAAGGTGTGTTTGCTCTCCCCGTTCTTCAGCTCCTGTGGGACACCGGCGGCGATCGGGTCCCGCGGGCGCGGTCACGGAGCTTCGGACCGGGTCGCGACCCCACCATATCTTTCCTCTGGAGTAACGCTTCTCATTTACGTTACTCTGAAGACCCTTTCGGCGCAAGTACTGTTATTCACATAGCAGTTGCGCGTAAACTTGCGCCAGAGTAACGATAATGCGCTGGCGTAACCCGACGCAAGGGGAAGTGGGTGTGATCATATGTAAATGATGGGCGGAGCCCAGCGCAGAGGCTTACGTTCAGCGCATCAACCACGGAGCATGCGCAGTGAGTGAGGCTCCACTCGCCCCCTTTGTGCACATGCTCACAACTTCCGTCGGCACCACTTCACGGGAAACGTCAGCGCAATGCCTTCCGTTGGGCGTTTAAATGCGCCCGTAGAAGCGCCATTCCGGCACTAAAGTATATCCTGCTCCCCCTCCCCGCAGTGATGTTACTTTTGTTCTGAGATGGCTGCTCCCGTTCCCCGCAAACACACAGGAGAAAGCTGAACTTTAATGGCCAGAAGCTGACAGCCGTAATCTCGGCTATGGAGACCTATGATGTCTTCCTCCATGGCTGTAAAATTTGACAGACAAGCATGGACAGAGGTGTTGTCCTGCAAGTGGGGGTGCTCAGCTAGCTCTTATCGTCGGTAACGCTGCTGTAGCTGCTCTCCTGCTGACCTGTGGCCGTCTGGAGTAAAGATAAAGCAGCCTTTTGTAGAAATAACTTTGCGCCAGACGGACGAGATACGCGCGGCGCATGTAGCCAGCGTATGGTGCTAATCCGTTCGTGAATTGGGAAAAATCCCTCATTTGCATATTTGCAGGGGAAATCAATAGGCGCGACTGATGCGCCAAGCGAAATTAAGCGCTGACGATACTCTGGGGTCGGAACGTTCCGCCGGTCGCAAATGGCCCGTTATTGGGCGCATCTAGTTTGGTGGGTACGGCCACATAGAAACGACGGCGCATCTTCACAGTTACGCGGCGCATATCCAAATACTCCAGCGCAAGTGTTGCTGAATCTGGCCCATAGGATAACATGATGGGCATTTTATTGACTGTAGAAAAAAAAAACGTCTGAAGCACCTGCTGTAAAAACATCCAATATTAATATTTTATACTTTCTGTTATAAAACATATCCAATAAAAGATCAAAAAAATAAATTTCTTCATAAATTTAGACCAGAATTTATTTTTCTACATGTTTGGTAAAAAAAAAAATTTAATTTGGTTTGTGCGAAAGCTTTAGGCCTCGTACACACGAGGCAATAGATTTGTTCAAATCGGTCGGACCGACCGATTTGAACAAATCTGTCTGATAGGATTTTGGTTTGCTCGCGTGTACACACGAGCAAACCAAAATCCCCGCCAGCAGACGGCGCGCTGACGTGTCGGTGACGTGGCGGTGACGTTGATGCTGCCACGTCACCGCACCAGGAAGTAAAACACTTCCGCGCATGCGCCGAATCCATTCGGCGGCGGTGCGGGACGACATGTCTGCTGGTAAGTGTACTAACCAGCAGACATGTCGGGCGGACGGATTGCCCCCCGATAGATTTCAAAGCATGCTTTGAAATCTGTCGGGTGGCCAAATCCGTCGGCTCGGCCGTACACACGATCAAATCTGTCTGCTGGGACGGTCTAGCAGACCGTTTCCAGCAGACAGATTTGATCGTGTGTACGAGGCCTTAGAGTTTACAAACTATGGTATTTACAGTATCTGTAAATACACCCCTCACATTTTTGAAATATTATTATATCTTTTCACATGACAACACTGAATAAATTACACTTTGCTACAATGTAAAGCAGTGAGTGTACAGCTTGTATAACAGTATACATTTGCTGTCCCCTCAAAATAACTCAACACATTAATTAATGTCTAAACTGCTGGCAACAAAAGTGAGTACACCCCTATGTGAAAATGTCCAAATTGGGCCCAAAGTGTCAATATTCCACTCCTCCATGATGACATTACGGAGCTGGTGGATGTGAGAGACTTTGCGCTCCTCCACCTTCCATTTGAGGATGCCCCAGCACCCGGAACTCTTCACCTGGTTGCGGCCACACACGCTTGACACCATCTTAACCAAATAGGTTTATCTTGATCTCATCAGACCACAGGACATGGTTCCAGTAATCCATGTCCTTAGTCTGCTTGTCTACAGAAAACTGTTTGCAGGATTTCTTCTGTATTATCTGTAGAAGAGGCATCCTTCTGGGACGAGAGCCATGCAGACCAATTTGATGCAGTGTGTGGCGTATGGTCTGAGCACTGACAATCTTACCCCTGACCACTTCGCCTCTGCAGCAATGCTGGCAGCACTCATATGTCTATTTCCCAAAGACAGCCTCTGGATATGACGCTGAGCATGTGCACTCAACTTATTTGGTCAACCATGGCGAGGCCTGTTCTGAGAGGAACATGTCCTATTAAACCGCTGTATGTCTTGGCCACTATGCTGCAGATCAGTTTCAGTTTATACAGCTATATGTGCTATACTGGCAAAGGGGGGTGATCAGCGATTAGTGATAATACTGTACACTTACACTGTACTAATGACACTGGCTGGGAAGGGGTTAACATCTAGGGGCAATTAACCACTTAAGGACCGCCGCATGTTCATTTACGTCGGCACAATGGCACCGACAGGCACATCAACGTATATAAACGTTGGTGCCTTGAGGTGGGTCGGAGGTCCGATCAGGACCCCCCCCCGGTACATGCGGCAGTCCGCGCGGGTGTACGAGCGATCCGGGATGAGGGGGCCGCTATTCGTTTTTGGCCGCCCCCTCCGGATCGCTCTCAGCCAATGCGCGCGCCCCCCGCCCTGTCACTTCCTCCTCCTGTGTAAACACAGGAAGGAGGAAGCAATGTGATCTCTCCCTTAGCGTTTTTTTTCAACCACCGCTGAGGAGAGATCACAACACAAGTAAGTCTGCACTAACACTACACTGACACACACTATATATAGGCACATTTAACCCCCCCCGATCGCCCCCCTCCCCCCTGTCACAGTGTCACTGAATGCAGTAATCATACATGTATGATTACTGTATTTAGTGTCAGTGTGACAGTCAGTTAGTGTTAGGTCCTGGGTAGCCCCCGTACCCCCCCTAATAAAGTTGTAACCCCTTGATCACCGCCCTAGTTAACCCTTTCACTCCCTATTGCCAGCATCACTAAGCGATCATTTTTCTGATCGCTGTATTAGTGTCGCTGTTCCCGCTAGGTAGCTAATTTTTTTTTGTTGCGATTTTTTTTTTACTAAAGACATGTGGCTAAATAAATTTTGGCCTAAATGTTTGACTAAAATTTCGTTTATTGACTTTTCTTATAACAAAAAGTAAAAAATATAGATTTTTTTTCCAAAATGTCGCTCTATTTTTGTATATAGCGCAAAAAATAAAAATCGCAGAGTCGATCAAATACCACCAAAAGAAAGCTCTATTTGTGGGAAGAGAAGGGCGCAAATTTTGTTTGGGAGCCACATCGCACGACCGCGCAATTGTCTGTTAAAGCGACGCAGTGCCGAATCGCAAAAACCCCTTGGGTCATTTGGCAGCATATTGGTCCAGTCCTTAAGTGGTTAACTGGTTAACTGTGCCTAACAGTGTGTAATGTGTGCTGCTTTTACTTTATTATCTGGCTGTTTTCCCCCTGGTTTGCACCAATACAGAGCTGCTCACAGTACACAGTAAAATCATCAGCAGAGAAACCCTGGGAGCAGTTGGACACAAGAAGGCTGTTAATGCTGGTGATATAAAGGACAGATTGAAAATTTCCAATCTCTCTTCCATAAAACTGACCTCTGATCATATTAGTGTTTTTGAAAATTTGATCTATTTGAGTGGGTAAAAGATTTGAATCTGTTTGCCTGAAAATTGGCTTTGAAGAAAGAATACAGGAAAAAAGATAAATGATCACCCTTGACCAATCAGAAAGAAATTCTGATTTTGAGACTATGGGCCAGATTCAGACAGACTTATGCCAGCATATCTCGAGATACGCCGCATAAGTGTAAATATGAGCCGTCGTATCTATGCGCCGTACCCACAAAACTAGATACGCCTGAAAATAGGCTTCCTCCGACCAACCTAACTTTCCTACGCTGGCGTATCGTAGGCGCATATTTACGCTGGACGCATCTGGCGCTCCCATTGATTTCCTATTAAAATATGCAAATGAGGGAGATACGCCGATTCACAAACGTACGCGCGCCCCGGAGCAGGCTACACGCGGTGTGCGTAAGTCGTATGTCCGACGTAAAGTTATTCCAACAAATAGCTGGTTTATCTTTGCAACAAACGTGCACAGGTCAGCTGGAGAGCAGCTATAGCAGCACCGTTACGGACGAACCTAGCAAGCTGAGCAACCCCACTTGCAGGACAACACATCTGTCTGCCAACATGCCAGGGGCAGCCGTGGTCCTAGCACTACTAATGGGTCCACCGGTATGGAGAAGGAGGGCACGGGAGAGGATATACCATACGCGCATGAGCCTCTTTGGCATGGGTGATTCGGAGGTGTACCGCATCTTCAGAATTAGCCCTGATGCCATCCTGGAAAAAAACACAGCCCTAAAAGATGACATCGCCAGCAAGACACACCGCTCACAAGCAGTGCAGCCACTCGTCAAGGTACTGGCAACACTCCATTTCCTTGCCACTGGCTCGTTCCAGCGTACAAGTGGAGTAGTGGCTCGGATGTCACAATCTACCATGAGCAGATGTGTGCATTAGGTTGTCCCTGCAATCCTCAGACGCATGTCCCACCACATCTTTAGACCTACCAATGAGCACCTGCGGCAGAAGGCAATGCTGGATTTCTACAGAATTCCCGTTTCTGATGCCTGGATAAGTCTGGGGGGGCCCTGTTGTATTCCCCAAACTTTGTGTGTCAGATCATCGGTGCATGTTGCATGCTGCACAACTACGCCATGAGAAAGGGCCTGCAGATTGACATATGTGATGACCTGACCCCCCAACCACACAGTCCCCCCCTGCCTGAGGGTACCCCGTCTGCTGAGGGAAGAACAGTCAGGAGGGTCCTTGCGGTAGGCATCTTTGAACGTTAAACACACACATTCATCATGGCACACGGACAATGCACGCATGCACACCACCGTGGTCCCTAGCTCACACACACACCACATCCACATCACATTGGATTAGCTCAAGTCCATGCAGGACTTGGGAGCAGCAACGCCGCGCCAAGGCCCCAATGGTGTCGCTGTCCATTCATACCACATTCACACGGCCGTGGGGATAACTTCTCCCCAACGACCGAGGGTGACACCCCTTACTGGCAGGAGTGTCACCCTTACATTCACACACCATTCACACTGTAGTCTGCAGTCATTTAAAAAAAAAGGCTCATGACCTGAGCATAAATAAAATAAAAAAACTTATATCCTGAGCATAAATCAAAACAAAAAAATCATATCCAGAGCAGAAAAAATAAACGCCACTCATTTGGGCTGTGTCTGGTGCCACCTCTCTGGCTACTCAGCTGCCTGGAGGGAGCCTCAGGTGAGGGGGGTGGGGCATCTGGAGGTGGCTCATCCCCAGGTGGGCCACTCCTGGCAGGTGATGGCTGCCTGCCCTCCAAGGCCATGGCAATGAGACTGAGAAAGTGGTTCTTCTGGGCCTGCATCCTCAGCTGCCGGTTCAGATTATGACGCTGGTTAAGCTGCCTCTGCCTCCCCTCATCCCGGATTGCAGCCGTGTTGGCCTGGACCACCCCAGTAAGGGTACCTCTGCCTGCAGCTCCCCCAGGCTGATGACCACTGCAGCACAGTTGGCGCTTATATCCTGCACGCCATCAGTCATCTGTGCCACGGAGGCCAGGCTATTAGCCACCCGATGCAGGTGTCCCGCTATTTCCCCCATATGCCGGGTCTGCCGGGCCTGGTCCCTTGCCATTTCATCATGGACGGCATCAGAAACACCCCTGGTCTTCCATGTCGCCTTCCTGGGGGCAGAGGAGGATTGGACCCGGGTGTAAGGTGTCGCCCTTGAGGGGCTTACCCTGCTGGTGGCAGAGCCAGAGGGGCTTCCCCTGATGGGGGAGGAGGTGTAAGAGGGCCCGGCCAGAGAGGAGGAATCCTCCAAATAAACGCAACCGTGATCCAAGGTCATCGTCTCCTCCTCAACCACCTCCAGAGGAGAGGTGTGGCCACTCCCCTCCACCGCTGGATCCTGGCTTCCTAGGGGGTCAGAATCAGGAAGATGTTCCGGGGATAATGTGGGATGGCCACCGGCAGCAGATGGCCCGCTCCCTCCTGCACATCTGTGGGTGACACAAAGCATTCACATGTTGGTGGACCCACACACTTGTCACATGTCCCCTTCCACCCCCTCACATGCTACACACCGGATGGAGGATAAACAACACTTACCTGTCCTCAAGGCTTCATCAACGAAATTAAAGCCCTCCACCCCCTCCAACTGCTCCCTCTCCAGACACCGGGCGACCACCTCCTCCTCAGGGGTCAAGCTTACCGCACATGGGGGTCCACCCCCCGTGCCCCTTGATGGCGGCCACCTTCTCCCTGACCTTGCGCCTGACATCATTTTTTTAAATTAATATCCATGGCTGTCCGGGTCTCATTGCCTTGGATATTTACTTCAGAGGTGATGGTCTCCAGGATGACCTGCTTCCTGGCCTGAATGGTATCCCGACTTTGGGCACCATGGAGGAAGGCGTCATACCTCTCCATGCCAGGGATGAGGACTGCCATATCCTGGGGTGAAATTTTTTTCTTCCACCTCTCATTCCGGGGAACGGGAGCAGCCATCGCACAGCAAAAAGTACCTTGCTCGGGGGGGGGGGGTAAAAAGCAGGATGTACTTTTGCATCGGACGGGCGCATGTCTGGGCATATTTATGTGCTCGGCGTAAGACGGTACGCCTGGCGTATCCCAGGAAGTTGGGCCGGTGTAGTTGTGAGCATGCGCACAGGGAAGCGAATATACATCGATGTCACTGCGCATGCTCCGTGTATTATACGCCGGGCGTAAGTCTCTGCTCAAGGCGCAGGCCATCATTTGCATAAGGTCACACCCACATCCACTTACGCCGACTTGCGCCTTCACATTTACGTTACGCCGGCGCAACGTAGGGAGCAAGTGCTTTGTAAATACTGTACTTGCCTCTCTAGGTTGCATCGGCGTAACGTATATGCGCTGCTCTACGCCGGCACAAAGATGCGCCCATCTACCTGAATCTGACCCAATTAGTACAAGTGTTTTTGGAACTCCAGAAGTGAAAAGACCAATCCAGATTTAAAGATGATAATTGACTTTAGACCACCCTTTCCACAGCGTGGAAATACTCAACTGTCTGTCAAGTTAGTAAAAATTTAAAGTGGTTAATTTTTGAAAAAACAGAAAGAGGATGGACACAAGAAAGTTTTATAGAAGAAAGTAAAACATATTTTATTTTTTTCTAAATTGTTGGTAATTTTAGTTTATAACGCAAAAAATAAAAAAGAAGTGGTGATCAAATACCTCCAAAAGAAAGCTTTATTTGTTTGAAAAAAGATAATTTGGGTACAGCGTGGCATGATCATACAATGGTCAGTTAAAGTAACACAGTACCGTATCACAAAAAATGACCTGGTTATTACGGGGGTAAATCTTCCGGAGGTCAAGTGGTTAAGAAGATGAACAAAAGCAGACATGTTTGAAGTTCAGCCTGGCAGATAGTGAGGAAGTATTTGTAGCCACCCAGGGGCAGGATGTGTGTTATTCTCTGGAATACCAGTTGAAAATATAGGGAAAGAAGCTCCAGTCCCAGCCTGTCAAAAATACGGTAGCTGCTGACTTTTAATATAAGGACACCTACCTGTCCAGGTATCCTGTGATGTCGGCATCCCTAGCCAATTCGTCCATCGGCTGTGGGTGCAGACGTCGCCATCATCACCAAGGGAGACAGGAAGTAAAGCCTTGAGGCTTCACAACCTGTTTCCTACTGCGCATGCGTGAGTTGCGCTGCGCTTCATGAATGGTCCTGCTGTCTTCTGGGACCTGCCTGTCTCCCAGAAGGGAGCGGGGAATGGAGGGGATGGAAATTTCGTAGATCATTGTGCGGGGATCTTACCCGGAAGCCGGAGCGTGTACCTGGTTTTCACAGGTACCAGCTCCCCCCCAAAAAGTGCCAAATGTGACAGTGGAAGGGGGGGGGGGGAACAAGCAGAGCTTCCCCTTTTGGGTGGAGCTACGCTTTAAAAATAGTCAAACATCCTCGTATTCCTGAAAAAAAAAACATAAAGCCTAGGTCAGACTGGTGTTTTTGTGCTGGGCTCCTCCTTTGATTCTATACTATACCTAGATTTGCAAATATTTCCCACCTTGAGCTTTGGGAACTGTTCTTCTTTGACATAGAAGTGAAAGGGTGCGTCATCGGTCTATCTGTCTTGCTCTCGTGGTTGGCATGATTTTCTGAACTAATCACAGGTTTTTAGGAAACAGTTTGACTCAACTGAAAAACCCTGATCAACTCACTATTAATTTTTAGTATTCTTGGTATGACCTGAAATGAGTTGGGTAGATAGTACTGGACATACATATACACAGTGGAGTTATGTGTTAGATTTCCACATCGACTTTACATGCTTAGCTTTCAGCCAAATATAGAATAATTACTTTTCTGTCATCTTATGTCTCTGGGTATTCTTGTCCATGGCGAAGGCTTGACAAGGACAAACGGCCATCCCTTTTTGACAAGTGAAAAGACTTGTGCTTTAGATTAGCTGACAAGAGATAAGATTTTACTGAACAGACCTGGGAAATGGAAGCAGTAATTGAGCGATTTATCTTCTTTGTTTCATCTGTGAGATTGAAGGTAAGGTAAAAAAAAATCTGATAAACTACGCTAAGTGAAAGCATATGTGACTCTTTTATCTTCACATTAAAGAGAGCCTGAAGTATCTTGTCCATACTGTAAACAAATTATAGCACGGTGTTGTGCTGCAATAAATATGTGTCAATGCTAGCTTGAATTTTGTTGAGAATTGTTCAAATGCTGGTCTGAAATCCTCGCCTGGGCTTTATTTTTTGGTGACTGATGTGCTTATTCTGTATAGTCAGTATTGTTTGCTAAAGTGAGCAGGTCAATCTTGTCATCCAAAAATGAGTTAGTGCTGTATTTCTTAAAAGATTTATTTTATTTAGGTCAAAAATTGCCAAGGTCAAAAAAACGTCTGGCTCAATTTAACCACTTCATCACCTTAGGGTGTCACATGACGTCCTGCACATTGTGCGGGGATATCTGAGTGATGCCTGCAGCCACAGGCATCATTCAGATATCGCCGTCTTCAACCGGCGATTCTGTGCACCAGAAGAATGATCAAAGCGGCGGTTCCGCTGCTCGATCGTTCTTCTAGGCAGCGGGAGGGGACGTCCCCCCCCTCCCACCGCCATCCGCTGCTTCTCCGGGCTCTCCCGTGCCATTGGGGGCCCGGAGAGCGAATCGGCCGGTGCTCGTTGGTGAACCATAGAGATGACTGGTGACCAGAATGTCACAGTCATCTCTATGACCGTCGGAGGACCGGGCGCGAGGTTATGACGTCATGCCCGGTACCCGGAAAGTAAACACAGCCGCAACTGCGGCTGAATGCATTAGATCTGTGAATTTTTTTTCAAGATCTAATGCTTTCCAGCCTGGAAGAGAGATGTGGGGTCTTATTGAGGACCTGTCACACACTATTCCTATTACAAGGGATGTTTACATTCCTTGTAATAGGAATAAAAGTGATTAAAAAAAATGTAAAACAAAGTGTAAAAAAAAAAAAAAGTATAAAAAAAAACACCCCTTTTTTAAAACACCCCTGTTCTGGTCGCTCGCGTGCAGAAGCAAACACGCACCCGCCCACATATGTCAGCACCGTTCAAACTCCACATGTGAGGTATCATCGCGTGCGTTAGAGTGTCAGCAACAATTCTAGCACTAGACCTCCTCTGTAACTCAAAAATAGTAACCAGTAAAAAAAAATTAAGCGTCGCCTATGGAGATTTTTAAGTACCGAAGTTTGGCGCCATTCCATGAGTGTGCGCAATTTTAAAGCGTGACATGTTAGGTATCTATTTACTCGGCGTAACATCATCTTTTACATTATATAAACAAATTGGGCTAACTTTACTGTTTTGATATTTTTTAATTCATGAAACTGTTTTTTTTTTAGCAAAAAAATTGTGATTTTTACATGAAGGAGAAAAGTGCCAGAATAGGCCCGGTGATTAAGTGGTGACCTTTTTCTGAACACACTAGTTGCCTAGCTGTTTTGCTGACTTTTTGAGTCGATAACCCAGGGAAAACAAGAAAAGTCAGAGAAAAGTCAAATTAGTCTTTGTTTCAGGTCAATGACTCTTATGCCACGTACACACGGTCAGAATTTCCGACAACAAATGTTCGATGTGAGCTTTTGGTTAGATATTCCGGCCGTGTGTAGGCTCCATCGGACATTTGCTGTCGGAATTTCCGACAACAATGTTTGAGAGCTGGTTCTCAACTTTCCCGACAACAACAAAAGTTCTTGACGGAAAGTCCGAGCGTCTGTATGCAATTCTGACGCACAAAAATCCTACGCATGCTCGGAATCAATTTGACGCATGCTCGGAATCATTAAACGAAATTTTTCTCGGCTTAACATAGTGTTATACGTCACTGCGTTCTTGACGTTCAGAATTTCTGACTACTTATACAATGCCAAACCAATTACCATGATAGAGCAACAATACCTATAATATATATGTTAAATAGTTTTTTAACCAAAGATCCTACCCTCGGATGAAACCAAATGGAAAAAAAGAGCCTGAGTATCCCTGATATTTCGGACCGACATCCTGGGAACAGGAACCTAGCTTCATCTCCCTTTTTGTACGCCATGACTCGCTCATATTTGTAAGAATTCTCAAATACCCTTTTCCACAATGGGGGCCAACTGTCATTTGCTCTTATGTAGTAATGTTAGACGTGCTGCAAATAAAATGTGCATAAATATAGGTCTTAAAGAAGTTGTAAATAATTTTTTTTTTTTTTTTGCTGAAATGACTGTTTACAGGGTATAGAGACATAATAGTTAACGGATTCCTTTTTAAAAACAATTGAAAATAGATTACAATTAATCTGCCTCTCTGCCTTACAGAGCATACAGAGCCATAGAGCAGTGATGGTTTGGAAAACAAAACAAAAAACTAGACACACAGTAATCACACCTCCTTGAAGTTAGTGACCGCAGAGAGAAAGCTCCCAGCACTGTGGTTATCAGGAAAAACGAACAATGGGGACATGAAAACAGCAAGGAAGCTATTAGGATAAAAATGTGTTTTCCTTTACAAACCCCTTAAAGAAGATGGAATCTTATCCAGGTTCACACTTAATATTGCCTGCTCTACTGTGAGCCTTATGCCGCGTACACACGGCCGTTTTTTGTGATGAAAAAAAAAATTCGTTTTTTAAAACGTCATTTAAATTGATCGTGTGTGGGCAAAACTTTGTTTTATGTCTTAAAAAACGAGAAAAAAAAATTCCAACATGCTTGAATTTTTTGTGTCGTTTTTTCAAAACGTCGTTTTTTGTTTCACAAAAAGTCACCGTGTGTAGCAAAAACGTTGTTTAAAACAACGTTTTTCAACCCGCGCATGCCCAGAAGCTAGTTATGAAGCGAGCTTCAATGGAAAAGAGTGGTGAACGTAACCTCGCTTTCTGTGAAAAAAACGATGGTGTGTATGCAACATCGTCTTTGAAAAGTGACGTTTCAAAAATGTCATTTTTTACTTCACAGAAAACGTCGTTCTTTTTCATCACAAAAAATGATCGTGTGTACGCGGCATTAGAGCCCTCTCACACTGCAGGTGTTTTTCAGACAGTTTAGGGCTAAAAATAGCACCTGTAAAGGGCCAGAAAAGTGCCTCGCCTGTAGTTCCAGTGTGAAAGTCTGAGTGTTTTTCGGTAAAAAAGTCCTGCAAGCAGCCTTTTTGGGGTGCTTTATTCTTGGAGAGAATTATGTAGGTTTTGGTTGTTTACCTTTCCTTTTGAAACTTCTAGATCCTTGATTGTAATGCTGAGCCAGTAGCTCTAAAAACAAATATGCAATCCAGGCGTCTTGTCCCCACTCTTATCTTTTGACATACCTGTTTCAGCTCAGTGACTTGTTAATATTGAAATCAGCCAGAAAATTTTACATTTCAGAAGGAGGTCAGCAATGGTACCCTAAATATTTTAGTAAAGCCTTCTTTTCATGCATATGCTGAGATCATTTGCAAGATCCACTGTTGTTTAAGCAAATGGACACACATAGATATTCAAGGAGACTGATGTATTAAAACTTGCTTTTGGCTGGAAATGTGCCAGTCCTCCAGCAAGCTTGCAGATTTTAAATCAATTCACTCATCTCTATTAGGCCATATATAAATGAAAGGATGGGAGTCAGTTTGTGTTCACTGATTGGCCTGGAACACGCAGGTACTTACCAAAGCTTTATGATGCTAAGTCTTTCTGGATTATATCATGAAGCATGCTTTTCTGCATCCATTTATCAATTCTTTTTCTAAAGAAGGCTAAAGTTATTTTTCTTCAGATGATTGATCTGGAGGCCCACTAGAAACATATAGTTATTAAGTTATTAAGCTTTGAGACATGCTCCCAGCACAAAGACAGATACGCATATATGTGGCCCCATGGAAAAAGCCCAGTTCAGTAGGGCATACTGTCGGCAGGAAGGGGTTAAAACTTTCATCCGGTGATTCCAACAGTAACACTTTCTGTCCTGTGACAACAATGCTTGCTCACCCTAATTTATCCGCTAAATGAAATAAATTATAGCTCTATTGAGGTACCATGTACATATGACAGCCATAATTTAAGGCTCAATCAATGTTTTCTTACTTAGTGTTATCTTTTAAATAGACAAACATATTGAAGAGACAAGTAATGCTGTTCACAATCACCACGCATTGTATATTTGAAACCTTGTACCTCCTAGATATTAACTTTATATCGTTTTTACATATAAATAAATGCAGCAAGCATTTCCATGATCTGAACTTGGTTAATATGGGGATTTCTCACAACGCATTTTCCAGGCCAACAGATCTGCTTCCTTAGGAGATACAGGGAGGTAAGTATTTGTAACTATAATATATTGTTAGGAAAGTATCATTTACAACACCTTAGTTGTACTGGGTATTTAAAAATGTAGGAAGCAGAAAGGTTTAGAGATGCATATACTGTATTTACATTAAAAGCAAGATGGCTTCCCAAGTGATAATCACGGCCATGCTCACAGATTATCACCACAGAGGAGGGGCTTGACTAAAAACCAACAGGGGTAGGATCATTCATGTGCTCAATGAAATTCACTGCAAAGACTATTTAAAGTGGTTATAAAGGTTTTATTTATTTATTTTTTTAAATTACAAACATGTCATACTTACGTCCACTTTGCAGCTCGTTTTGCACAGAGTGGCCCTGATCCTTGTGGCTATCTCTCCCCACAAGAGTTAACCCCCTCTGGGAAGCGCTCCCCCAAGGGGGTTAGCTTGCAGGTACGCTCCCGTGATACAGTCGGAGGCCATAGCCCCCAATATGCGCCACGTCATTGATTTGATTGACAGCAGCGGGAGCCAATGGCCATTGGCTGCCAATGGCTGCGCTGCTATCAATCATCCAATGAAGAGCTGAGAAGCCAGCGCGTTCACAACATGGGACTTTTGAGGGCTCAGGTAATTAAGCGGGGGGCCTGTAAGCATCTGATGTTTTCTCACCTTAATGCAATATTTTCCTCTTAAATTAAAGTCTGACAGTAGCTGATAAAGTAAAAAATAATGTTTTGCATTATAACTAGTTTGATACCTGTTGAAATCGAGCTGTTTTATTCACCTCCTTCACTCCTGAATCATTATTCTCACTGACTTCCTGGTTTGCAGTGCGCATTTATTCTTGCTACATCAGGGCCTAATGGGCACTACAGTTCCTATTAGGCTTAGCTTCCATGCCTGTGGCCCCATACACACGAGCGGACATATCCGATGAAAACGGTCCGCGGACCGTTTCCATCGGATATGTCCGATCTGGAGTTTGGTCCCATGGCGTGTACACACCATCGGATCAAATTCCCCGCCGGCGGACGGCGCGGTGACGTGGCGGTGACGTGGCGGTGACATTGACGCCGCCACGTCACCGCACCAGGAAGTAAAACACTTCCGCGCATGCGCCGAATCCATTCGGCGGCGGCACGGCGGCGGTGCGGGACGACATGTCTGCTGGTAAGTGTACTAACCAGCAGACATGTCGGGCGGACACATTCCCACCCGATAGATTTCAAAGCATGCTTTGAAATCTGTCGGGTGGACCAATCTGTCCGCTAGCCCATACACACGATCGGAGATGTCTGCTGAAACGGTCCATCGGACCGTTTTCAGCGGACATATCCGCTCGTGTGTACGAGGCCTGAGAGGGATAAGAGAGCATCTTCAAGCAGGGCTGTAGTGATAAGAAGGGGATGAGCACATTCTGCTTTCCACCTTGCAAAACGGCTCAGATGCTGTTGGAAAGCAAGAAGAGGAGAGACAGGAAATGGCTGTACTGTATTTTGGAGGTCAAAAGGAAAAACGAGGTAAGTGATATTTAAATGCTCTAGCATAAAGCAATCAATTGATCTAATAAAAAACAAACCTTTAGTGTTCCTTTAAGGTGAAAAAACGCAAAGCTTTACAACCCCTTTAAAGTGGGGTTCACCAACATTATTCAAACTGCATACGTTTACAAGCTTCCCACTCTACTTTACTCAGGCCCACGTGGCCCTGTTACCAACATTAATCACTTCCTGCCCAGCCTATAGCAAAATGACAGCCGGGCTGTAGTTTAATTGTTCTGACTTATGACATCCTTCAGAACATGCCGCTCGTGTGCACAGATAGTGCGGTGTGTTGCCCGGACAGACCGCATCTATAATCACGGTAAAGAGCCAATGATGTAGGCTTGTTACCATGTGATCAGCTGTGTCCAGTCACAGCTAATCACAGTGTAAATATGAAGAGCCAGTTATTGGCATTCCTCTACTCTCACTGACAGGACATGAGTAGAGTAGAGCGGATAAGTGTCTTTTCTGACAGGGGGATCTGCACTGATAATCAGTGCAATGATTATAAATGCAGTCCCATCAGCGATGCCATAAGTGATGCCTGTCGGTGCCTCCTCATCAGTACCACCTATCAGTGCCCATAAAGGCTGCCCATCAGTGCTGTATATTAGTGCTGTATATCAGTGCTACATATTAGTGTCTCCTCATCAGTGCTTCCTCATCAGTACAGCCTCGTCAGCGCACATCAGTGAAGGAGAAAAATTACTTATTTACCAAACTATAACAAAAAAAAAAAAAAACATTTTTATTTTTTCAAAATGATTGATCTTTTCTTTTAAAAAAAATAAATAAAAAAAAAAACAGCGGTTATTAACCACTTTAACCCCAGAATAATTTACCCTCTTCCTGACCAGAGCACTTTTTGCGATTCGGCACTGCGTCGGTTTAACTGACAATTGCGTGGTCTTGCAACGTTGCACCCAAACAAATTGATGTCCTTTTTTCCCACAAATAGAACTTTCTTTTGGTGGTATTTGATGACCACTGCGGTTTTAATTTTTTGCACTATAAACAAAAAAAAGCGTACATTTCAAACAATATTTTTTACTTTTTTCTATAATAAATATCCCCCAAAAATATATATATAAAAAAAAAATTATTTCTAAGTTTAGGCCGTTATGTATTCTTCAACACATTTTTGTTAAAAAAATCCCAATAAACGTATATTGATTGGTTTGTGCAAAAGTTATAGCGTTTACAAAATAGGTGATCGTTTTATAGCATTTATATTATTATTTTTTTTCTATTAGTAATGGCGGCGATCTGTGATTTTTATCATGACTGCAACATTATGACAGACACATGGGACACTTGACACTATTTTGGGGCATTGTCATTTATACAGCGATCAATGCTATAAAAATGCACTGATTACTGTGTAAATGACACTGGCAGGGAAGGGGTTAAACACTAGGGGGCGATCATGGGGTTAAAGGAACACTAAAGGTTCGTTTTTTATTAGATCAATTGATTGCTGTAAGCTAGGGCATTTAAATATCACTTACCTCGTTTTTCCTTTTGACCTCCAAAATACAGTAATCCAGGTTTGAAAATTCCATTTCCTGTCTCTCCTCTTCTTGCTTTCCACCAGCACCTGCATGGTGGAAAGCAGAATGTGCTCACCCCCTCCCTATGACTACAGCCCTGCGTGAAGATGCTCTCTTAATTCTCATAGGCATGGAAGCTAAGCCTAATGGGAAATGTAGTTCCCATTAGGCCGTGATGTAGCAAGAATGAATGCACACCGCAAACCAGGAAGTCAGTGAGAATAACGATTCAGGAGTGACGGAGGTGAATAAAACAGCTTGATTTCAACAGGTATCAAACTAGTTATAATGCAAAACATTACTTTTTAATTTATCAGCTACTGTCAGACTTTAATTTAAGAGGAAAATATTTTTGTCTTTACAACCCCTTTAAGTGTGTCCTAGGGAGCGATTCTAAGTGTGGGGGGGTGGTCTCGCTAGAACATTACAGAGATCACTGTCCTGTCACTAGGCAAAACAGGGAAATGCTTTGTTTACATAGGCATCTCCACGTTCTGCCGATCTGTGACACGATTGCGGGCACCCAGGAAACATCGAGTCCGCCGGACCTGCGGGCACGCTCACGGAGCACGCAGTGGGCCTGCGCCCCCACTATGCTTCGATTTAAAGGTGACGTACAGGTACATTGTTTTGCACAGCCGTGCCATTCTGCCAGCGTATATCGGCGTGAGCTGGTCGGCAAGTGGTTAAGAAACCCCAACAAAACAAATTTTACCAGACCATTGACTAAACTAGAGACAATCTGCTTACATGACGAACCAATTACCAAAAGCAACTTCGCTGGCCTACAGTTGGATTCAGGCAGGCGGTAACAAGGATGTCAGCAGACTCAAAGAGAGATGGTCGGTGGAATTTGGAGTTACACTCACAGATAAACAATGGCGGAAGGCCTGCATTTTTGCTCATATTTGCTCTCTTAGCACCAGAACTCAGGAAACTGCTTACAAGCTGTTAACTCATTGGTATGCCACTCCTGTGAAGCTACACACCCGGTTCCCTCAAACCCCAGACACATGCTGGTAATGTAATAGTGATAAAGGTTCACTACTGCACATTTGGTGGCAGTGCCCAATACTGCAACCCTTTTGGTCACAGGTAAAGGAAATTATTTTCCAAATTACAGAAATAAAACTGAAGCTTGATGTGAAGGGTTGCATTCTCCATATCACAGACTTCACTATCAAGAAATACAAGCAATCCCTCTCAAGACATTTTCTGAATGCGGCAAAATCACTTATTCCACTTTTCTGGAAATCCTCAAGAATGCCAACCATTCCAGAATGGCTATGCAAAGTATCAGAGGTCTGTGAGATGGAGGACACTGTCGCCAAATCGAATGACAATGTTGATCACTTTCATGAAACATGGTGACATCTCACAAATACGCATTGATGTCATGTGTTTAGACTTACCCACCCAATAAGGATCTTGTCACATGCACAAGATTTCCTGAAATTGCAAATAAAAGATATTTTGAATTTATTATCCTTATTTCTTAATTGTTCTACTCTCTCTACTCTACTAGAACTACACCCTCTCCTTTTTCTTTCTTCTTTCATTTACATGTAATGAGACGTATTGTCTGGTTGGATTCTCATTTTCTTAGACGTGGAGTACTAGACATTCTGTTTTAAATATAAAGGGCGGAGGCGTCCTTTTAGCTTACTTCTATAGTCCAGATATGTCAAACAAGGTTATTGACAATCTTTCTCATACTGTTTTATCGTTCATATCAAGCATATTCCAATTACTCACTGTACACTTCCTATACGGAGCTGTGACTCAATTTCTGTACCCTTTTATGTTTTCAATAAACTTTTGATGAGAAAAAAAGAAAAGAAACAGAAAGCTCTATCTGTCTCAAAAAATGATACAAATTTTGTTTGGATAAAGCATTGCATGACTGCGCAATTGTCATTCAAAGTGTGACAATGCTGTGACAATGCTGAAAGCTGAAAATGGGCCTGGGCAGGAAGGGGGTGAAAGTGCATTGTAGTGCATCTCCTTTCAAAGAACAGTTAGCATCTAAACAGTGGTTTCTCCATTTGCTTACACCACCAACCCATAAACTCACACATACTGTAGGTCTCGTGAGTATACAAAGCTGCAGCGCACCAACAGGCAAAAGAATATGTAATATACTCATTGGAACTGTGCTTTAAATATTATCTGCATTGAAGTACATTGGACCCCTGAATGGTCCTATCCCTGTTGATTCCTAGCTGAGCCCCTCCTCTGTGCTGATGATCTGTTAGCGCAGCTATGATCATCACTTGGGACTTCATCTTGCTTTTAATGAATTGCTGAATCCATTTTATTGAATACCCAGTACAAATCAGGTGTTGCAAATTGTATTAACCTGCCAATATACTATGGTTCTCATCTTACAGATATATATACCTGTTGGCTTGGGAAACACATTGAGAGAAATCAACATAATAATGAAGATAATATAATGGAAATGCTTGTTGTATTTATATAAATTAATAGGGGATATATATAGGAGAGTTGTACGGTATCAAATATACACAGAGTTTTGACAGCATTAATTATTTCAGTGTTTTTGTATGTTTATCTTTTTTAAATAAATATTTTGTTAATAAAGAATTATGGCATTTAAATTTTTTTTTTTTCATTTTGCTTATTTGAATTTAGGGAAGTTGATATCAGGATCCTGATTGAAAAAGTATCTGTGCAAGAGCGTCTTTGTCACCCTAGGCTGCTTGCTTCTGATTTGAACTATAGAATCCCCCCTCTTATCTCTATTACACAGGAGAAGAGAAGTAAGCAAGGCTGACATTATTAATAACTTATAATAGTGCAACACAAATTGTGTGTACAGGTAGTTATTAACTCACTAAACTTAACAAGATGGAAGGTATTTTAAACAGTTAATTAAAGTGGTTGTAAAGCTTTGTGTTTTGTCACCTTAATGTATCCTATGTATTAAGGCAAAAAAACACCTTGTACTCTCTGGCCCCCCGTGCCCCCATTTTACTTACCTGAGCCCTGAACTTCCGTGGGCTCGTCCCCGCGTCACCATCCAAATTGCCATTGGCTCCAGCTGCTGTCAATCAAATCAATGATGCGGCATGCCAGGGGCGGGGCCGAGTCATACACTTGGCGGCTAAGGTGTATAACATTGTAGCGCACCCGCAAGTTAACCCCCTCGGGAGAACGCTTCAGAGAGGGAGTTAGCTCTTGCGGGGAGGAGCCACGAGAGTTGCCATGGGACCCAGAAGAGGATGATCGGGGCCGCTCTATGCAAAACTAACTGCACAGTGGAGGTAAGTATAACATGTATGTTTAAAAAAATGTAAATTTAAACAGAACCCATACAACCCCTTTAACCGCTTCAAGTCTGCCCTATAGCAGTTTTACTACCACAGGACGGCAGCTGTGTGCCGCATCTCGTATATTTATAGTGCCCAACACTTCTGGGTAGGGGGCGCGCATGTGCACCGTTGACGGTTCACTTCTGCTATGAGTTGCAAGTGCAAGGTACTCAGTGTCCTCCGGCACCCATCAATTGTCAGGCAGAGACACGGAACTGCCATCTGCCTATGTAAACAAGGCAGAGTGCCGTTCTGACTGGAGGAAGGGATGAAGGAGAAATTCCACTTCTTCCCCTAGTAAAAGCACCTCACACATTATGTTAAAACACTGGCTAGGCACACAGTTAACCCTTTGATCAGCCCTGATGGTTTCCTGGTCTGATGCATTCAAGAGTGGTATGAGGAACACAACAATGATTTTGAGGTGTTGATTTGGCCTCCAAATTTTCCGGATCTCAATCCAATAAAGCATCTGTGGGATGTGCTAGAAAAACAAGTTTGATGCATGGAGGCCCCACCTTGCTACTTACAAGACTTAAAAGCATCTGCTACTGATGTCTTGGCCAGACACCACAACATACATTTAGAGGTCTAGGGGAGGAGAGTATGTGTTTGTATATATATATATATATATATATATATATATATATAAAATATACACACAATTGACAAGCGAATCTTTGTATCCTAACCATCATATGGACTATAAACAAAACTACATTATGTAAATAGTAAAATAACAAAAACAATATATATTCTTATGGTGCTAGATTCTTGACATCTAGGAACAGCACTAGACAATGAAATCATAACTTGAATAAGTTGTAACGTGGAAGTGTTATTGTATAGGTTTCTGGAGTTAATTTAGATTATGTCTGCAAACCCACCAAAGTTAAGCTATTCTCCAGGTCTCTTCTCTGTTGTAGAACTGCTGCTCTGATGGTGATCATTGGTATAAATATTACCTGATTATCTTGGTCTCGGTAGAATAGAAATATATACATGCAATCCAGTACATTTTGTTTCTTGATATTGCTGTGAACGCTGCCCATAGATCATTAAAAATTGCTGAACTGGACGAATTTCGATCCACCCATGGCTGTTCCCTCTCAACAGAGGTCAATTTAACAGTCGACTTATGTCGAACAGGACTTTGGAAAACTTATGTCGATCAACAGCTGCAACCGCTGATCAATGCGGGGAGGTTTCCTCCATCCACCATGGAAGTGTGAATGCAGGAATCTGTTATTTTATTTATTTATTTTTTGTTTTGGCTAATCAAAAAAAAAAAAAGCCATTGAAGGTCAGCTTTATGCCATCAGCTCCTATCTAATAAAGATGAACAAAAGCAGACATATCTGGGCTTGGGTGGCAACTATAGCTGCCTCCATAGACAGTTTTGGAGAGAAGGTCGCCACCCAGAGATAGGTGGTGTGTTATTCACAGGATTACCAGTTAAAGTAAGAAAACAAGAAAACAAATGCAGGCACCTCATCTGATTACTGCGCTTAATCATTTTTCTAACACTTGACTTGAAGCCTGCCCTTTCCTTTTCATTCAGAAAACCATTTGAGAAAGGATATGATGAATCTGTTTCTTTAAAAAGAGGTAAAGATTCAACAAGAGGGAATGTGTGTGTTGTTAATATCCACTTGTATTCTGTTCCCGTGAAGAAAAATATTAGCAAGGTGTCAAGCTGTAAGGTCCTTATGAATGTTGAGCTCAGAGCTGAAAATTAAACATTTTTGAAGGTTGCTGGAGCTGTGTAACATTGTTCTGTCATTGCTAGATCTACTGTATATACATCATTTAAATGCATTTCCGTTTATTAACTGTTATTGGATTTTAAATTCTCATTTACAAACAATAAAAAAATAAAATAAAAGGTAAAATGAACTAATCGTATTTCATTGGGAATTTGCATATGTAATACATGTAAGCTTCTAATGTATTATTAGCATTTTACACTTGCATAATTGAATTCAAGGATTATCCATTTATTAAGAATTGTGAACTAGTTATATTGAAATGGCAATGAGTCCTGGTATGATCATAGACTTAAGAGGGTGATTTATGTTCCTGAAAGAAAGACCAGTTGTTTGTAATAATGACTGAGGGTTTAACTTTTAGCACAAGGGATTTTGCATTTACCAAGCTAATTAAAACTTAAAGTGTAATTCCGGGCTTATAGCCAAAAACTGTTCCCACTCCCTTCTAACACCCATCTGTCTCTCTCCAAGCACCACTATACTCCCCCCTCTCTTCTCGTTATCTATACTAACTACCTTGTGGACGAAAGATTAATTTACTTACCTATTCCCCGACCCAGTCACATGATTGGCTCCCCTATGTCAGTTAGCATGGACTTCAGGAGGAGAGGATGGAACACCCACAACCGTTGCCCTTTATAAAGCCTAGTCACCACGGCCAAATGTCATGCAACATTGGACAGTTCAATAAAAAACGTCTGACATTCGGCCCGTGTGTATGGCTGCTGGAAAACAACAGCTGACTGGCTCCCAATCAGCGCTCTCAGCCTGCAGTCATATGACGTCATGCAGGAGGGAAGTAGTTAAACGAAAATCATTAGTTCTGTTCACGTACAAGATTTTTTTTAGAGTTTGTCCCTTTGGAAATTTTCATTTGGAGTCTGAATCAGATGTTGAAAGTCGTGTATCCACTTCAATACTGAGCCTATTCTGACACCCCTCTCCTACATGTAAAAATCATAATTTTGTTGCTAGAAAATTACTCAGAACCCCCAACATTATGTTTTTTTTAGCAGACAGCCTAGGGAACAGCCTATATAATGTGAAAGATGATGTTACGCCAAGTAAATAGATACCCAACATGTCACGCTGTAAAATTGCGCACACTCATGGAATGGTGCCAAACTTTGGTACTTAAAAATCTCCATAGGCGACGCTTTAATTTTTTTTTTACAGGTTACCAGTTTAGAGTTATAGAGGAGGTCTAGTGCTAGACCTTACATATGTGGTTTAAAGAGCGTTTACATATGTGGGCTTCTGAGCACGAGCTACCGGGGGACAGGGGCATTTAAAAACATATTTTCTTTATTGTTTATTTTACGTTATATATTTATTTTTTACACTTTTTCTTTCACATTTTTATTATTACTTTAATTCCTATTACAAGGAATGTAAACATCCCTTGTATTAGGAATAGTGCATGACTGGTCCTCTTTATAGAGAAATGCTGGGTCAATAAAACCCCACATCTCTCCTTCAGGCTGGAAAGCATAAGATCAACGAAAAAATAATTTTTTTTACGATCTCATGCTTGCCAGCCACATTTGCAGCTTTGTTTACAATCGCAGCCCGGACGTAACGTCATAACGCCACGCCTGGGCCTCCGATGGTCATAGAGATAACCCCCCACCCGCAGACCCCCACAGCCACTGGGCAAGGGTTGTGGGGATGAGGCCCTTTGCACATCAACATGGGGACGTCCTCCCCATGTTGAGGGCATGTGGCCTGGTATGGTTCAGGGGGGCTCTCTCTTGTTTGCTTACACTTGAATACCACTGTGTGGAGGATCTGCATGTGTATGCGCAGGAGATTGTATAGCATAAAGGGATGTTGGATTGCACATTGCTTTGGATCTGGAGAGTATTTGGGATTAGAGAAAAAATAGATCTACATTTTTTTGTGTTTTTGCACATATGAATGTGCACTTAATTGCTATACTTATTAAATAATTAGTAAAGGATTTGGTCTCTTATGCTTAGGAGCGCTACACTATTTTTGCTAAATTAGGTTCTAATTTGTTCGTATATCAAAATATCCTTAGGCCGCGTACACACGATCAAATCTATCTGCTGAAAACGGTCTGACAGACCGTCTCAGCAGACAGATTCGATCGTGTGTACGGGCGAGCCGACGGATTTGGCCAGCCGACAGATTTGGGTTTAGGTGTAATACTGCTTAATGCAAACCTATTGAATGTGTACCAGCCTTAAAACTCTTTAGCTGCTTCATACAATAGTTTGATGAAGTGATTCTTTCTTCAGTAATGTAAAACAATGGCCTTTGAGTAAAAGTGAACACTGCTTGTGTTGCGTATAGCAGCTATTCAACTGTCACATGAGGACTATTGTTGCTTTTCTTACAGGAGGTTTTCTTTATGCCTTTGCTTTTCCTTAGATCCACAAACAGAAATACATTACAAGGTAAAGTGGGGATTATAGCATTTACTGCTGGCTTTAATATATTTATCAGCATAGTTTTGTAACTCTCAACTGCAAAGAACTACCAAGCTCATGTTTTTGTGTTTTCCAGGCAGAGACGTTTTTACGCAGGGCTTTTTTTCCTCAAACAATAGGTGCTGGAACTCAACCATGACCCCCCCAAAACCCCTCCACCCACACACACCCTCCAAATCACATCAAGTAGTGGGTGTGGCCAGTCAAATTTCATGAACAGTAGGAGGAACTTATTTGGTTTGGGATGAAAAAAATGACCATTGTTGGAGAAATGTCAAGACTTTGCCAGTTTGGTTACCAAAAGCCTAGTTTTTTTCTTACCATGTGAGATCAGGCAGTTGACAGGAAGGCAACTATCACATTTGAGATGACTGTGACCCCCTAACTAAAGTAAAAGAGTCAAATAAAGAATACCATTTAAGTTAAATCTTTCATGAGGAACCCTGCACTGTTATATTAAATCCAGGCAGAGTATTAGATTTTAGTATAATATACAGTAGTATATTCTAAGTGGCTCTGTTTAAAGAGGAACTGTAGTCTGCTCACATAATTTGTAATAAAAACATCTTTGCCATTCTGAAGCTTCCCTCCAATCACTTTGCATTTTATTTTATATATACTGTGATTCTGTACTTGCCAAATATGCTGCAGAAATCTCCCTCCACTGAGTCTGGCTGCATCCATTTTAACTGTGGGCAGCTGAAGCTGCTGCCTGTTCACTTCCTGGATATACACAGACACACAGTCAGAGAGAGAGCTGTGCACAATGCCATAAGCCTAGGATTTTTACCAGACAAGAAACCGGAAGTGGGCTGTATAAGGTATTTACTAGGAGAAAAAAAATGTTTTACTGTCCAAAGTTAAAGGGTTTGTAAAGGTAAGTTTTTTATTTTCTAAATAGGTTCCTTTAAGCTAGTGCATTGTTGGTTCACTTAAATTTTCCATCGATTTCCCTTCTAAATGTTTTTTTTCTTGGTTTTCTTTGTCTGAATTTCTCACTTCCTATTACTCCTCAGTAAGCTTTTCTGGCTGACTAACCCCCAGCCAGAACAGCTCGGATGATGGGGGCAAGTTTATTGATGAGAAACAGGAAGGGAAATCAAAGGAAAGGGTAAGTGAACCAACAAAGGAACCTATTTAGAAAAAAAAACGAACCTTTATAACCCCTTTAAAACAACAAGGGCAGAGCAGATTAGTAGGTGGTGGCGCCTGCTGTGTAAGTTATAAATAATGAGGAATATGTGTTGTGCACATAAATGCTAATATAGATAGTAAAGTGAAAAGATAAATAAATACATACATAAATACATAGGTGAGAATAAATAAATAGATATAGGGCCAGATTCAGCAAGACTTGCGCTGGAGTAATTCGATATGCGCCGCGTAACTGTGATTATGAGCCGTCGTTTCTATGTGGCCGTACCCACCAAACTAGATGCGACAGAAAACGGGCCATTTCCGATCGGCTTAACTTTCCAGAGTATCCAGAGTATCGTCAGTGCATAATTTCGCTTGGCGCATCAGTCGCGCCTATTGATTTCCCCTGCAAATATGCAAATGAGGGTTATTTCCCAATTCGCGAACGGATTAGCACCATACGCTGGCTACATGCGCCGCGCGTATCTCGTCCGTCTGAAGTTATTTCTACAAATAGCTGCTTTATCTTTACTCCAGACGGCCACAGGTCAGCAGGAGAGCAGCTACAGCAGCGTTACCGACGATAAGAGCTAGCTGAGCACCCCCACTTGCAGGACAACACCTCTGTCCCTGCTTGTCTGTCAACTTTTACAGCCATGGAGGAAGACATCATAGGTCTCCATAGCCGAGATGACGGCTGACAGCTCCTGGCCTTTAGAGTTCAGCTTTCTCCTGTGTGTTTGCGGGGAACGGGAGCAGCCATCTCAGAACAAAAGTAACTTCACTGCGGGGAGGGGGAACAGGATATACTTTAGTGCCGGAATGGCGCATCTACGGGCGCATTTAAACGTCCAACGGAACACATTGCGCTGACGTTTCCCGTGAAGTGGTGCCGACGGAAGTTGTGAGCATGCGCACAAGGGGGCGAGTGAAGCCTCACTTACTGCGAATGCTCCGTGGATGATGCGCTGAACGTAAGCCTCTGCGCTGGGCTCCGCCCATCATTTACATATGATCACACCCACTTCCACTTGTGTCGGGTTACGCCAGCGCATTATCGTTACTCTGGCGCAAGTTTACGCGCAAGTGCTATGTGAATAACAGTACTTGCGCCGAAAGTGTCGGCGGAGTAACGTAAATGAGAAACGTTACTCCAAAGTAAAGAAGCGCCCATCTACCTGAATCTGGCCCATAATGCATAAATAGAAATGGTGTAAAAATCACATAAAAACTATTTAAATAGATAACTGATTCATATAGTCCATAAAACTTTAACGTGCTGATTAATTATTTTCTATAAAATTCATGCTGCAATGTAAAGTGCTGTATAATCCGTGCGAAAGTGCTGCATGCCACTCTTAATGAACTATTTATTCTGGTGATTCACTCAGTGCACCCTTCCTCCGTGCTCTGGTATCTCCCGCACTCACGCACTGTATCTGTTGCACCATGTACTTGTGGAAAAAAGTATCCTGTTCTCTTTGTATTGCTTCCTTTGTGTGAAATACCTGATGATCCTGTCAGTCTCACTGCATTCCTATTTCACTGTATAAGTTCACTATTTGACTGTATAAGAACCTGTCCTAGCCACGGGATCGATTGCTCAGCACCAGTGCAGGGTCATTGGAGTAACTAGTAGGGAACTGTCCGCCTTTGCAGTAAGGACTCTGGCTTGAACTGGGAGCTGAGAACAGAAATGTAACCCCTTGATTGTCCCCTAGTGTCCCTTGCCTACCAATGATATTTATACAGTAATCATATTACATATTTAGACAATCCCTGAAAACTCTTTTCTTTAAAGAAGCCTATCTTGCTTCTAACTAACACTGTTTTACTTCCTCCATCAGCTCATCCCCCACAGCTATTACCTTTTGTATCAATTGACCCTCCCTTTAATTGTAAGCTCTAATGAGCAGGGCCCTCTGATTCTTCTTGTACCAAATTGTAATGAAACTGTAATGTCTGCCTCTAATTTGTTAAGCGATGCGCAAAAGTGTCCAATACCGCAAAAAATCACAGATCACTGCCATTACTAGCAAAAACATAATAATAATAAAAATGGCATAAATCTTTTCCATAGTTTGTAGACACTATGGCCGCGATTCAGATACATACATTGGCGTATCTTTGTGCGGGCGTAGCGTATCTTCTTTACGCTATGCTGCCGCAACTTAGAGAGGAAAGTGCTGTATTCACAAAGCACTTGCTCCGTAAGTTGCGGCGGTGTAGCGTAAATTGGCCGGCGTAAGCTCGCCTAATTCAAAGTAGGAAGAAGGTGGGCGTCATCTATTTAAATGAAGCGTGACCCCATGCAAATGAATGGCCGGTCGAACTGGGCACGCGCCGCGCATGCTCAGAATCATGTTGCATATACTCACTAAGATACGTCGGCGCAATGTCTACGACGTGAACGTAACCTACGCACAGCCCTATTCACGTAGTACTACATAAACACTGTACGCGACGTAAAATTTGACGGCGTCGTTCCCTGGCCCATACCTTTGCATTAGCTGCGCCTGCTATATGAGGGGTAACTTTACGCTGGACGTAAGCCTCACGCAAATCGCGTATATGAAGCGGCTGGGCGCATTTATGTTCATGAATCAGCGTATCTTACTTATTTTCATATTTAAAATGGGAACGCCGAATGCGTCCAGCGTAACTATGCACCCACGATACGCCGGCGTAGGCAAGTTACGTCGGATGGCTGAAGCCATGTTTTTTGGCGTATTTCGCTTTGTGAATCGGCGCAAAAATGCGACAGCGCACATTTGTACTTACGACGACGTATCTTTTGATACGCCGGTGTAAAGCGTTTCTGAATCCGGGCCTATAACTTTTGTGCAAACCAAATGCTAACGCTCCTAAACGCTGTTAAATCACTACAACAAAAAGCTATTACTAGCGTTTTTTTTTATCCAGCAACTTTTCCAGCATTTTCTTAGCTTAAAAAAAACACTAGTTTGAACGGAGCCTTAGCTGCAGATTACCTCAGTTAAAACATCCTTACTAGTTAATTTTTTAAAAAATAAAATGTATCTATTTAACCACTTGTTAAGCCCTAATCATCCCTAATCACCGTCTTCCCATTCCTTCTTCAAATATTAGGCCCCTTTCACATTGAGGCGTTTTTCACGCGGTACATCGCTAAAAATAGCGCTGCTATACCGCCTGAAAAAACCTGCCCTGTAGTCTTCAATGTGAAAGCCCGAAGCCTCCAAAAGTCCTGCTAGCCACATCTTTGCAGCGGTATAGGAGCGGTGTGTTTACCGCTCCTATACCGCTCCTTCCCATTGAAATCAATGGGAAACCGCAGTAATACCGCTCGCAATGCGCCTCTACAGAGGCGCATTGCGGGTGGTATTAACCCTTTTTCGGCTGCTAGCGGGGGTTAAAACCGCACCGCTAGCGGCCGAATACCGCGGTAAATACGATGGTATAGCAGCGCTCAAAATCGCGCTGCTATACCGCCACCGCGGCTCCCGCTGCAATGTGTAAGCAGCCTTTTTTTCCTTCTTTTTTCATTTCTGTTTAATTAATCATTTATTTTTAACTTTTTTTCTCACTTTTATTTGTTTTGTTCATTGTTTTTAGTGTCACATTTAAGAAAGCAAAAACAAAAAACAAATAGGGCCAGATTCAGGTAGATGGGCGCATCTTTAATCTGGAGTAACGTTTCTCATTTACGTTACTCTGCCAAAATTTTAGGAGCAAGTGCTGTTATTCATGAAGCACTTGCTCTTAAAGTTGCGGCAGCGTGTCGAAAATGAGCCGGCGTTATTCAAATTGGGCGGGTACGGGGCGTGTATTATTTAAACTAGGCGCGATCCCGCGGCGAACGTACTGCGCATGCGTCGACTGTCAATGCATCCCAGTGCGCATGCTCACAACTTCCGTCGGCACCACTTCCTTGGAAACGACAGCGCAATGTGTTCCGTTGGGCGTTTAAATGCGCCATTCCGGCACTAAAGTATATCCTGTTCCCCCTCCCCGCAGTGAAGTTACTTTTGTTCTGAGATGGCTGCTCCCGTTCCCCGCAAACACAGGAGAAAGCTGAACTTTAATGGCCAGGAGCTGTCAGCCGTCATCTTGGCTATGGAGACCTATGATGTCTTCCTCCATGGCTGTAAAAGTTGACAGACAAGCAGGGACAGAGGTGTTGTCCTGCAAGTGGGGGTGCTCAGCTAGCTCTTATCGTCGATAACGCTGCTGTAGCTGCTCTCCTGCTGACCTGCGGCCGTCTGGAGTAAAGATAAAGCAGCTATTTGTAGAAATAACTTTGCGACGGACGGACGACATATGCGCGGCGCATGTAGCCAGCGTATGGTGCTAAATCGTTCGAGAATTGGGAAATCTCCCTCATTTGCATATTTGCAGGGGAAATCAATTGGCGCGACTGATGCGCCAAGCGAAACTATGCGCTGACGATACTCTGGCGTCGGAAAGTTAAGCCGGTCGGGGAAAGCCTGTTTTCTGTTGCATCTAGTTTGGTGGGTACGGCCGCGGAGATACAACGGCGCATCTTGACAGTTACGCGGCGCATATCGAAATACTCCTGCGCAACTCTACCTGAATCTGGCCCATAAACGTTATTTAACGTGTAAATAACTTTGCAGTGCTTTGTGTCTGAATCATAACTTTAGTGTTTTTTTTTTTTTTTTTAGAGTAGAGAGAGCTTAAACTCAAGACTACCAAGCATTCTTCTTTGAAGACAGCTAACGAGAGTATCACTTTAGTTGTCCTCGTAGAAGAAAGATTAACAGCCTTTTTGTTGTAGCCCGTGTTCTGAACATAAGCCAGGACATATGAATGTAATATTGGGAGTATTTTGGCCAGGCTTCATAGGTAACAGAACAGTTCTTAGAGTATGGCATTTGCATTAAACAATATTTTTACAAACAGCACAATGTGCTGTAAACTGCTGGCTTAGTTTATGTAAAAGGTGAGCTGCATTAGACCTAATTGGCCTAATGCAGAGCTTTCACCTGCTTGACCTAACATGACAATGTCAGATTATTATTTTTTTTAACCGATATGTAGGTTTGTTTTCCTTATATTTCACATCTTTTACCAACTTAATGTCTGGAAAAATGGTTAAATTACACCTAACCATGAATATATGTAATGTGAGGTAATAATGTTCAAGTTGAAGCAATGTTAAATATTTTATTAATACGGTTTTTGTCCCTCCTTTTAGTATCTTAAAAGGCTAATGCCTCCTAGAAGGCTATATTCTTATATCATTGGTGTTGCTTTCACTAAAATATTTGGTTATTGGGGGACATGGCTTGGTGCATGGTGTGAGAGGATGTGCATCGTGGCAGCTGCCGGTCCTGTCAGCTTCCACGGGGCTCTACCTCCTCCATCACAGCCTGCAATAGCACCAAAGTGCATCGATGGGCAAGAGAAAGGACCAATCTAAACCTGTTGGTGACCGGACACAGGGCGATCTAGGATGGTCTCTGACCCGAAACTCTGTGGCCTACATGAATCAGGGGACAACAAAGATGGCGCCGGTGCTTCCATCTCTGGCCCGCTCTGAGCCAGCATAAGCTGTGCAGGCACGATCTAGAGGCCGCTCTGCCTCCCTTACAGACCTTGAGCCCCCCTGCACAGCCCACATAGCCTCTGAAAAGCCTCACTGTGCTCCGGTGATGGATGGGACATGGAGTCGCACATGCGCTCCATGCACACATACATGCAATCCCTACCCACAAAATCTGATTTTGAACACTATGTTACCCGCATAGAAAAAGCATACAGACAAGAGACAACTGAGTTTAAACAAGATTTGGGGTTCTGCATGGAGGATGTAGAGAACACCACAGATGGTATCTGCAACACATTGCAATCCCATAAGGAGAGCCTCAATTCCCATACTGTTATGCTACAGCAGCTCATGTACCACCATGATGATATTGAGAATCATAATATACGGAACAATATCTGGACCTGTCGCATCCCTGAGACTGTGGAACACAAAGACCTGGTGGCGGCAGTCAACTTTATCCAGCTGCTCCAGCAAACTTAAGACACCCACATTGAGCTGGACAGAGTGCATAGAACCTTAGGTCCGAGGAATTCTGATTCCTCCTTTATCCGTGACACGCTTTGCAGAGTGCACTTCTTATTCCAGCTGCGGGTCCATAATGAAGGCAAGATGGCTCTCTTCGGCACTCTGAGGGACTTGCCATGGTTCCTGAGCACCCTGGAGCTACCTCAGGTCTCCCTGCCCGATTGGCCCCTTACGCCTACCACCCCGGGTCTTCCATTCACTCAAATGGCAGAAGGCCGGCAAGAATAAGTGCCCCCGGCCTGCCACTCTGCCTGGGCCCATCTAATTGCTTACCTTTTAATCCCATACCCGGTAATGTTTTCAAGAGCCTGACATAGGATAAATAGCCCTACCTCCATGCTTCCCTGAGACTAACATCGGGGATCACCTAACTGAACCCCCACTGTACCTGTTTCCCCTTCTAGGGAGCTTCCTCCTTCTCTCCCCATACTATTCCTGTTTTACAATATTTATGTCTGCTCGGGACAATTTTTTCTTTTACAATTTTTTCTCTCTTCTGGACTATTTAATTTTTTTCCTCTCAGATACTTGGACGCACAGGGATCTTCCTCCATACTGTGCCTGGGCGCCTTTCCTACTGACTGTCCAATCTGTCTAATAGACCGCTTTCCCCTGGTCTATATGATTCCACCATAACGGTGCCTCAATGGAATCCAAGTATATGGAGAAAGAGCAAAACCTGATCGATATATAATTGCGAACTACAGATGAACTACAGATGAACAAGTACCCTAAGCACTAGTGCCTTCGCTACAGGTGAAAACTCTACAAACGATCGATGGTACTGTTGGCTATAAAGTGATCTCACCTTAGCCTATTTAATGAAAAACATACTGCCTGAATGAATGTATATAAATCAGTGTATCAACGGCCCCTGAAGACATAAAGGCTCTTCATATGAGATGTTTCAAATTGATTCAAATTACAACATATGAATCAGTGCACCAACGGCCCCTGAAGACATCAGGGTTCTTCATAGGACATGTCCCAAAGTGTTTCAAACTACACACTTACCCGCAACTGAACAAGACGCTTCAATCAAGTCCTGGTAACGTACTGCACTTTAAATTCTGCTTACCCACTGAAGTATACATTGTTATCTTGTGAAGACTAGCGGTGAACTGTCCTATAATAGCATCTATAGTGCGAAGGATCAAATACCACAAGGCTAAACATAGCAATATGATAGAGTAACTGGAAAATATTGTGGCTGCAGCCTATTATATCCTTATTTTTCATATCTCTCTTCCCTTCTCTATCCATCTCTAATCTTCTTTTGCGCATATATATATATATATATATATATATATAATTTTTGCTCGAGCACCTTGGTGGCAAAGGGGGAATATTCTATCTCAAATTATTCTATACTTACTATTACTATATATTTTTTTTAGTTACTCAGTGTGGGACATACTTTTTTCTTTCCCTGAGTGTGATAGACTTTCCTCTTTTTCTTCCATACATAGACGTCCGGACAGTCTTTTAATTCTATATTTTTGTACTCTTTAAATACGTATGTGTATGCTAGAATCAATTCTAATCCTTTTTTTGATCGCATAATATTGATACCCTAGCCTTCCCTATAAATATTCCTCATATCTATGTTATTAAATAATCATTAAAAGTTTTATTACTATACTTTGGATTTACCTATGAGTCAGTGTGTTCACTTTAGTCTCTCTAGTTTTCAGCGCTTCATGTCTGAAATATCTTTTCTTTATCTTCCTCCATACTGTAGACTGCCCTGTTCGACCATGATGGTATTGAATATCTTCTCCCCCTGTGCCCCAGCTCCATGTTGCTCCCCATTTTTCCACTACTCTCCCCCAGAGCGTGCCTTACTACAGTATGGAAATGTATTTTTTCTACATAGTGCTACTGAGCCTTACTGTTTATGTTAAGTTAACTGTGATTATGTTGATGGTTATTTCTAGTTTAGCAGTCCTTACTGCACCCCTGTGGACCCCAGGACCAGGAGGCACCCCGTGTGCATGCACTGTACTTTTACTAGTCAGTTTTTTTTAGTAATGTAAAACTATTTACTTGATGGTTTACTACTGCCACCTTGTGGCTTGTTACTTCTTTTGTCATCTATACAGACCAAGTGGGGTTTGTCCCTGGGCGTGATTCATATGAACAGCTGTGCTCTCTCTCAGAAGCACCTAGACACCTACTCTCTACTTTATACAAACTACAACATTCACTGCCACACGATCAACCCCCTCTTACACCAGGAAGTGGTCCACAGACCTGGGCAGGGATCTCTCCTTAGTGGATTGGCAAAAATCTTTCCACTTTACATACAAATCCTCTATATCTTGCTATACTCAGGAAACATTTTTTAAACTCCTCACTCGATGGCACACTCCATAAAATATTTCCGTCCGTACGTCCCTTTGGTGGGACTGTAAAGTCATACAACCCCTATGGTCACAAGTTTTAGCCTTAAATAACAGCCTATATGGCTGGAAACTATCATTTACCCCAGGGATAGCTTTACTGTCCATGCTCCCAAGGTCAATAGCCTCAAAAAATCAGCCGCTAGACAACTTATACCCCTGTTTTGGAAAGTCTCCTCGGATTCCCTAAAAGCGAGGTTGGCACCCCACAGCCCATCTGGACTCGCCTCCCAACTCCACCTCACAGGTTTGTCGCACCAATGTCTGCCCACCACCCTCCCCCCTCTTTTGCCCTGCAGCTAGCCTGCACCCCCTCCCTAGTCTTCTCCCTCCTCCCCTCTTTCCCCTAACCCCCCCTCTCTCTCTCTCTCTCTCTCTCTTTATACTTTCCCCTATGTCTGTTTTTCTTTACTCCACTCTCAGATGTTTTTCCACTCGGTTCTATTGTTTAGTTTTGCGACTTTGGGCCAGATCCACAAAGAAATTATGTGGCGTATCTACTGATACGTCGACATAATTTCAATTTCCCGCCGGCGTAGGGATAACGCTAAGAAATGACTGGTGTAACGTTATTACACCGTCGCCTCTTAGGTGCATATTTACACTGGACGCTAGGGGCGCTTCCATTTATTTCCAGCGTAAAATATGCAAATGAGCGAGATACACAAATCCACAAATGTATGAGTGGCCGGCGCATTCCCTTTATGTCGTTTGCGTAAGCGTATCTCTGGCGTAAAGCTACCCCTGCTATAGTGAGGCGCAGACAATGTTAAGTATGGACGTCTGGGCAGCGTCGTATTGAACGTCGTTTACGTTGTTTGCGTATGCCGATCCAGAATGGGCCTGGGCGTAAGTTACGTTCACGTCATTTTCATTGACTATTTGCGACGTGTTTCACGCATGCGCACTGGGATACGTCCATGGCCAGCGCATGCGCAGTTCAAAAAATACGTTGTTTGCGTTGGGTCATTGATAATTTTAATAAAACACGCCCACCAACAACCCATTTGAATTACACCTGCAAACGCCGGCCCATTTACTCTACGCCGCGGTAAGTAACATCGCTATTTCTTTGAGGGTAAGTAATACGCCGCTGTAACTTACAGCGGCGTAGAGTAAATGGGTTAGGCTCACAAAGCGCAGCAGCTTTGTGGATCTGGCCCTCTGTGTATAAACCTGAGTGATGACTACATGCTTTCTCTTCGGAGATGTCTCCTGACACATGCTAGCTATGTGATTTACATTGTATTGCTTTCTGTATTGAACATCTGCTCTTCACTCATGTCATGTTATTTTATTTTATCACAATATTTATAAAAACATATTTGACTCTAAAATATTTGGTTATATTTCAATATGAAGAATCTAAGGATATTACATTGTATTGGCAACAATGGTGAGGCAAAAATAGGAATTCCGCCAGGCATATGTCATCACAGGAGTCCAATGGAGCTATAAGAAACTGGCATTTGATTTGTTTTACAAAACAAGAATACCAGTTTTAGTTGCCAAGTGCAATTAAAATGTAACATTCTTAAAGTTATTGTAAAGTCTCTTTTTTTTTCCCTATTAAAACTACAAACACGTTATACTTACCTGCTCTGTGCAGTGATTTTGCACAGGGCAGCCCCAATCCTCCTTTTCTCTGGTTCCTGGCTGGAGCTCCTGGCCCCTCCCACCTGTCCAGTGCCCCTACAGCACGCAGCTTGTTATGGGGGCACCCAAGCCGAGCTGCGGCTCCATGTATTTATTTAGACACAGAGCTGTTGTCGGCCCTGTCCCCTCTCTATCTCCTGATTGGCTAACCAAGTTTGATTGACAGCAGTGGGAGCCAATGGTAGTGTCTCAGGCAATCGGGAGGGAGAGTCCCGAACTGACGAGGCATTCCTGGGCATTGCTGGATAGAGATGGAGCTCAGGTAAGTATTGGGGGAGGGGGGGGGGCGAGGAAGGCTTTTTTATCATAGAATGCATTAAGATAAAAAACCTCCTAACTTTATAACCACTTTAATATTCAGACATGCCTGTGTTCTATATAATTTTAGGAATTTTACTGGCATGATCGTAATTTTAGTGGTGTTGCAAAATATTACTATAATCATTATCTCTGAGTAAACAAATAAACCTGCAGTGTTTTGGATAAAAAACATTATTCATTTTGTACCTCCAGAAATTGGAAGGAAAAGTTCTTGCTTTTTTGGCTTTCATACAACAATCCCATAAGACATTTTATTTTATTTTAAGTGAATCCGCAGCTGTCTTTTTATTAGGAAAACTGACAGTGTAGCAATCCTAAGTAATGCTATTGTTTTTTGACAGAACATGCAATTATTGTCTACATCTCCACAAGTGTTCGTAACTGATTAATGCTTCCACAGCGGAGGCCAGGCCAATTACCTTCCAATTTTTGCCAATTGTCGATGACTTTCTTAGTCCTTCTTTTCATTCCAACTCATTTGATCTCTCGCAAATTCAATGCTGTTACTTTTTCCTATGATTTTCTTGAAGTAGAATGTAAAACTGGTGTGAACAAGAAATGAAGATTAACGCTTTGTTCCTAAAGATATTCAATACAATTGTACAGTGTTACTTACAGTGGTGGATGTTTGTTTTCTGAATGTTTTTCTTTGTCACTTGGGTTTTTTTGGCAGAAATTTCAGCACACAAATTTTCAACATTAGACTTTGGGGTATAGTTATAAATAGGGATTATCCTAACACCCCCGGTTCGGTTTGCAGCAGAACATGCAAACAGGCAAAAAATTTGTTGGAACACGCGAACACCGTTAAAGTCTATGGGACACGAACATGAAAAATCAAAAGTGCTGATTTAAAGGTTTGGGGACCCGGGTCCTGCCCCAGAGGACATGTATCACTGCAAGATAAATGCCATAAAACTATCCCCTATTTTGTAGATGCTATAACTTTTCGGCCTAAACTGAGGAAAAAATTAGTTTTTTTATATATTTTTTGAGGATATTTATTATAGCAAAAAGTAAAAAATATTGTTTTTTTGTTTCAAAATTGTCTCTCTATTTTTGTTTATAGCGCAAATAATAACCTCAGAGGTGATCAAATGCCACCAAAAGAAAGCTCTATTTGTGGGAAAAAATATATTGTTTGGGAGCCACATCGCGCAATTGTCAGTTAAAACGACGCAGTGCTGAACCGCAAAAAGTGGCCTGGCCAGCCAAATGGTCCAGGCTTAAGTGGTTAACAAAGGGGACCACCAAATCCCGGCCCCCCATGTGAACTGGTAATGAGATACATTGTACCCCTACCATTTCAGAAAAAAAGTTTAAAAGTGTAAAATAACTTTTTGAATTTGCCGCAAACACCCCAAATTGTTCGCTGTTCGACAAGCGAACAGCCAATATTCGAGTCGAACTCATGTTCGACCGTAACATAAAGCTCATCCCTAGTTACAAAGCACTGTGAATGTGACATTAAAGTGTTACTAAACCCAGAACCCTGCATTCACCATATCTGGTCTCCCACAATACACAGATCATGGAAATGCAATTGTTATAGTAAATTTAAACTGCTAAATTCCTTTTTTCATCAGCAGTTAGTGTAGTCTTGTGACTTCTATAAGTTACATTGTTACATATAGTACATAGTTACATAGAAAGTTACATAGAAAGCGAGGTTGAAAAAAGACACAAGTCCATCAAGTCCAACCTATGTGTGTGTGATTTTATGTTAGTATTACATTGTATATCCTTGTATGTTGCGATCGTTCAGGTGATTATCTAATAGTTTATTGAAATTGCTCTGTGCTGAAACCACTGCCTGTGGAATAGAATTTCACATCCTAACCGCTCTTACAGTAAAGAACCATCTATGCAGTTTAAGGTTAAACTGCTTTTCTTCTAACTTTAGTGAATGGCCACGTGTCTTATTAAATTCCCTTTCGGGGAAAAGCTTTATCCCTATTGTGGGGTCATCAGTACGGTATTTGTACATTGAAATCATATCCCCTCTCAAGCGTCTCTTTTCCAAAGAGAATAAGTTCAGTGCTGGTAATCCTTTCCTCAGGTCCTCCAGTCGCTTTATTCGTTTTGTTGCGCTTCTCTGGACTCTCCAGTTCCAGCACATCCTTCCTGGGGACTGGTGCTCAGAACTGTACAGCATACTCCAGGTGCGGCCGGACCAGAGTCTTGTAGAGTGGGAGAATTATCGTTTTATCTCTGGTAGGGGTGCACTGAATGGGTTTTTTGGTGCCCGAAACCGATAGTGAAAATGAAAAATACACTAGGTCGAAAACCAAAACCGATACCGAAAATTACCCATACTGAAACGTATTAAAAAAAAAAATATTTTTATACAGGAGATGGTCAGAGACTGGGGACATGGTACAGGAGATGGTCAGAGACTGGGGACATGGTACAGTGCAGCCAGCCAGCCTGTGTCCCCAGTGCAGCCAGCCAGCCTGTGTCCCCAGTGCAGCCAGCCAGCCAGCCTGTGTCCCCGGTGCAGCCAGCCAGCCTGTGTCCCCCAGTGCAGCCAGCCAGCCTGTGTCCCCAGTGCGGCCAGCCAGCCAGTCTGTGTTCCCAGTAAAGCCAGCCAGCCAGCTGTGTTCCCAGTAAAGCCAGCCAGCCAGCTGTGTCCCAAGTGCAGCCAGCCAGCCTGTGTGCCTAGTGCAGCCAGCCAGCCTATGTCCCCAGTGCAGCCAGCCAGCCAGTCTGTGTTCCCAGTAAAGCCAGCCAGCCAGCTGTGTCCCAAGTGCAGCCAGCCAGCCTGTGTCCCCAGTGCAGCCAGCCTGTACAGGAGAAGAGAGGGAAGAGAGAGGAGAGACGCCGCCTGGTTGATTAGAGCGCCGGGAACATAACAGCTTTCATTTCAATAGCTGTGTTTTCCCTGCCGCACGCCGCCACATACAGCCCCTCCTCTTTGTCCAGGCACTTTGATAGACAGATCACCCGTCCAATCATGGGATCAGGTGATCCCGGACAAGAGGGAGGGGCTATATGTGACGGCGCACGGCGGGGAACACACAGCTATTGAAATGAAAGCTGTTATGTTTCCGGCACTCTAATCAACCAGGCAGCGACAGCAGCCCTCCTCTCCCTTCTGCGCTATATGACACCCCTGTAATGGGCGACACCAGGGGCAAGGAGCGGAGCCCTTCCCAGGCCCCACCTCAATTTTGGCTCCATTATCTGCCTTTTTTTTTTTCAGAAAATTGCTGAAAAGGCTGATATGTTTTGCCCACCAACATTTTGGTGCATCCCTAATCTCTGGAGTTAATGCATGCCAATATTCTGTTTACTTTGCTTGTAGCAGCAGCTTGGTATTACATGCCATTGCTGAGCCTGTCATCTACTAGGACCCCCAGGTTCTTTTCCATCCTAGATTCCCCCAGAGGTTCTCCCCCTAGAGAGTAGATTGCATTCATATTTTTGCCACCCAAATTCATTATTTTATATTTTTCTACATTAAACCTCAATTGCCTTGTAGTTGCCCACCCCATTAATTTGTTCAGATCTTCTTGCAAAGTTTCCACATCCTGCAGAGAAGTTATTGCCCTGCTTAGCTTAGTATCGTCCGCAAATACAGAGATTGAGCTGTGTATCCCATCCTCCAGGTCATTAATGAATGAATTAAATAGGGTTGGTCCCAGAACAGAACCCTGGGGGACCCCACTTTCCACCCTGGACCTTTCCGAGTACTCACCATTTATAACAACCCTCTGAACTTGCCCCTTTATCTTGTTTTCAATCCATGTATTCACCCTATGGTTCATGCCAACTGACTTTACTTTGTACAGTAAACATTTATGGGGAACTATATCAAATACTTTTGCAAAATCCAGATACACCATGTCTGCAGGCCTTCCTTTATCTAGATGGCAGCTCACCTCCTCGTAGAAGATTAATAGATTGGTTTGGCAAGAACAATTCTTCATGAATCCATGCTGATTACTGTTAATGATACAGGAGTCATTACTAAAATCTTGTATAGAGTCCATAATCATCCCCTCCATGAGCTTGCATACAATTGATGTTAGGCTAACTGGTCTGTAATTCCCATGGATGCATCTTGGCCCTTTTTTAAATATTGGTGCTACTTTGGCTTTTCTTCAATCAGCTGGTACCATTCCAGCCAGTAGAATGTTCTTAAAAATTAGGAACAATGGTCTGGCAATTATTTAACTGAGTTCCTTAACCACTTGCTGACGGCCGTACGACTTTGTACGGCCGCAGCGCAGCCCTGAATCCCTGACTGGCCGTGTTTTTACGGCCGCCCCTTTTGGCGTTCCCTGTGCGCGCTCCCGAGCGCGCAACGGGAAACTCCTGTGCTGGCCGTGTCCCTCACACAGATCGCGGAGGAGGGAGAGCGAACAGAGCTACAGCGCTGTGGGAAAAAAAAAGTAAACAATCAGTGCCCCCAGTACCATTTGTGCCCCCAGGACCATCTGTGCCCCCCAGGACCACAGTGCCCCCCCAGTACCATCTGTGCCCCCAGGACCATCTGTGCCCCCCAGTACCACAGTGCCTCCCAGGACCACTTGTGCCCCCCAGGACCACCTGTGCCCCCCAGTACCACCAGTGCCCACCAGTACCACTGTGCACACCAGTACCCACCAGTACCACCGTGTGCCCACCAGTACCACCGTGTGCCCACCAGTACCACTGTGCCCACCAGTACCCACCAGTACCACTGTGCCTACCAGTACTCACCAGTACCACCCTGTGCCCACATACCACCGTGTGCCCACCGGTATCACCGTGTGCCCACCAGTACCACCGTGCCCACCAGCACCACTGTGCCCACCAGTACCACCGTGCCCACCAGTACCACCGTGCCCACCTGTGCCCACCATGCCCACCTGTGCCACTGTGCACCCACCAGTACCACCGTGCCCATCAGTACCACCATGCCCATCAGTACCACCAGTACCACCATGCCCATCAGTGACCACCTGTGCCACCAGTACCACCTGTGCCCAGTGCCCATCTGCAATCAGTGCCCACCTGTGCCACCTCATCAGTGCCCACCTGTGCCACCTCATCAGTGCCCACCTGTGCCGCAGTCAATCAGTGCACATCAGTACCCATCTTATAAGTACCCATCTCAGTGCCATCTGTGCCTCCTTATTAGTGCCATCTGTGCCGCCTCATTAGTGCCATCTGTGCCGCCTCATTAGTGCCCACCTGTGTCCACCAGTACACAGGCCTCATCGGAGCACATCAGTACCCATCTCAGTGCCATCTGTGCCGCCTCAGTGCCATCTGTGCCACCTCAGTGCCATCTGTGCCGCCTCAGTGCCATCTGTGCCGCCTCATCAGTGCCATCTGTGGGCATTTGTACTTTCCTGGCTTGTTAGGGTCTCAAGAAATGAGAGAGGCCTTCAGTACATCAGGTGTGATCAGATGTGATCATTTTTTATGATTTGCACTATAGCTTGTAGACTTTAAAACTTTCACACAGACCAAAACATTTCCAAAAACTTTGGGTTATTTTTATCAAAGACATGTAGCAGTATAAATTGTGGCCAAAATGTATGAAGAAAAATTAATAATTTGCTAAATTTTATCACAGAAACTAAGAAAAAATTATTTTTTCCCAAATTTTCGGTCTTTTTTCATTAAAAGCGCAAAAAATAAAAACCGCAGAGGTGATCAAATACCACCAAAAGAAAGCTCTGTTTGTGGGGAAAAAAAAGACAAAAAAATCATTTGGGTACAGTGTAGGATAACTGAGTAATTGTCATTCAAAGTGTGAGAGCTCTGAAAGCTGAAAATTTGTCTAGTCAGGGGGGTGTTTAAGTGCCCAGTATGGAAGTGGTTAAGGACCCTTGGGTGCACGCCATCTGGTCCCGGTGACTTATTAATGTAACATTTTTCAAGTCTAATTCTAATTCTGTGCTCTGTTAGCCATGAGGGTGCTTCCTGTGACATGCCATGAGGATAAACATTGCAGTTTTGGATACTGAAGCCCCCCCTGATTCCCTTGTGAAGAAGACTGAGGAGAAGAATAAATTCAATACCTTCACCATCTCTCCATTCTTAGTAACCAGATACCCTTCATCATTCTTTCTGGGACCAATATGATGTGACCTCCCTTTCTTACTAATAATGTACTTAAAGAATTTCTTGGGATTTTTTTTGCTCTCCTCCGCAGTGTGCCTTTCGTGGTCTATTTTAACTGCCCTGATTGCACCCTTACATTTCTTGTTGCATTCTTTGTAAAGTTGGAGTGCCTCAGCCTTTTATTTTTTGAAGACCTTATACTTTGCTTTTATATGCATTTTTACGTTGGAGTTAAGCCACCCAGGACTTTTATTAGCTCTTTTAAATTTATTTCCCATTGGGATGCACTGGCTAATGCTCTTATTTAATATGCTCCTAAAGCATACCCATTTTTCCTCCAAATTCTTTGTTCCTAAGATTTTATCCCAATTATTATTCTCTAGCAAGGATCATAGTTTAGGGAAGTTGGCTCTTTTGAAATTCAGTATCTTTGCTTTCCTATGTTTCCTTTTTGTGTGATTTATACTAAAACTAATTGACCTGTGATCGCTGTTTCCTAAATTGCCCCGTATTTCCACATCCCTAATCAGGTCTTGTTGGTAATCAGTAGGTCTAGTAACACTTTGTTTCTAGTTGGTGCATTTACCATCTGACCCATGAAATTGTCCTGCAAGACATTTAGGAACTGACAAGCCTTAGATTAATGCGCAGTTCCTTCCACCCAGTCTATGTCTGGGGAATTAAAATCTCCTATTATAATGACATTTCCCATTCTTGCAAATTGTGATAAGAATGTCTGCTTCCGCCTCCTCCATCTGGTTAGAAGGCCTATAGCAGTGTCTGGTTAAAGTTTGTAGGAGGAGTTTTCATTCTGCTCTGACTGTCTCATCAGGCTGCATGACCCCTAACCCTCTGGATAGTGCTGATTGGCCCTGTGCTGATCACATGCACTAGAAAAACAACAACTCTCTAGCAATACACTCCAAACTAAGCATGTACAGCTTGTCCCCTAGCCTCTGTTTTATCAGCAGATGGTTTTGGTGCAGTGGAAGAAGGGGATGATCAGAGAAGACAGGATCAAACAACCTTTTTACACAATGTGGAGGATTAACCCCTTAGGTTCCACAGTGAGTATAACCAGCATGCTTTTCTGCATATACAGACTGATTTTACTTTCACGGGCAATCTGCCCAACATACTCCGATTTGCTCAATGGGGGGATCGATACGTGGATAGGCGGACCTGTCAGAGCCCTGCTCTCCTCTATAAGGAGATCTGATAAAAATGGACTGCATGTCTGTTTTCATGTGATCCAATCTGCCAGATGAATTGAAAGTAGGGTCTCCATCCATCTGGATTTTGCAGACAGGATTGGATAGCAGCGGGCTTCAGCAGACATGTCATCGCTGACTTCTGCCGCTCCATAGGGCTGAATGGACCGTCTGATCAGGTCCGCCTAAAAAACTGACAGGCGGACCTGATTGAGTGTGAAAGAAGCTTAAGCAAACTTTTACTATATTCCTGGTGCATGTGTTTTAAATGACAGTAATTGATTCACCTGCAGTGAATAGTTTGCGATTGTGCTTGCCATATTTACTGCTTTTAAAAATATTCTGGTTTATTTTACTTGTTGTATTGTATGCATTCATCACACTGAACAATTACCACTAGTGATCTTCATTTACTGAGCCTGAAATCCCATTCAAATGTCCATGTTGCATTATTAACTGCAAGGTAAACTGTATTATCCTGTAATGTATTTTGTGTTAATATTATTTATTTGAATGGACTGCCAAGGCAACACAACACAGAAAAAAAATGAATATGTAGTACTGTTTTCTAACACAGTGCACCTCAAAGCACAAAAGCAGTATTATGCATATATTAGTTTGTTACCACAATAAATACATAGCTCATAAGTCATATTTACACCTGCGAATGGTGCCTGACAGCATTTACATTTGAGAACCCTTGCGGGGGTCCCCAGTGATTAGCTGCAGGAAACAGTCTTCATCCAGGGACGATCAATCACAAGTGATCGCTGCATAGAAATTACATTTGAGTGGCTGTGATTAGCTGTGGGAGCTGGTGGCCTCCTATTGCTTTCAATGTGGCTACATCTTGCAGTTTAAGTGGTTTTAAATGATCACCTTGTAAAACAATCCATTCAGTTTAAAATGGAAATGAAAGGCAAAACATTTGTGTATAGATATATAAAAAAACACATTATAAATACTTTGTTTTACCTTGTTATAAGTGATCACATTCCCTCTGTTCTTAGCTGCATAGGAGCTAGGGGAGGAAAAACAACCTACACTGAACTTCCCAGTGAAAGGCTGTGCATGGGAGGTGTGTCAGGACAAGTCTGATCATTGGAGGAGAGCAGGCAGAGTTCCCAGCATAGATAGAGAACTGACTACGATGTACTCTCCTGCTTAGTATGGTCAATTTTTAAAAGGAAAGAAGATGGACTGGCAGGAACACCAGGGATTTCACATAGAGGAAGCAATACAATGAGAACAGGATACAAAAGTACATGGTACAGCAGGCACATAATAGGAATATCAAATGTTGGGGTAACCAACACTTTAACCACTTGCCGCCCACCATATAGCAATATGACGTCGGCAAAGTGGTTCTGTTATCCTGACCGGAGCCTGGTCAGAGTCCATACAATATACATTAAAAAATCATACTTGGGGGGCACACCCTAAAAATGCATTTACATTCAAGATGGCGCTGCTATAAGACCAATAGTGCAAAATAGATTACAGCGCACACATACAAAAATGACATTTAAATCCTGCAAGACTGTTTTAAAACAACTGAACATATTCAAAGAATATGGGGATTTGGTCACACTATATGGTCATATAGTGCTAAGCCCACTTACTGCATCAAAGTACCCTATTATAACAAACATAAAAGGTACTTATTTACACAATTTTATAACGGAAATAAAGAAAAACAAAATTTTCAGTAATTTTTTTAAACAAAAAATAAAAACCCCAGAGGTGATCAAATACCACCAAAACAAATCTTTAATTGTGGGAACAAAATGATAAAAATGTTGTTTGGGTACAGGGTAACATGGCGACGCAATTGTCATTCAAACAGCAAAAAAATCTGAAAATTGGCTTGGGCAGGAAGGGGGTAAGGTGTCTGGTATTGAAGTGGTTAAAGGAGAAGTACAGCCAAAGCTTGTTTGGCTGTACTTCTCCTGTGAACCACAGGAGTGCAGTTTGTTGCATTCCTGTGACCCGTTTTCAGCAGACAACGAGCCGAAGCCTGCTGTCAGCTGATGTCACAGAGCAGGTCCAGCCGCTGAGAGCCTGAGACGGCCAATTCCGCTCCCTTCACAGCCCAGCTCTTCAGGGAGCTGCTCATAGAGCTGTGAGAACCGAGTGATCAGCGATCTTATCGCTCAGTTCTCAGTGTTAGAGGTGCAGATGCTCCTAAATAAGTATGATAACATTTTTTTTAAAAACATAGAACTGTTTTTAATTATTTCTAATTGGCACCTCAAATGCAGTGTGATTTTGCCACGATTGTTGCGTGACAGCTTTTGCAAATAAATAATATTTTTTCATAAATTTAGGCCAGAATGTATTCTGCTACATTTCTTTGGTGAAAATAACCCAAATCATTGTATAATATTTTGTTTAAAGGAAAGTTAGCGCCCACAAACTATAGTATATAAAGTATATGTCAGAAAATCGATCAATCCTGATATACTGACGACCTGTCTCATTTCTGGAGGCCTAAACATGTCAGAACAGTACAGAACCCCCCATATGACCCCTTTTTAGATAGTACATAGTCCATGTTATTTAGTAAAATGTATGATGAATTTTTTAAAGTTGTAATTTTTTTCTCACAATTTTGGGGAAAATGAAGAAATACAATTTTTTTTTCAACATTTTTTTTTCATACTGTCACCAGTGCAGGCACACTGACTGGTGACAGTATGTACAAAAAAATAAATAATCATTTATTTTTATTCAGTTATTAAATTTATTTTTTATTTATTTTTACGATTTTTTTTTTTTTCAACACACATGTAACATTGTACAACTCTGGGGAAGTGATCAGTATTTATAAGCAACCATTTTTACTGAATGAAATTCAGTGTGTATTGTGACTAAACGCATTGTACAGATGGGCTGTGATTTGCACTTTGACCAATCACAGCTAGCAACACAATTGTACACAATGAATGGTATGAAAGGAAGCCATCCACTGTTTACAGTTGTCGTGTTATCTGCTGTGATTGGTCTCAGAAGTCACATGGTACCACAGCAGCCCAGTACAGTGATCTGTCATCAGCTGTGTCCACCAGACACAGCCAGTGACAGATCGCACCACAGCAGGGCCTGTGGGGTGCCACACGAGGTGTGTTTCTGGAAGACTTCACAAGACGTCGATTCATATTGACAAAGGTCCCACCCAGCTGTCGTTTGTCTATAGGCCGGTGGGACATGGTCAATGTAACTCTCAACTGAACCCCTGTATTCCCTTATGACTTCTCTGAAAGACATAATACAATTAATCCAAAAGTGGGTACTAAAAGCTGCACGTTCATGAAAAATATAGAGGACTGATTTTAAGATTTGGTTCACACCATGGGCCAGATTCAGCAAGACTTGCGCTGGAGTATTTCGATATGCGCCGCGTAACTGTGAAGATGCGCCGTCGTTTCTATGTGGCCGTACCCACCAAACTAGATGCGCCCGAAAACGGGCCATTTCCGATCGGCTTAACTTTCCGGTGCCAGAGTCCCGTCAGCGCATAATTTCGTTTGGCGCATCAGTCGCGCCTATTGATTTCCCCTGCAAATATGCAAATGAGGGAGATTTTCCAATACGCGAACGGATTAGCACCATACGCTGGCTACATGCGCCGCGCGTATCTCGTCCGTCCGGCGCAAAGTTATTTCTACAAAAGGCTGCTTTATCTTTACTCCAGACGGTCACAGGTCAGCAGGAGAGCAGCTACAGCAGCGTTACCGACGAAACTAGCAAGCTGAGCACCCACACTTGCAAGGACAACACCTCTGTGTGCCAACATGCCAGGGGCAATCGTGGTCCTAGAACTACTGATGGGTCCCCCGGAACGAAGGAGGCGGGCACGTGAGAGGATATACCGCACACGTATGAGCCTCTTTGGCATGGGGGATGAGGAGGTGTATCGCCTCTTCAGATTCAGCCCTGATGCAATACTTGAACTAACCACAACCCTGCAGGATGACATCACCAGCAAGACACACCGCTCACAAGCAGTGCAGCCACTGGTGAAGGTACTGGCAACACTTCATTTCCTTGCAAGTGGATCATTCCAGCGTACAAGTGGAGTGGTGGCTGGGATGTCACAGTCCTCCGTGAGCAGATGTGTGCACCAGGTTGTCCCTGCAATCCTCAGACGCATGTCCAACCAGTTCATCAGACCAACCACTCAGGACCTGCGGATGAAGGCTATGACAGATTTCTACAACATTGCCAGATTCCCACGCACTGTGGGGGCCATTGATTGCACACATGTGGCACTCCAGCCCCCCAGTGCCACAGAGCACATATACCGCAATCGGAAGCATTGGCATTCCATCAACGTACAGGTGATAGCCAATGCCCAACGCCTCATATGGCACGTCCGTGCCAAACACCTCGGGTCCAGCCATGGCAGCTTCATATACAATCAGAGTCCCATCCCAGCAGAATTCGAACAGAACATGTATGGGGACAGCTGGCTGGTTGGTGAGTGACATGGGTGGCAGGCATGACTATCCCCTCCCGTGATGCACAACAGAAGTGGCACATGCATGACTAACATCCTCCTGTCTTTTCCCTTCCAGGTGACTCTGCATATGCACTGGGACCCCATCTAATGACTCCTTTCCGGAACCCCCAAACCAGAGGAGAGAGAAAATACAATGAAGCACACATCAAAACCCGTGCAGTGGTGGAGCAAACATTTGGGCTCCTGAAGTCCCGTTTCCGCTGCCTGAATAAGTCCGGGGGGACCCTATTGTATTCCCCTACCTTCGTGTGTCAGATCATCGGTGCATGTTGCATTCTGCACAACTTTGCCATGAGAAAAGGCCTGCAGATTGACATGCGTGATGACCTGACCCCCGACCCACACAGTCCCCACCTGCCAGAGGAGACCCAGTCTGCTGATGGAAGAGCAGTCAGGAGGGTCCTCGCCGTAGGCATCTTTGGACAATAAACCAAAACATTAATCACACAGACAATGCACGCGTGTACACCACTGATGTCCCTAGATCACACACACCACATGCACATCGCATTGGATTAGCCCAAGTCCAGCATGTAGGACTTGGGAGCAGCAACACCAGCGTCAAGGCCCCAATGATGTCACTGTCCATTCATACACCTTTCACACGTCATTCATACAGCCGTGGGGTTAACTTCACCACCACGGCCGAAGGTGACACCCCTTACTGTCAGGAGTGCCACCCCCTCACATTCACACACCATTCACACAGCAACGTGTGCAGTATCAAAAATAAAAATCTCATAACCTGAGTATAAATCAGAAATAAAAAATAAAAATCTCATAACCTGAGTATAAATCAGAAATCAAAAATAAAAATCTCATAACCTGAGTATAAATCAGAACAAAAAATAAAAAAATCATCGGGGATGCCGGGGGCTCCTTCTTGCTGAACCTCTCTGGCTCCTCAGCTGCCTGGATGGAGTGGGTGGGGGTGGGGGGGCATCTGGAGGTGGCTGATCCCCGGGTGGGCCACTCCTGGCAGGTGTGGCCTGCATGCCCTCCAAGGCCATGGCTATCCGGCCGAGCAAATTGTTTGTCTGGCCCTGCATCCTCAGCTGCTGGGCCTGCATCCTGAGCTGCCGGGTCACTTGGTAGTGTTGGGCCCGCCGATTCAGCCTCCGCTGGTCCCGGATGGCAGCACTGTTGGCCTGGACGGCTGCAGTGAGGTGCCTAATATCCCCCTGCACCTCCCCCAAACTGGTCACCACTGCAGCGCAGTTGCAGCTGACATCCTGCACTGCATTGCTTATCTGGGCAACGGAGCCCAGGCTGTCAGCCACTTTCTCTAAGTGCCCAACTAGTTCCCCCATTTGTTGGGTCTGTTTGGCGTGATCCAACTGGCCCTGGACAACATCCGACACCCCCCTGGTCTTCTGGGTCGCCTTCCTGGGGCCAGAAGATGGTTGTCCCCGGGGGGATGGAGTCGCCCTTGAGGGGCTTCCAAGGATGGGGGAGGGGATGACAGACGGCCCAGGAGAAGGGGAGGAGACCTCCAAAACGAAAGAAAAGTCCTGCTCTGCCACAGCAGGATCCTCCACAACCACCTCGGCAGGTGTGGTGTGGCCACTCTCCTCCTCCACCTCGGTGTCTTCACCACCCAGGGGCTCGGGCACACGATGGCGTTGGGGGGATGGGGTGGACTGGACGCTGACAGATGATGGCCCAGCTCCGTCATCTGTGGATGACACAAAGCAGACACATGTTGGTGGTCCCACACACTTGGCACATGTACCCCCCCCCCCAAATGCAACACATCAAATAGGGGATAAAAAACACTTACCTGTCCTGGAGCCTTCCTCCATGGAGTCATAGCCAGGGACCCCCTCCACCTGCTCCCTCTCCAGGCAGCGAGAGACCACCTCCTCCTCCGCGGTCAGGGTGACCGGACATGGGGGACCACCACCTGTGCCCCTCTCATGCCTCCTGATGGTGGCCACCTTGCCCCTGACCTTGCGCCGCAGATCATTTTTTTTTTTTTGAATGTCAGAAGCAGTCCGGGTGGAGTACCCCAAAATATTGACCCGGCCAGCAATGGTGTCCAGGATGCCCTGCTTCCTCTCCCGGCTGGTCTTACGGCTTTTTTTCCCATGGAGAAAATGATTAAAAGTCTCCATCGCGGAAATGATCACAGACACCTCCTGTGAATTAAAGTTGAGGTTCCTCCTCTCTCTGGGGGTAGCGGGAGCAGCCATCACAGCACAAAAGTATCTTCCCTGGGGTGGGGGGAAACGGATATACTTTTGCGCCGGAATGGCGTTTCCGCCTGCGCTTTTAAGCACCCAACGGAAGGCATTGCGCTGACGTTTCCCGGGAAGTGGTGCCGACGGAAGTTGTGAGCATGCGCACAAGGGGGCGAGTGGAGCCGCACTCACTGCGCATGCTCCGTGGATGATGCGCTGAACGTAAGCCTCTGCGCTGGGCTCCGCCCATCATTTACATATGATCACACTCACTTCCACTTGCGTCGGGTTACGCCAGCGCATTATCGTTACTCTGGCGCAAGTTTACGCGCAACTGCTATGTGAATAACAGTACTTGCGCTGAAAGGGTCGTCAGAGTAACGTAAATGAGAAGCGTTACTCCAGAGCAAAGATGCTCCCATCTACCTGAATCTGGCCCCATATGCGCATAAAAAACTGATGGCAAAAATGTGCAGAATTGACATGCATAGGCTTGTTCTCATCATGTGCAGAGACATGCATGTTTATTATGTAGGTCTCTGTTTTCTATGTGCCCTGTTCACACCATAACACCAGCTGCCGTGAGTTTTTTTCTGAACAAAAACATAAATTCTCTGCAAGGGCATAAAAACTGAAAATTGTATCATACTTACCGTAATTTTCCTTTCCTGGTGCCTATCCATGGCAGCATACCTGTGATAGAGCTCTGCCTCGACTCCTCCTACAGGACCAGTAAATAGTTTAAATTAAAGGCATAGGGCCAGATTCAGGTAGAGTTAGGCTGGAGTATCAGTGATACTCCAGCCTAATTCTCACTTTGAGCCGGCGTTTCTGTTTTCTTTAGTCAGAAAACAAGAAACGCCAGGTTGGAGTTCCGATACGAGCGGCGTAATTGAATTTCGCCATTGCATCGCAACTGCAATTTAAAAAATGGCGCTGGGGGCGTTCTAGCTGATTAACGCCAAAAATATGTTAATCAGCGGGAATCGGCAATTCACGATCGTATTCGGGCGCAAAGCAGTGACTTTCCGAAGTTTCCGTAAGCGATACGCGGCGTAAAGATAAAGCAGCCCCCTAGGGGAGTATCCTATGTTAAGTATAGCCGTCGTCATCGCGTCGAAAAAAAAAAATTTGCGTCGCTTGCGTAAAACGTCCATGAATGGTGATTTGACGTTCACTGACAGAATTTGGAGCATGCGCACTGGGATGCATTGACAGTCGACGCATGCGCAGTACGTTCGCCGCGGGATCGCGCCTAGTTTAAATAATACACGCCCCCTACCCGCCCAATTTGAAATACTCCAGCTCATTTTCGCTACGCTGCCGCAACTTTAGGAGCAAGTGCTTCATGAATAACAGCACTTGCTCCTAAAGTTTCGGCAGAGTAACGTAAATGGGAAACGTTACTCCAGATTAAAGATGCTCCCATCTACCTGAATCTGGCCCATAGTCCCTTCCCAACACTCTCTATAATATAGAATACCTAGGGTGGGAGCGTATAATGCCATGGATAGGCACCAGGAAAGGAAAATTACGGTAAGTATGATCCAATTTTCAGTTCTCCTGGTGCCTTCATGGCAGCATACCTGTGATAAATAACTAGCTGACACGGGTGGGTTTAATGCTTTAACAGAAAAAATTTAATCAGATACAGGCATAGCAGCACAAAGTGCTCTTCTCCCGAACTCTACTGTCGTAAGAGCCCTGGGATCAATGCGATAATGTTTAACCACTTCCTTACTGGGCATGTATACCCCCTTCCTGACCAGGTGAAATTTCAGCTTGCGGCACTGCGTCGCTTTAACTGACAATTGCGCGGTTGTGCGACGTGGCTCAAAAACAAAATTGGCGTCCTTTTTTCCCCCACAAATAGAGCTTTCTTTTGGTGGTATTTGGTCACCTCTGCGTTTTTTATTTTTTGCGCTATAAACAAAAAAGAACGACAATTTTGAAAAAGAAATACAATATTTTTTACTTGTTGCTATAAAAAATAGCCCAATTTAAAAAAAATAATAATTCAGTCTAGGCCGATACGTATTCTTCTACATATTTTTGGTAAAAAAAAAAAAAAAAAAAAGTTCCCAGGACATGACAACGCGTCTACTCCCTCCGCTTGTGGGTGTGGGAGGCGAGAGAGGAATCTCCAGAGCTTGGAATTCTCCTGCGTAGCAAAGAGGTCCACCTGTGGGGTCTGCCATAAATGGGAGATTTGGTTGAACATGTGGGGGTGGAGAGACCACTTGTTGTCCCTGAGTCTCCTCGATAAGACATTGGCTTCTGAGTTCATCTTGCCTGGGAGATATATTTCCCTAAGGTCTACCAGGTTCCTCTCGGACCAGAGCATTACAGGTTCCACTTCCCTCAGAAGTGTCTTGCTGTGGGTGTCCCCTTGTTTCTGAAGGTAAGAGACTATGGCTTTGCTGTCCAGACGTAAAAGCACCCTCTGCGCCTTGACCTGAGATGCAAACGAGGTCAAGGCTAGAAATGCTACCCTCATTTCTAAGGCCGCGTACACACTATCGGACATATCCGATGAAAACGGTCCGCGGACCATTTCCATCGGATATGTCCGATCGGGAGTTTGATCCGATGGCGTGTACACACCATCGGATCAAATTCCCCGCCGCCGGACGGCGCGGTGACGTGGCGGTGACGCGGCGGTGACGTTGACGCCGCCACGTCACCGCCACGTCACCGCACCAGGAAGTTAAAGGGTCACTAAAGGAAAATTTTTTATCAGCTATATAACTCCCTTTACCTTATTGCAGTGCTGTTTTCATTTCCTGCTTGTTCGTTTTTCCTCTGATTTAGAGTTCTGTCTTGTCATTTCTCCCCACTTCCTGGTTGTGTAGATAAGAAAATGTTCACAGAGTGATAACCTCTCCGTGTGGTCAGTAACGTGCTCGCTCCCTCTGATTAGACTACAGCTCTGCGTGAGAACGCTGTGTACGTCTGTGTAGACTGCAAGGAGCTGTGATATCGTGGGTGTGTCTAACACCCCAGCACCTCCTCACTATCTGAAAGTTTGCTTTCAGGCAAGCTCTCCCCTGTCTGGATCCCGCCCCCCTGGCTAAGACGAAAACTTCACTAAAGACACTGAGTTTCCAAGCAGCAGATGAAGGAGGACAAACGTTGCAGAAAAGCCAAAAGAAAAGCTAAAATCTTTCACTCTGTTTAATCATCATATACAATATCATTGCAATATAAAACTTATATTTAAATTTATGTTGCTAGTTTTTCTCCCTATGCAATAATGTATGTGCCTCCTAACAGGGCTACCACTAGGCGAATTAGGCAGCCGCTTAGAGCGCACTGCTGCCTAAGGCGCAGCCAAAGCCACTGGTGACACTGACAGTAGTAGTCCTTACCGCTGCGCAGCCCTGTGGAGGGAAAGGAGGCGCTGGGAGCTTGAACAAATCCTCGATCCAGTCAGTGGGTGGATCCATGTGCTCCCCCTCCGCCGCCTCTTCCCGCGCTCTGCGGATCTCCTACCATGTTCAGAGCGCGGATAATGACTGCCGCCGCCGCTGAGCAGCTCCTTGACCCCCCTCTCTCGGATGAACGGCCGCCCGTAGTGTGGAAGTCTGGAAGACCTGCCTGCGATCATCGGAGAGGTACTGTGAATGACAGTTCGCTGCCCGACACTGACAGCATCATGTGACGTCACTGCCTGATCGAGGGTGCCCCGAACATCCCTGCTGTGACCTCACACACAGACCTCCTGTCCCCTGTCATCATCATGCTACTCGTCACCCCCCTGTTCCTGGCATCCCACCACCCTACCAGTACTTCTAAAGCCTGTCATACATTTTATCACACCCCTGTCATCTCCATCCTCCCTGTCATCTCCCTACAACCCACCCCTGTCATCTCCATCCTCCCTGTCATCTCCATCCTCCCTGTCATCTCTATCCTGTCATCTCTATCCTCCCTCCCACCCCTGTCATCTCCATCCTCCCTGTCATCTCCCTACAACCCACCCCTGTCATCTCCATCCTCCCTGTCATCTCCATCCTCCCTGTCATCTCCATCCTCCCTGTCATCTCTATCCTCCCTCCCACCCCTGTCATCTCCATCCTCCCTGTCATCTCACTACAACCCACCCCTGTCATCTCCATCCTCCCTGTCATCTCCATCCTCCCTGTCATCTCCCTACAACCCACCCCTGTCATCTCCATCCTCCCTGTCATCTCTATCCTCCCTGTCATCTCCCTACAACCCACCCCTGTCATCTCCATCCTCCCTGTCATCTCCCTACAACCCACCCCTGTCATCTCCATCCTCCCTGTCATCTCCCTACAACCCACCCCTGTCATCTCCATCCTCCCTGTCATCTCCCTACAACCCACCCCTGTCATCTCCATCCTCCCTGTCATCTCCCTACAACCCACCCCTGTCATCTCCATCCTCCCTGTCATCTCCCTACAACCCATCCCTGTCATCTCCATCCTCCCTGTCATCTCCCTACAATTCACCCCTGTCATCTCCATCCTCCGTCATCTCCCTACAACCCACCCCTGTCATCTCCATCCTCCCTGTCATCTCCCTACAACCCACCCCTGTCATCTCCATCCTCCCTGTCATCTCCCTACAACCCACCCCTGTCATCTCTATCCTCCCTGTCATCTCTATCCTCCCTGTCATCTCTATCCTCCCTGTCATCTCTATCCTCCCTGTCATCTCCCTACAACCCACCCCTGTCATCTCCATCCTCCCTACAACCCACCCCTGTCATCTCTTTCCTCCCTCCCACCCCTGTCATCTCCATCCTCCCTGTCATCTCCCTACAACCCACCCCTGTCATCTCTATCCTCCTTGTCATCTCCCTACAACCCACCCCTGTCATCTCTATCCTCCCTGTCATCTCCATCCTCCCTCTCATCTCCCTACAACCCACCCCTGTCATCTCTATCCTCCCTGTCATCTCCATCCTCCCTGAGATGACAGGGAGGATGGAGATGATAGGTGTGGGTTGTAGGGAGATGACAGGGAGGATGAAGATGACAGGGAGGATAGAGATGACAGGGGTGGGTTGTAGGGAGATGACAGGGGTGGGTTGTAGGGAGATGACAGGGGTGGGTTGTAGGGAGATGACAGGGGTGGGTTGTAGGGAGATGACAGGGAGGATGGAGATGACAGGGGTGGGTTGTAGGGAGATGACAGGGAGGATGGAGATGACAGGGGTGGGTTGTAGGGAGATGACAGGGAGGATGGAGATGACAGGGGTGGGTTGTAGGGAGATGACAGGGAGGATGGAGATGACAGGGGTGGGTTGTAGGGAGATGACAGGGAGGATGGAGATGACAGGGAGGATGGAGATGACAGGGAGGATGGAGATGACAGGGAGGATGGAGATGACAGGGAGGATAGAGATGACAGGGGTGGGTTGTAGGGAGATGACAGGGAGGATGGAGATGACAGGGGTGGGTGGTAGGGAAGTGACAGGGAGGATGGAGATGACAGGGAGGATAGAGATGACAGGGGTGTGTTGTAGGGAGATGACAGGGGTGGGTTGTAGGGAGATGACAGGGAGGATGGAGATGACAGGGGTGGGTTGTAGGGAGATGACAGGGAGGATGGAGATGACAGGGGTGGGTTGTAGGGAGATGACAGGGAGGATGGAGATGACAGGGGTGGGTTGTAGGGAGATGACAGGGAGGATGGAGATGACAGGGAGGATAGAGATGACAGGGGTGTGTTGTAGGGAGATGACAGGGGTGGGTTGTAGGGAGATGACAGGGAGGATGGAGATGACAGGGGTGGGTTGTAGGGAGATGACAGGGAGGATGGAGATGACAGGGGTGGGTTGTAGGGAGATGACAGGGAGATGGGTGTGGGTTGTAGGGAGATGACAGGAGGGGTGGGATGGAGATGAGGGGTGGGTTGTAGGGAGATGACGGAGGATGACGGAGGATGGAGATGACAGGGGTGGGTTGTAGGGAGATGACAGGGAGGATGGAGATGACAGGGGTGGGTTGAAGGGAGATGACAGGGAGGATGGAGATGACAGGGGTGGGTTGTAGGGAGATGACAGGGAGGATGGAGATGACAGGGAGGATGGAGATGACAGGGGTGGGTTGTAGGGACTTTTTTATTTCAGTGACACCAAGGAGGGACATTCTTCTTTATTTGGGGGGGCGCACACAGCTGGTCTTGCCTAGGGCGCCAAATTGCCTAGCACCGGCCCTGCCTCCTAATCCCATCCCATCCCTCTCTCACCTCAATAAGACCTAGATCCGTTCATCCCATCCCTCTTTCAGCTCAGTGTGACCTAAATCCATCCATCCATCCGTTCATCCCATCCCTCTCTCAGCTCAGTCTGACCTAAATCCGTCCATCCATCCATTTATCCCATCCCTCTCTCAGCTCAGTGTGACCTAGATCCATCCATCCGTTCATCCCATCCCTCTCTCAGCGTGACCTACATCCATCCATCCATCCATCCGTTCATCCCATCCCTCTCTCAGCTCAGTGTGACCTAGATCCATCCGTTCATCCCATCCCTCTCTCAGCTCAGTGTGACCTAGATCCATCCATCCATCCGTTCATCCCATCCCTCTCTCAGCTCAGTGTGACCTAGATCCATCCATCCATCCGTTCATCCCATCCCTCTCTCAGCTCAGTGTGACCTAGATCCATCCATCCATCAGTTCATCCGATCCCTCTCTCAGCGTGACCTAGATCCATCCGTTCATCCCATCCCTCTCTCAGCGTGACCTACATCCATCCATCCATCCATCCGTTCATCCCATCCCTCTCTCAGCTCAGTGTGACCTAGATCCATCCGTTCATCCCATCCCTCTCTCAGCTCAGTGTGACCTAGATCCATCCATCCATCCGTTCATCCCATCCCTCTCTCAGCTCAGTGTGACCTAGATCCATCCATCCATCCATCCGTTCATCCCATCCCTCTCTCAGCTCAGTGTGACCTAGATCCATCCATCCATCAGTTTATCCGATCCCTCTCTCAGCGTGACCTAGATCCATCCGTTCATCCCATCCCTCTCTCAGCTCAGTGTGACCTAGATCCATCCATCCGTTCATCCCATCCCTCTCTCAGCGTGACCTACATCCATCCATCCATTCATCCCATCCCTCTCTCAGCTCAGTGTGACCTAGATCCATCCATCCATCCGTTCATCCCATCCCTCTCTCAGCTCAGTCTGACCTACATCCAAACGTGCGAAATTGATTTGATGAATGGATGGATGGATAGAGGACAGTTTGATACATGCAAAAGGGATTTGAGGAATGGATGTAGGTCAGACTGATAACAGTGAAAGTGAATTGATGAATGGATGGATGGATATAGGACAGTCTGATCCGTTCATCAAATCCCGTTTGCACGTATCAGAATGTCCTATATTCATCCATCCATTCATCAAATCTATTTAGCTCGTATCAGTCTGACCTACATTCCCTTTAGCTATAATCATTGTGACCTCCATCCATCCATCCATCAAATCCCTTTAGCGCGTATTAAACTCTCCTCTATTTATCCATCCATTCATCAAATCACTTTGGCTGTTATGATTTTGTCCTACATTCATCCATCCATTCATCAAATCACTTTCACATGTATTAAACTGTCCTCTATCCATCAATCCATTCATCAAATCTCTTTCGCACGCATAAGACTGTCCTATATCCATCCATCCGTTCATCAAATCACTATCGCACGTGTGGATGTAGGTCAGACTGAGCTGAGAGAGGGATTTGATGAATGGATGGATGGATATAGGACATTCTGATACATGCGAAAGGGACTTGATGAATGGATGGATTGATGTAGGTCAGAGTGATAAGAGCGAAAGGGATTTGATGAATAGATGGATGGATATTGGACAGTCTGATCCGTTCATCAAATCACTTTCGCACGTATCAGACTGTCCTATATCCATCCGTCCATTCAACAAATCTATTTCGCTGTTATCAGTCTGACCTACATCCATCCATCCATTCATCAAATCCCTTTCCCTTTTATCAGTCTGACCTATGTCCATCAATCCGTTCATCAAATCACTTTCGCAGGTGTGGATGTAGATCATACTGAGCTGAGAGAGGGATTTGATGAATGGATCGATGAAGGTCAGACTGAAGTGAGAGAGAAATTTGATGAATGGATGGATTGATGTAGGTCAGACTGATAAGAGCGAAAGGGATTTGATGAATGGATGGATGGATAGAGGAGTCTTTGATACGTGTGAAAGGCATTTGATGTATGTAGATCAGACTGATAACAGTGAAAGTGAATTTATGAATGGATGGATGGATATAGGACAGTCAGATCCGTTCATCAAATCCTTTCACACGTATCAGACTGTCCTAATATCCATCCATTCATCCAGTCCCTTTCGCTCTTATCATTCAGACCTACATCCATCTATCCATTCACCAAATCCCTTTCACACGTATCAAACTCTCCTCTATCCATCGGTCCATTCATCAAATCATTTTAGCTGTTATCAGTTTGTCCTACATTTATCCATCCATTCATCAAATCCCTTTCACACGTATCAGTATCCTCTATCCATCCATCCATTCATCAAATCCCTTTCGCACGCATCAGACTGTCTCATATCCATCCATCCATTCACCAAATCTCTTTCACTTTTATCAGTCTGATCTACATCCATCCATTCATCAAATCTCTCTCTCACCTCAGTCTGACCTACGTCCATCTATCCGTTCATTAAATTACTTTTGCACGTGTGGATGTAGGTCAGACTGAGCTGAGAGAGGGATTTGATGAATGGATGAATGGATATAGGACAGTTTTATACGTGTGAAAGGGATTTGATGAATGGATGGATATAGGACAGTTTTATACGTGTGAAAGGGATTTGATGAATGGATGAATGGATATAGGACAGTTTTATACGTGTGAAAGGGATTTGATGAATGGATGAATGGATATAGGACAGTTTTATACGTGTGAAAGGGATTTGATGAATGGATGAATGGATATAGGACAGTTTTATACGTGTGAAAGGGATTTGATGGATGGATGGATGTATGTAGGTCAGACTGATAAGAGCGAAAATGATTTGATGAATGGATGGATGTATGGAAGGGGGGGGGTTGTTGGAAATGTGCTGGGGGCAGAGGAGATAGTGCTGGAAGGGGGAGGGGGGTTGTGGGAAATGTGCTGGGGGCAGAGGGGGGCTAGTGCTGGAAGGGGGGTTGTTGGAAATGTGCTGGGGGCAGAGGGGGGCTAGTGCTGGAAGGGGGGGGGGGTTGTTGGAAGGGTGCTGGGGGCAGAGGGGGGCTAGTGCTGGAAGGGGGGGGGGGGTTGTTGGAAGGGTGCTGGGGGCAGAGGGGGGCTAGTGCTGGAAGGGGGGGGGGTTGTTGGAAGGGTGCTGGGGGCAGAGGGGGGCTAGTGCTGGAAGGGGGGGGGTTGTTGGAAGGGTGCTGGGGGCAGAGGGGGGCTAGTGCTGGAAGGGGGGGGTTGTTGGAAGGGTGCTGGGGGCAGAGGGGGGCTAGTGCTGGAAGGGGGGGGTTGTTGGAAGGGTGCTGGGGGCAGAGGGGGGCTAGTGCTGGAAGGGGGGGGGTTGTTGGAAGGGTGCTGGGGGCAGAGGGGATAGTGCTGGAAGGGGGGGGGGGTTGTTGGAAGGGTGCTGGGGGCAGAGGGGGGCTAGTTCTGGAAAGGGAAGAAGGGGCTAACAGGTTTCCAATGAATCCCACACAGACTTCTGGCATATGTCCTTTCTCATACCATGGGGGGTATTTACACATCCTCCTAAGCCCCCCAATCATTCCACCAAGTGTACATACTTTTTGTTTCCCCCTTATCAGTCCCAGCCACTCTCTCCCCCTTCTCCCTGTCCAGCTACAATGCATAGAAATGTTTACCCTGACCTGAAATCAGCGTGTGTTCCTCCTCCCCTCCTCTTGTACAGAGCTGAAGGAGAAGGGGGAGGGGAGGGGACAGCGTGTGTGAGTGAGAGAGACAGGCTTCTGCATGGACGGGAGACGCGGTGTATCTGATGATTTTGCAGACATGTCATTCCCTTTCCCTGAGCAGTCCGGTGTGAATGATGTGTCCGGGTCAGGAGAAAATTAAAACCTGTACAGATCATTCAAAAACCGGACTGTCTGGGAGAAAACAGTACAGCTGGCAACCCTAAGCACTGGGAGGAGAGAGGAGAACCTGATGCATATAGGCAGAGGGGCGTGAAGGGGTGTATACTGGGGGTGGTTTGGGCGGAGAGCTGCTAAAGTGTGCATGAGAACTTTGCTCGTTCTCATCCGCACTTGGGAAATAAAAAAATCGCTTCTGCACATGCGCGAACCGCTAAGCCTAATGGGAAGTGTAGTTCCCATTAGGCTGTGACGTTTACAACAAGAACGCGCACAGCAAAACCAGGAAGTCAGGGGAAAGAAAAGCCAGGACAGATGGAAGAAAGAATGAATGTCCGTTTAAACAGGTACAGCAATATTTTAAACAATATTCATGACGTTTTTCGTTGACATATGTGTAAAGACTATATTTTAAAGCAATAAAAAATTTTCCTTTAGTAAGGCTTTAAACACTTCCGCGCATGCGTACTAACCAGCAGACATGTCGGGCGGACAGATTCCCACCGGATAGATTTCAAAGCATGCTTTGAAATCTGTCGGGTGGAGAAATCTGTCCGCTAGCCCATACACACGAGCGGAGATGTCTGCTAAAACGGTCCATCGGACCGTTTTCAGCGGACATATCCCCTCGTGTGTACGAGGCCTAAGACGTTTAACATTATCCCTCTGGCGGGAAAGGACCATCTTCCCTGAATCCGGAATTCTCTGCAATGGGCAGCCCACCCCTGGCCACTTGCATCGGAAATAATTGTGGTCCATGAGTGGGAACCCAACTGATAGGATCGGGAGAGATTCTCTGGATTCGTCCACCAGTGCAGACTCCCGGTCATCAGTGTTGTCAAACGAATTGTCTGGGATAGATGTTGCCATCTCCATTGTGTTAAGAATCCTGTCTGGAATTGCTAGTGAGACCACAGAACTAGAGGTATGCATGAGGACATTGTGCCAATAAGGTTCAGACACTGAAGCTGACAAATGGGACCTCTGTATTGTCTTGGACCTTTTCTGAATTGATGCTCTCCATGTTCAGTTGGGGTAAAGAGACTGTGCCCAGGTGCGTATCGAACATTGCTCCTAGATAAATCATCTGTTGAGCTAATTTACTCTTTTGGTGATTCACCAACCACCCCAACTCTGATACGACTGAAGAATTTCTCTGTGGGCTATAAGCTGGTTTGGGTTGTCCGATAACAAGAGGATATCATCCAGGTTGGGGTAAATTCTTAATCCCCTCTCTCTCAGAGGGGCCAAGACAGATATCAGCACTTTTGCGAACACCCGAGGGGAGGTATAGACCAAAGGGCAGAGCCTGAAATTGCAGGTGGACATAGCCCACCGCAAACCTTAAGTACCTTTGGAAGGATGGTAGAATAGGGCTGTGGAGGTAAGCGTCCTGCAGGTCTATCAATATTAACCAATCTCCTGGATTGTATGCTTTGGATAATTGTTTGGAGCAACTTCATCTTGAAGCTTTTGAGATGGATATATTGATTGAGCCTTTAGAGATCTATTACAGGTCTACAGTAAAAAAAAATCTGTACCAGGAAAAGGGTGGAATAGAAACCTGTAAATTGCTCCGATGGGGGGACAGGTACTGCTGCCCCTTGACGCTGCAGAGACTCCATAAACTGGTTTAGGGCAAGTGCTTTCTGTGGGGAGGCCGGTGTCTGTGTTTCCTTGAAAGACGTGTGAGTAGGCTGATAAGAGAAAGTCCAGAAGTGACCGTAACGGATCGTTGATAGGACACATGGGTCTTGGCAATTGAGGCCCAGATGGGGAAAAAATTGTTTAAGCTGGGCTCCCACTGAGGCATCTCCGCCCCTTTGGCATCAAAAGGACTTTGTTCCCTCCTGGGAAGCCGTGAGGGACTTGTTCTTTCTGTAGCTGAACAACGGATTGTGTAGATCACAGCTTCTCCTACAAAATTTGCCGCCAACTTAAGCTCCTCCAGACCTTTGATTATGTTGTCTTTGGGGACGTCTTTGTGCAGGGATGTTTTTGCCAGATGCACTACAGCAGCATCAACCACGGGCATTGAGTATCCGAATCTGCCAGTGTATATAGCTTGGTTAGACAGGCTAGAGGAAACCTTTTGTCAGTTTTGTTCCACTTGTCCTCTATGATCTCTCTGATCTCCCCCATCAATGGGAAGAAGACTTGTTTTCTCTTGAGGAATGGGAAATAAGTTTTTGATTTTTGAGGAGGTTGCTCCAGGTCTTCCCAGGCAATAGCGCTTTTCACCGATTAGACAGAGGGTTGTACTTTCTGATGCAGTCAAATGAGTACTGACAGCTGACGGACCTGGGGTGTCAGGGTCTGAACCCATTGTTTGTGTAGCTTGTGGAACCGGGTGAATAGAGATCATGGCCGTTAATTCACAAAGAGAGTCTTTCATTGTTTATTTTAGTAGGTCAACCACCTATTGGCCTTCTAGTTCCCGGTTAGCTGCGTAGTCCCTGAGACAGTCCTTACAGACTAATTGTATCAGGGAGTGGAACCATGCCACATGCCCAGCGTTTTATCCTTGATGGCCGCATTGGAGGCAAAGGAGAATGATGACGTCTTTGAGATCCTGATCTTCTAGAAGATTTATGGTGGGAAGAGCGTGACCTCCGCTCAGGACTATCATGATTCTCATGGCGTCTGGAGGACTTTCTGGACCGCTTTGAAGGAACGTAGTGTTGTGACCAGTGGTGAAGATTCAGAGCAGTCTTGCAGTGCTAACAGATGTGTCCAACTCCAGTGATCTCAAAAACTGGATAAGGGCTCATGCACTGCAGCTCAGAAAAAAACAGCTTTTACAGGCTTTTGAGCTTTTACTGCGGTGCCTAAAAGCTTGAAAAAGCTTGTCCTTTTTTTGTGTTCTTTTACACGTTTTTATTGAGCTCCTTCAAGCTTTTTTGAGTTTAAGCATTTTTTTTCACAAACCCTCCCCGGCTCATTTTATATATTTTTGTGAGTATTTTCAAGCTTTTTTGAGCTTTTTCACACTTTTTTTTTTTTTTTTAGCATCTTCATACGTTTTCACGTATCTTTTCTGCGTGAGTTTGGTGGAGTTTTTTTTTTTCCAGCCTCTAAGAGCATATGCCTGTAAACCCCTTGAAAAAGCCATAGAGTGCATGGACACATTGGCTAACATGGAGGGTAGTTTCCAGGCAGAACAAAATGAGAGCTTAAAAAAGCTCAAAAGCTTGCAATGTTTTTACATGGTATTTATGTCTGATATTCGCTCTCTGAAAGGCTAGCGTGACGTACCGGTATATACTGTAACATAAAAAGAGAGCCAGAGGGCCCTTGCCGCCAGGCACTGTGGCCATCTCTCCTGTTATATCCAGAGATAACACATGCTTGGCTTCATATACAGTTATTTATTCCTAGCTAGTATGATGTACAAAGATGGTCTGGTTGCCCAATTAAATATTCTGACTCACAGCTTGATGTTCAAATGCATTTTTTAAAGCCCAGATGCACCTGTCTATAGGTGTATAGCCTATATAGAATCAATTCCTTGTTAAAAGAACAATATTAACATTGGCCATTTAACCATTTTGCAAAGAGTACGAGTAACTTTCCTCTATTTCATACTTAATATATTAGCTTACAACTTCTGTAACTATTAAATCTTCTGACAATTTAATATAGATTTGGCAGCTCTCCAGTCTTTGGTGAGATATATTATCATTTTCGGATCATTTTAATCTTGTAACAGTTTTTATCTCTTTCTATAGGTTTGGCAGCTCTCCAGTCTATTTCCATTCAATATAATTAAAGGATTAAAAAAATATATATATTAGCCTGCTCTTTCACAGCTCCTCGTCTCCAGGTGCTGGTTAGAATAAAAAGATTTGCAGTCATGCCACTCAGACAGTTGCTTAGCAACCTCAGAGTCAGCTGTAAACTCCTAAATCGTCACTTGACTTTGATAAAGAGGAAAATTTGTTTTTGGTTGGAAAGAATTGTTTGCTGAAGTTCATGCAAAATATACCCTGGGCACTCCTTTTTATATAGCGCTGATTCTCTAATCTCACATGGAAGTCAAACTTCAAAACTCTTCTATCCCTTTTGTGCTCTAATTATATTGCACCATGATATAGAGGATGTGCCAATCATGTTGCCGCCAATCAATATAGTTTCAACGCTTTTAAAGCAGCACTTGGTGATTCCACTGATTCCTTGTGCAAGAGCAAAAATGGCACTGACTTAATGGCAAAAACAATCTGCTGTGCTGCACACACACCCCACCTTTCCAAGCTTGTGCTGCCACTAACACAGCACTTGCTCCAATGGGGTCGATATCTTGTGACATAATGCCATGGAAGTAAAAAAAAAAGTGAAAAGTGACTCTTATTCAAAAAATAAGAGGGAACAATTACCCATAATGGGTGCATGTTGTCCATAGCTATCAAAAAAGACAACATACAAAAAAACTAGGAAATGCAACAAACACAAATTGACCTGATTGTACACTCTCCAGAAGATCAAACGTCTAATTTGAAGTTCTGGGGCCTGTCTAATTTGAGAGCGATGCAATCAGTGACTCAGATCCTTTACAGCATAAAATCAATGTATTTATTATAGACAGAGGTGAAAATCCAGAAAGCAAGCAGCTTACATGTTTCAGGCCTCATGGGGCCTTAATCATAGCTACAAACACAAATAACACACTTCACTTTATAACTGCACTCTGATTCTCCAGGGGCGGTATTCAACAATTAACTCATTGGAGGCTCGTATTAGCATGTTCATTACATGCAGAGAAAATAGCAAAGACAATATACAGATATGTATATGAAAGACAGCAAAAGAACAACACAGGAGAGAGAGCACATAGCAAGGCAGGTGGCAGACAAACATGCTAATAATAAATGAAGATATACAAAGTTTAAAGAAAGAATAATAATACCTCTAAGACCAAGAGAGGTAAGCTAGTGCAGATACAGGTCAAAGTCACACCTGAGATTTAAGCCCTGTACACACGGCCGGGATTCTCATCAGGAAAAAAACTGTTTTTCCTGACAAGATTCCTGGCAAGATTTTCTTGCCGGCCGAGTGTACAGACGTATGATTCAAAAGAACCGTGTTCTTTTGAATGGCACGAACGCGGTGACGTCATCGACTACGATGAGCATGGGCACGTCACATTGGATGCCGTCGCCGCCATCTTGCTTCACCCTACCTATGCCTTGGAAGCTACTGAGGATGCGTGGGTTTCCATGGAGGCAGGTAAGTATACACACACACGCACAGGTTTCTCGGCAGGAAAACACTGCCAAGAATCACGACGAGAAAATAGAGAGCAAGTTCTCGTTTTTTCTCGTCTAGATTCTGGGCAGTTTTCTTGACGAGAAACCACAAAGCCCCGTACACAGGCACGGTTTAATCGACAAAATAGCTCTGCCAGCAGTTTTCTTGCCGAGAAAACTGTGCGTGTGTAAGAGGCTTTAACCTCTGTAGTGCTCGACTCTGCAATCTATAGAGCCACCATACCTCCCTCTCTACAAGTCTCTGATGTCTGTCACCCCCTTCCCCGGGGGTCGCTGCTTTTCTCTCAATGCCACAAAACCTACCAATTAGTACTACCTCCACGCTTCTCCCTAAATTGTTTGGCAACATTGGAGATGTACTGTGCTGTGCTTTTTCATTACTGGAATCACAAAAATGCTCTCCTATGTGGGTTCTTAATGGTCGAGTCCTACTGCCGACATGTTGCAGATGGCAAGTAGTACAAAAAAATAAACAACAAAATTTGACCCACAGTTCATGTACTGATTGATCTTAAACCTCTCACCAGTAACACAGGATACAAATGTATTTGTAAGTGCATTCAGATTGCAATACTTGCAAGTATTAACCCAATAAATGGAAAGAGCCAGGATAAGAGTGAGGAGAAAGAAGGGATCCAAAAAGTAGGAGCCCTGTGGCTGGAAAACCTGCAACCTCCTTTTAGTATTCAATATAACTGTTTGTCTGAATACATAATGGGCCTAATTTGATATACATTAAAGTTGATTTAAACCTGAAAACTTTAGCCGGCTGACTTTTTACCGCCGGGAAACTCGAGGGGAAAACCGAATCTGCTTGGTAACTTTTTCCCTCTACACACGACCAGGTTTCCCGACAGGAAAACTGCCATGAGAGCTTTGGTTGGGAATCCTGGCCCTGTGTATGCTCCATCGCAGTGTTTCCCATAGGAAAACTGACGGGTTAAAAACTGCCGGGAATCCCGGCGGGAAAAAAAAAGAGCTGGTTCTCTTTTTTCCCGGCAGTTTTCCTGTCGGGAAAATTGCGATTAAGCATATACGTGGCCAGTTTTCACGCCTAAAAGCTCTCATGGCAGTTTTCCTGACGGGAAAAACGGTCTTGTGGACGAGGCTATACACATGGCTGGTTTTCTCGGCCAAAACCCTAATGTTTTTTTTTTTTTTTTATTTGTCTGAATTTCTCACTTCCTGTTTCTCCTCAGTAAGCTTGCCCCCATCATCCGAGCCGTTCTGGCTGGGGGTTAGTCAGCGTGCTCGCCCCCTCCCTTGGGACTGCATCCCTGCAGGGAACGCAGCGTCTCTCCGCAGGGATATAGTCCCAAGGGAGGGGGCGAGCACGCTAACCCCCCAGCCAGAACGGCTCGGATGATGGGGGCAAGCTAACTGAGGAGAAACAGGAAGTGAGAAATTTAGACAAAGAAAAAAACATTTAGAAGGGAAATCGAAGGAAAGGGTAAGTGAACCAACAATGCACTAGCTTAAAGGAACCTATTTAGAAAATAAAAAATTAACCTTTACAACCCATTTAACCCTAACCTAATTCCAAAATGTAAACCTGTAAATGCAGGATGATACCAAATGTATCAGCTCTGAGTCTTCACAGTATTGCACTCAATACAAAAGTGCCCACTTCCTGAACCAACTGCTTCAAGTAAAAGTCATGAATTTATATTGAATAACAGTTTAGTAAAATACGGTGAAACACATAGCATTTTCCTACATTGTCATGTCTGACTGACAGCTTACAATTTGTCCAGGTTTTCCAGGAGAGGAGCATCAAAATGGAAAATGAAGTTTTAACCTGAAAACAAGACAAGTTTAGCAACAGGAAATACAATACTTGAGTATAAATGTTGTGAAAGAAGATTTGAAAGAGGCCTAGGAGTACAAGCACTATACCCAGAAATTTAAATATTAACAAATATATTTGTTCTGAAAATTTGCAAATTTCTGATTTGCCTGGGTGCTGATTTTGCCCAAGTTTTCAAAAATGCCCAAAAACACTTAAACACTGGCGCCAGCGTTTTTTGCGTTTTTTAAAAAAAAAAAAAAGAAAAAAGCTACACTCAAAAACGCTGATTAAAGCTATTGCAAAAACGCTAAAAACGTTGAAAGGCTCTCTGCAAAGCTACTGGCGTTTTTTTATATCCTTTATCAGCTTCAGTGCAATGCAATGAGTAAATTAGATTGTCTAGATTAATAAATAGCACGATTTTTCATGGATCACACTCATATGCATGCAAGTTTTCAGGCAAATTGAATAGTCTCAGTAAACAATGTAATGTGATCATTGATATCATAGGGATAACATTTGGTAATCTCCATCCTGGGTGGACGTCATATGACGTTCTGGGCTTTGCGGGAGGATATCTGAATAATGCATGCAGCTAGAGGCATCATTCAGATATCCATGTCTTTAGCCGGCGATCCTGCGCACCATAAGAAAGATCATAGCGGCGGGTTCCTCCACTTGATCGTTCTTATAGGTGGCGGGAGGGGACATCCCCCCCCTCCCGCTGCCATCCGGTGCTTCTCCAGGCTCTCCCGTGCTATCAGGGCCTGGAGAAGGAATCGTCCGGCACAGGCAGGAAGCATAAAGATGACTGGTGACCAGATGGTGACGTCATCACATCGCGCCCGGGCCTCTGACGGTACCTGTAAGTAAAAAAGCCGCGATTCCGGCTAGTCAGCAACACTGATCATGAGATCGGTGAAATTTTTTTCACCGCTCTCATGCTTTCCAGCCTGGAGGAGAGATTATTATTATTATTATTATTATACAGGATTTATATAGCGCCAACAGTTTGCGCAGCGCTTTACATCAGGGAAGACAGTACATTCACAATACAAATCAAAACAGGAGGGATCAGAGGGCCCTGCTTGTAAGAGCTTACAATCTAGAAATGTGGGGTCTTATTGACCCTGCATCTCTCTATAAAGAGGACCTGTCACACACATTTCCTATTACAAGGGATGTTTACATTCCTTGTAATAGGAATAAAAGTGATAAAAAAAAAAAGTGTAAAAAAATAAATAAGTAAAAAAAAAACAATAAAAAAAATTGAAAAAAAAATGTCTCTGGTAGCTCTTGCGCAGAAGCGAACGCACACGTAAGTCCCGCCGACATATGTAAACGCGGTTTAAACCACATATGTGAGGTGTAGCCGTGTGCGTTAGAGTGACAGCAACAATTCTAGCACTAGATCTCCTCTGTAAATCCAAACTGGTAACCTATAAAAAAATTCAAAGCGTTGCCTATGGAGATTTGTAAGTACTGAAGTTTGGCGCCATTCCATGAGTGTGTGCAATTTTAAAGCGTGACATGTTGGGTATCTATTTACTGGGTGTAACATAATCTTTCATATTTTACAAAAAAATTGGGCTAACTTCTGTTTTGTTATTTTTTTAATTCATGAAACAATTTTTTTCCAAAAAAAAGGCGTTTGAAAAATGATTGCGCAAATACCGTGCAAGATAAAACATTGCAATGACCGTCGTTTTATTCCCTAGGGTGTCTGCTTAAAAAAAATATATAATGTTTGGGGGTTCTGCGTAATTTTCGAGCAAAAGAATGATGATTTTTACATGTAGGAGAGAAGTGCCAGAATAGGCCCGGTATTGAGGTGGTATAAAAGCCCGGTATTGAAGTGGTTAAATCATGATTTAAATCATTAGTAAAAAGGCTTGATTTAAATCAACTCGATTTAAATCATAATTTTTAAAGAGAAACTGTCATCTCTGTCCCACATCAGCTCCTCCTCTGACCCTCTGTGGACTCACTGACAGTCTCATTCACTTTAACGGGATGGCTGCTGATGCGGCAGTGACACAACAAGGTGAGGGACGTGGTGGCAGCAGGTGAGTGGATGCCCGTAAACAGGCGCTGCCATGTTGGATCTGAAAAGACAGGTGCTCTTTAAATTTAAGGACTCTTTTGCTGGTAGTGCGAAACTGTGCGAATGCATCAATGCAGTGCATGTTATCTTAGTTTTTCAAAAATTGCAATATTGCCGAATATACAGCCTCATGCTACATAATTAAGCTCCATTTCATGCTGAATAAACAAAATCATCAATGTATATTAAATAGAAAACCATCTTTAGGTAGATTTTTACTCCAAAGGCATTTTGTTACAATAAATTTGATAAAAACCCAAAAAATCTGATTTTAAATAAAAAAAAATCTGATTTAAATTAAGAAAAATTGATTTGTTTGGGGGATTTTTTTTTTTTTTTTTTTTAAATCGATTTTTATCCACCCTGGTTCCCAATAACTGTATTTGACAGAATGGCTGTAAGATAAAGTATCATAAAAAAAACTAGCTGCTGACACAGGTTCAGAACATTTGTAAACGTACAAGCAATTGTGCTAAGGAATATTTATTAACAGATATCAGGCAGAAAGGAGTTAAAGGGGTTCTTCACCCTAGGAACAAAAAAATAAAAGTCGGCTACAAATATTATAGCTGCTGACTTTTAATAAATGGACACTTACCTGTCCAGGGATCCAGCGCTGTCCCCACTCAAGCCAGTTCTTTACCAGTCTTTGAGCCCCCGGCATCTTTAATGTGGGAATCCGGCGGTGACTCTTTGCAGCTTCACAGTCGGCTTCCCATTGAGCATGTGCAAGCCGCTCTGTGTGTAGTGAATGGTCTAACATTATTCTGGGACCTGTGCCTCAAGGCAATCCAAATGGCAGTGGGAGTGGTTACCTTTCACCCTTGCCCGCTTCCCAAAAAACAAAAGCGGTCCAAAGGTGGTAGAGAAGGGGGAGGAGGTGCAAAAGCAGAACTTTTTGGGTGAAGTTCCGCTTTAATGTTGAGAGAGATATTAAATTAATCTCTATAGGATTGTTGTTTGAGGGTACACAGGGCTTTTTTTTCAGGTGGAACTTGGTGGAACTCAGTTCCACCACCTCTGGCTCAGACCCTTTGGTGTGTGAAAATAAATGTATTGATAACAATAACAATACATAAATGGTGAAGTCCAAAAATCCACAGCAGTGAAAGTGAAGTCCTTGTGAGGATGGTGTTGGGGTACACCAATCAAAAAACATAAATGGAAGTCCATCAACAATTGTGGAATCAATGGATGTAGGACGACTTCATAAATCCTCAGACAGGATGGCACTTAAGTCAGAACAGAGATAATATGCTCTTACCGGAAACGTAGGACCTGTCTGTCATGAACAGCAGATCAGTAAGGCCTATGGACTCCTGTGGCACAATCAGCTGGGCTCACTCAGACATAGTGGAAGGAATTCCAATCTTCGGTGGAAAACCAGACGTGCACGATGTCCTTGTTGCGTTGATGGTTGATGCCCCAGTTGAAGTCCCTCTAGGACGAAACGCGTATGGCTTGGTTTTATACCTTTTCCCGCATTGCTTTTTTATATTTGTGATCACTTTTATACCATGGTTTTATTACAATAAAACGTTATCTTATTTATCTGCACCATTGGGGTTGCGTTGTTCTTTTGTCTTCCCCTCTCCATATGGTGTTTGGAGCAATCCAGTTATTTCCACCCGACTCATCCCAGGATTGTACCTTTGCTTTTCCACTCCTCTGGAAAACGCAACAAGGACATTGTGCACGTTTGGTTTTCCACAGAAGATTGGAATTCCTTCCACTACGTCTGAGTGAGCCCAGCTGATTGTGCCACAGGAGTCCATAGGCCTTACTGATCTGCTGTTCATGACAGACAGGTCCTACGTTTTTCCGGTAAGAGCATATTATCTCTGTTCTGACTTAAGTGCCATCCTGTCTGAGGATTTATGAAGTCGTCCTACATCCATTGATTCCACAATTGTTGATGGACTTCCATTTATGTTTTTTGATTGGTGTACCCCAACACCATCCTCACAAGGACTTCACTTTCACTGCTGTGGATTTTTGGACTTCACCATTTATGTATTATCATTGTTATCACTTTTGTTTGAGTTTCACAGCGCTACATTTATTTTCACATTCCTTTTCAATTTTCGTCAAATTGTAGTGTAGTCGCTTTAGTTTTAATTTATACACATTTTTTTTGCTTTTCACCTTGGTAAGCGCAATATTTTCTTTATTTGTAGCAGACCCTTTGGTGCCTGCTCACCAAAATCACTTGTAAACACAGAAGTCTGGTTTCTGTGTTTACAAGTGACAGCTCTGCACTCTGTTTGCATCCCTCTTTAACTCTGCACCCTGTATGTAACACAATACTGGTATTTAATGCCTCTTTAAGACCCCCCTACTGTTTCTGAGGTGTGTGTGGGGGCAGAGGTTTGGGGGGGTAGGCATGGTTGAGTTCCAGCACCTATTGTTTGAGGAAAAAAAGGCCCTGTGGGTACATATATTTTTCTAGCTTTGCCACATGGATCCAGTGTCCAATACAGGTGTTTTTTTTTATTATTATTATTATTTTTTTACCAAAAGAGGTAGGTGTCCATTGGTCTGGGGCTGGAGTTTTGAGAGGGAGAAACTTGTTTTTTGGCCCTAAACTGCGGTAATCGCGTGGGGCATGCCAGCTAATTTTAACAGAGCCCGCATGCTCAAAGTTCTCTTGCCATTTAATACTAGCACATTTGCTCACCTCCCAGTGTAATATTTGTAAATTTGTCAAACTGGAATATTAAAAACAAGCATGCAACACTACTGAATTTAGGACAAACTCTTAAAACAAAAAAGGGGGGGGGGGGGTGACAAAAATAGGTCAGAGTTTGTAATACCAGCCATAATAAAGAACAAGGCCTTATTATTTCTAACTTGGTACCCTCCTGTAGATTCCATAATTGCTATTATATAGTTGTGATCATCTTCCCATGGTCAAATAAACAGCACTACTTTCTTTCCTTCTATTTTAAATTAGTTCTTGGACACATCATTACTCTGGAGATGAGTCTTAAACCTGAAAGGTTAATAGCAAGAAAAAGAGAGACAATTTTACTGCAAACAGTATCTGTCCTTTGAGAGGTTTGTTTAATATGTCGTTCAAGAGTAGTTATCAGGCGTTTGTAAACACATTTTAAGCCAAATATTAACATAATTTCATAGCTTAATACACAAAAGCTCATACCGAGATATGATAGAAATACAAAGGTAATTCAATGTACTAAGTTCTTAATGTACTGGTAATTAATTTGTATAGTGTGCAAACTATTTATATAGTTCTCACATATTTTTGTCTTTTCTCTGTAAGTTTTGTTGTTTTGGACTTTAGCATGCCTTTTGGATGGCAGGATCACAAGGAAAAAAATGGAATGATGTGGACTCTGATTCTGGTGAGCATAAATCAACAGATGAAACACCTTCAGACAAAGTTTTCTGGAAGAGCACATCAGGGATCCTGGGCATTAAGAAACACTATTCCAATCTGGCCTATAGCTATGCAGAAACAGCGGGGTTGTAATAAATATGCTGAACTGGCCTTGAAGATATGCTTTGGTATTTATAAAAAAATCCATAGAGGAACAAAATTACTATTAATGTTCTCAGATATTTAAGAACTGGATATCATAGACATAGGATTATGCATGTCTAATTTTTAAAACTGCCATAACATAAGTTTGATATGTTTCTTGTTTAATTTAGTCTTAAAGTGTTTGTAAACCTTAAATTAGTTTTTTTACATAAAGATAACACACATGTCTATACTTACTTGATCTGACCCTTTTCCATGGGGGCACCAATGCAGGCTTGCTCCTGAGTCCCGCTGCTGGGTCCATTGACAAAGACAGCAGAACAAGGCCCCCCCTCCCCTTCCCCACTCCCATGTTATAGGATTTGATTGACAGCAGCGGGATCCAATGGCTCTCACTGCTATCAATCTGTTTAATGCGGAGAGCAAGAGGGGCATTGAGCCACTGCGCTTGTGCACATTGCTGGATCAGATCAGGCTCCCATGTCACAGGATTTAATTGACAGCAGCAGGAGCCAATGGCTCCCACTGCTATCGATCTGTTTAATGTGGAAAGCAAGAGGGGCATTGAGCCACTGCGCTTGTGCACATTGCTGGATCTGATCAGGCGCAGGTAAGAAAAAGGGGGTGTCTAGCGGGGGGGGGGGGGGGAGCAGAGCTGCAGCACAAGGCTCTTCTCCATAATGCATAGAATGTCACCTCATTAACAAAACAAAGGGCAAATTCTCATGCAAAGCTAACAGCCTCATTTGCTTTTGGTAAATTAACTACTTCTCTCAAATGGGGCCACCACATACTCACATTGTGTTCTTGTCTCTTTTTTGATACTGAGAGGATCTTTTTATAGAAGAGTTGTTTTAGTGTGCCCGAGAGGTACAGGAACAACGTTTATCCCCACTGCGGCAGCCTGTTGACGTCAATGGCAGACTGCAGCTGAACAGGGCTGAATACTCTACTGAGTAGTACTGGTCTGTGTTTTAGGTCATGTACATTCAATTTATTTTTATTAGTTTATACAAAATGTTTACATTTATACACGATTTATTACAATATGCATTTGTTCATTTCTATTATATATTAAAGAAATTAAATAAAAATAATAATAAAAAAAGAATGTTGATTATTATGTTTTAGCTTCTTTATCCTCAATAACTACTACAATAATGCTCATGTATCCCTACTCTCTTCCATACCAATTCACCCTATCCTAAGGGGGGGGGGGGGGGAGAGAAACATTTATCTCCCCCTTTATATCTCCAGAATCCCTCTTCTTTCGTCTTTCATGTTATTTTTGATTTATAGATATTCTTTCATGCTTGTCAAGGACCGAAATTCATCCCATTTTTGCCATATTCCTGGCATTTGATTCTTTATATATCCTTATTCTCTTCTCTTATCTGTCTTTCCATATATTGTATTTTGTTCATTTTATATATCCATTCTATTACAGTGGAGCTTTTAATTTCTCTCCATGTCATGTGGTGAAGAATGTCCATTTTAATACTCTTTATTGATTCTGTAATCAGGGATAGCAATGAGATATCTATAGGAGTCCTCTCTACTCCTGATACTTTCTGATATATCTCAAATATTTTATTCCAAAAATTATTCACCAGATGACAACCGTACCGTACCGTAACACTCTAAGAGACCCGGAAGGGAGTAATAAATCATATATCTTAGATATTTTTGTTAGTTAATACTTGTTCCAATTTCGTTTTTGATGTATTTAGTTGATGATATTGTAACCATTGATGTTTATGTTCAGATCCGAAATCTTGCATTTTTGGCAGTTTACCATCCACTTTTATTTCCAGGTCTTAAATGTGGTTTTATCCAAGGGAGGGCTTTAAGTTCACTTTTGGGCGCAGATTGAGCCAGGAAATAATGGACATATCTTGAATTGTATGAGATAGAACAGTATTGATAATCCACAATATATTCAGAATATATTGAACTATTACTGGTTGTTGATTCTGAACTTAACAGGTTAATTGAAAGATGTTAATTGATGTTAATCACCTCCAGCTACCTGGCTGTAGTGATAAAGCTTGCTGTGATTGCATTCTATTGTCTATTGTGCTACTTAAGTCTGCTACTGTGGTGATGTGGATTTTAGCTTGGTAGACGGTATAGTGTGAAAGTTCTATTGATAATAGATGTGGAATGTGACTTAGCACCAAGGTTAGACGTCTGACTTATGTTTACTAAAGGAATGTGTATTAGAGGCTCGTTAGCACCCATTGTGTGATGTTGTGGTTGGAGTGTGCCATTGTCCCTTTGATTACTGCAGCATGCTTTTTGGTGTATAAAAAGAGCCTGAGTTTGTCATTAAAAGCTATTCATTTGGAACCAGAGAACAGAGTTGTGTGTCTCATTTCTGGGGCAATTCTTATGGGTTGCGTTTGTCTGCTGGATTGTGGAGTGTCGAAAAACTGTCGTGGGTTGGTGGAATGGAATATCGTAAACGGCGTTAACCCCTGAATGTTACAGTGTTCTTCTAATTTAACCCATTGTTTATCCTCTATCTTGTGATGTCAATCTATAATCCTAGTCAAGGAGGCTTCTTGTAAATATTTAGAGAAGTCAGGTAATGCTTATCCTCCATTTTTCTTTTTGGCCCAAATAAAGCTTCCTATTGCTTTTCTTACTTCATTCATTATTTTTTTTGAGATGACTAAGGGTACTGTTTGGAATTTATATAATAATTTTGTCTATATGTCCATTTTTACTCTATTAATTCTTCCCAACCCTGAATATATAAATTTTTCATAGTTTTGCAATAATTTCATTACTTTTCTGATTGTCGCGTTGTAATTCAATTCTTGTAGCTGATTTAAGTTACTCGGGATATATATTCCCAAATATTTAATTGCTTCTTGTTGCCAGTTAAACGGAAAGTCTTTTTACAATAATAACTGTGTTTTTTCTGTTAGTGACACATTTAACATTTCATTTCAGATTTATCATAATTAACTTTAAAGGTACTTAATTCCCCAAATCGTTAAAATTATTTTATTAAATTTGGTATTGTTATAATGGGGTTAGTCATGTATATTAGTAAATCCTCTGCATATACTGCTGTTTTATATTCTTTATCTTTGAAAAAAGGGGGGAAGTAGGTGGAAGAATGTTTCCCAATAGAGATTGATAGATACTCACAATCCTGAAATGAAAAGTATATAAAAAGAAATGAACAAGAAGGGTTGAGGAAAAGCCTCCTCCCAGCTTTAAGGATTTTAATGTGAGATATCAATCCTGGTAATAAGGTAGGCACACCAAACACGTACGTTAAATATCAAAATTAGAAAATTTAATTTACATAAAAACAAATTTTTATACATATAGAACAAAGTGATTGAAAGACGACCACAATATTTACAGAAAGGCACAGACGGAGTTTTGTACACTATTGCCAACTAGTTTCGCATTAATATGCTTCTTCAGGGCTTTGCACCTCGGTCTCTTCTGAGAGATAGTCGTCTGTATGTAACAATAGATGCCATTAATACAAAACAGCAAATATAGCAAATTTGTATAAAATTATTCATACAAAGTATCAACATTTCACCAAAAATTAATAATAAATAATATATAAACATCAAGCAATATATATAGGAAAGTGTGCTTACCAATCCTGTCTGCGAATCAGTGTGACTAGACATAAAGTCAAAAACGCCCCTCCCATCCCGGCAGCATAGGACCAGATCAAGAACGGGAAAGAAAACCTGTGGAAGCCAGATCCACCTGGTCATGCAATGTGGGTGATAGGGTGTTGAGGTTTAGTACCATTCCCAGACTTGAATTCTGAAAATTATCAAAGATGGATGTATAGAAAAATTATCCTAAATTAATAGTAAAATATTCTTGATTTATGTTATTTATATCTAGAGATGCACAAGCATTTGATTTAATTTTAATTTTAATTAAAATTAATTATATGTTATTATTAATTAATTATATATCAAGGCTAAAAGATTACTAAGTTTCCTAAAGGAATGCAGTTAATAGAGTTATTTGACTAACTGGTGGATATACTACACTATAATATATATATCTCCAAAGTAGATATCCAACAGCTATATCCTAATTTGTCACTAGGTGGTGTTTTAAACAATAATATATTGATGTTCCCTGGCAGTGTTGTAGATTGCCTCTTAATTACTACTATCCAAAGGAAGTAGTCACAACAAGTAGAGATCAATATTAATAGTAGGGATAAAGTTAGCATCAACGTTACCTAACAGGTAAAAAAGTGTCACTCTAGGTACATTAGTAGAGGAATAGAGTATGTTGCAGACTACATAATTACATATATGACAAAAGATATAGAAGTTGTTACCTTCTTTTGAAAAAAGGAACTGATAGGAGTTGTGGAGTGTGTAGAGTCCTCCAATTAAAGTATGCCCCAAGTTCCGAGGATGGTAGTACACCTCGCGCATCCAGAGCGGCGTCTGACATGTGAATTGTCAGCGCCGCTTTTGAACGCTCACCCTTACCGGAAGTGAAAGGTCACTAGTGACCTCTGACATCACTTCCGGTCCGTGCGTCCCAGCAGATGCGCACGCAGACCCGGAACTGAGGATAATCAAGCGGGCGTGAAGCGCAAACAAAGACGCCGCACGTCCCCACGAATAACCACTGCTCATTGGCAAACAGCCAATCCAAGGCAGGTAGGTGGCGCATTCCCTCCGTCAGACATGACGGAGGGAGGGGGGGCGTTCCCTGGACATCAGGTTAGCCTTCCCCTGGGACGCACGATCAGCCACACAAAAACAATTCCCACTCAGATATCAATCCAAGCCAGCCGAAATCAGTGGGGCGCTTGTCACCTAAATCAAAGCAGGATATTAGCAAAACATTAGCATCTCTTTACAAATAAATTACATTTTTATATCAAATATATACATCACCGTAATATACGATAGATATTTAATGCGGTATTTCTGATCGATAGACTCAAATTTGGGTTAATAGTTCTTTTGGGTATCAGTATACTGACAAAGTAGACAAAGACATTATGAGCAAATAAATAAATAAATCAAAATTAGGAAATAAAAATAAAAATAAAAATAAATACCTATATTACACAACAGCTGTTCTTTCAAAGATTATTGGGGATTAATAGTAACTTCACACCTATTTGCCACAATTACCATATATATCCTTGAAAAAAGCACAAATAAACCGTGACCATTAAGCATATATGCATTGATATTTTGTTTTTATTATCAAAGGAAGGACCGGTATGACAGTGAGGTATTCAAGCCTGGAGGGTAGGTTGCTCTCTGGTTGAATATCCAGCGTGCTTCGCGTTGTAGGATCTTTTTATCGAAGTCACTACCCCTTTCTGGCATTGAGATTACCTCTAGTGCAAAAAAGGATAGAAACAAAGGATCATAACTATGATGTAATCCTATATGGTTGCATATTGGAGTGTATAGAAGGCCAGCATCCAAATAGTATAGGTGATCCTGGATTCTTTTAGCAAAGGGGCGTTTGGTCTTTCCGATGTAGAAAGCACCACACCGGCAGCTAGCCAAATATACAATGCCGATGGTGGTGCAGTCCGCAAAGGTTTTAGATTTCAGGAAGCCTCCTCTTGGCAATGGACATCCATCACCTTCTTGAATCCAAGGGCAGTATTTGCAGTTCCCACATCTATAGGTTCCAAAACCACCCGAGGCTTCTACACTTACTAGTTCGGGGGTAAGATGACTATGTATCAGGTTATCTTTGATCGATCTAGATTTCCTGTAGACAATTTGTGGCCTCCCAGAAACATACTTAGAGAGCACAGGGTCCTCCGCAAGGAAATGCCAGTTGTTATTAATTATTTTGCGGAAAACTTCCTGATTGGTACTAAAGGTCGTGACTAGTTTGGTGGTAGGATTGGATTATTTTTTCTTGTTGTTGAACAGTAGTGTTTCACGTGTGCTTAGTTTAGTTTTTGCATAGGCCCTTTTCAAGACTTTTTTGCTGTAACCTCTTTTTAGAAGGCGCTCATAAAGGGCATGTGCTTCTCGCTCAAAATCCTCCTCTTTCGTACAGTTACGTCGTATTCTGAGATATTGACTATAAGGGATACTTTGTTTCAGAGGCCGTGGGTGGGAGCTAGAATAATGTAGAATTGTGTTACCAGCTGTCTCCTTCCTATAGAGGTTGCTGTAAACCGTGCCATCCTTACTTAGAAACAGTCTCAGATCCAGAAATGGGATACTATTAGTATCCGACTGAATAGTGAATTTCAAGTTAAAGTCATTAATGGACAGGTACTGCATAAATTGAGACAGTAATTCTGCCGAGCCTGTCCAGATGACCAGCACATCATCGATATACCTCCGCCATAAAAGGATATGGCAGAGGTAGATCATGGCGGCGTCATCTGAAAAGATGGCCCTCTCCCACCCCCCCAGGTAGGCATACGATGGGGCACACAAAGTCCCCATCGCAACCCCCTGTACCTGGAGGTAAGTGATAATTTTCAGAATTCAAGTCTGGGAATGGTACTAAACCTCAACACCCTATCACCCACATTGCATGACCAGGTGGATCTGGCTTCCACAGGTTTTCTTTCCCGTTCTTGATCTGGTCCTATGCTGCCGGGATGGGAGGGGCGTTTTTGACTTTATGTCTAGTCACACTGATTCGCAGACAGGATTGGTAAGCACACTTTCCTATATATATTGCTTGATGTTTATATATTATTTATTATTAATTTTTGGTGAAGTGTTGATACTTTGTATGAATAATTTTATACAAATTTGCTATATTTGCTGTTTTGAATTAATGGCATCTATTGTTACATACAGACGACTATCTCTCAGAAGAGACCGAGGTGCAAAGCCCTGAAGAAGCATATTAATGCGAAACTAGTTGGCAATAGTGTACAAAACTCCGTCTGTGCCTTTCTGTAAATATTGTGGTCGTCTTTCAATCACTTTGTTCTATATGTATAACAATTTGTTTTTATGTAAATTAAATTTTCTAATTTTGATATTTAACGTACGTGTTTGGTGTGCCTACCTTATTACCAGGATTGATATCTCACATTAAAATCCTTAAAGCTGGGAGGAGGCTTTTCCTCAACCCTTCTTGTTCAATTCTTTTTATATATTCTTTATCTTTGATAATAATCCCTTGTATATCTTTGTTTTTCCCTTTTGAGTTCCATTTGATATTTCTATGTACTCCAATAACATTATGTTTGTTCTTGTTTTGTCCCGTCCTACTAAGCATTTTTGGGCCCATTCCTATCTGAACTAATGTTTCTTGTAAGAACTGCCATCCTGCCCTATCAAATGCTTTCTCAGCATCAATGGCTAAAATACATGTTGGGATGGCAGTTCTCTAAACATATTCTACCAATGTACAAGTTTTTATAATATTATCCCTTGTTTATCGCCCTTTCGTAAAACCTGTTTGATCTAGATTTATATACTCAGGTGAAATCTATTAGAGATAATCTTAAGCCCTGTACACACGATTGGTTTGTCCGATGAAAACAGACTGATGGACTGTTTTCATCGGACAAACCGACCGTGTGTGGGCCCCATCGGTTTGTTTTTCATAGGTGAAAAAAATAGAACATGTTTTAAATTTTTCCTATGGATAAAAAAACGATAGAAAAAAATGATCGTCTCTGTGGAAGTCCATCTATAAAAAATCCATGCATGCTCAGAATCAAGTCGACGCATGCTCGGAAGTATTGAACTTCATTTTTCTCAGCACGTCGTAGTGTTTTACATCACGCGTTTTGGCACGGTCGGATTTTTGACTGATGGCGTGTAGGCAAGACTGATGAAAGTCAGCTTCAACGGATATCCGACGAAAAAATCCATCGGATTAGATTCCATCAGATATCCGATCGTGTGTACGAGTATAGTCTTATATCAATATTTGTCAGAGAAATTGGTAGGTAAATATTGCGTAGTGTGTGATCTTTCTCAGGTTTTGGAATTAATGTTATATGGGCTTCCATACTTTGTGGTGCAAAAATTTGTGTTTTAGATATGGAGTTGTATGTTTTTTTTTTGTTTTTTTTTAAGGATGGGTATTAGTATATCTTTAAATGGTTTATAAAATCTGGAAGTATATTCATCTGGTCCCGGGCTTTTGCCCAGGACCAGTTCGAAGATAGCTTGTTGAATTTCCTCCAATAAGATTTCTTTCTCCAGTTCTTCCGTTATTTCTCTTGAGAATATGGTTAGAGCTGTCTCTTTTTATATATTTATGAATCTCATTCCCTTTTTTTCCTTTTCCTTTGTTTTCTTGTTGTATATTTATATTGTATAGTTTAGAGCAGCCCTCAAAATTTCCACTCGCCTACTAGCATTTGGTGAGTGGATTTAAGCTGGGGGCGAGTGATGACAGGGCTGCATGACCAATCTCCCTGCAATCTGTGCCTACACTTAGAGTCCTGATGAGATTGGCGGACGAGGAGGAAAGGTGCATGCTCAGGAAAAGTAGTCTGATGAGCTGTGCACAGGCAGAGCAGTACACAGGTGCTCTCCTTACAATTCTCATTAAGCCATGGGACCTAACAGTATGACCTCTCTGAGCCTGCCCTCCTCCCCCCGGGCCCCCCGACCAATGTAGCTGGAGAGCAGAAAGTAATGAGTGAGGTGGAGGATTGCGGAAATTACCACTCCGGTGCAGCGCTCACTGAAAGTTGCCCTGACATGAGAGTGGCAGCCTTCCAGTTTGTGCAGTTTTCTTCTCCTTGTGCTCTATGTAAGTGTCCAACAGTTCAGCCTGAGCACTGTGAACAGACTGGTCTCAATGTGTGCTGTGCTGTGTCAGTGTGCGCTGTGCTATGGTGTCAATGGCTATGCAGTTGTGTGGATCTCAGCGCTGGATTGTACTCCCTCCCGCTGTGCTGCAGCTCCTCTCCTCTCTGCCAGCTTGAATAAAAGGGGGAAGTGGGGACATGCAAGCGTGGAGCCGCACACACAGGCTCCTGATGATGAGATGAATAGGAGAGAGAGAGAGAGAGAGAGAGGATGGATGGGTGGGAGTTGCAGAGGAGACAGCAAGAGAATGGGGAAGAGACCCAGTTCTAGTGCCATGTCCCTGTCAGGGTACCAGCTCCGTCCAGCCCCAGATCCCTCAGCTGCGTGACAGGCCAGTGCTATGGCGCTCGCCTGGGCTGTGCGTGCATGCGCGGCGTGTCTGCGCGCCATGGGCACGCGCGCGCGACTGTACACGGGCGCACACAGGCTCGTTCTGTCCTCGGCCAATCAGAGGCCTGAGCGGCTTATTTAAACCAGCCCCTTCCACCTCTCTGGTTGCTGGTTTGTAAACAGCTCTGTGTTAATCTGCTGCTGACTACCTATTGGATTCCTGACATACTTTGACCCTTGGCTTGTGTCCCGGATTGCTGCTCTCCTTAACCCTTTGATCTTGGCTTGAACTTTGGATACCCGGCTTTCTCCTGTCCTTGACCACCGGCCTGAACTTTGGACTGTCTGCTATCTCCTAACCCCTGACCACGGCTTGTCTCTCGGATCTGTCTTAAGCCCTGTTCTTGTCTGTGAAGTACCTTGTTCCTGGACTGTCGTCTGCTGCATCCACTGAACCCTTCCAGTGGAAAACCCGCCAGCTCCTGCTCTACGCACCAGATCTCCATCTTGTCGCTGGTACCAGTGCCTCCCGGTGCGTCCTTCCCACTGTTACAAACTCAGGGGGCGGATCGCGCCAGGTCGCAAAGGTGAGCCGCCCTCAGCATCTCGGCCTTGGTTAGTTAACCCCTGATAGTCCCTCTAGTCTGCCCCCAGTGCCCTGTCCCTCTGGTCTGCCCCCGGTGCCCTGTCCTTCTGGTCTGCCCCCAGTGCCCTGTCCCTCTGGTCTGCCCCCAGTGCCCTGTCCCATTTTGTTAAAGTTGTTGTTGGTAATATTTAATTTTGTAACTTGATACTGCATAAAATTTTGTCATTCCATGAGATAATCTACGAGGGTGTGTTTACAGGTGCAATTAGGCGCAGGGCAGTGTATGAATTAGGTGGGGCAACTGGTGGCGAGTAACTCTTGAGGCCTGGCTAGTAACTCAGGACTTGAAATTTTGAGCCCTGGTTTAGAGTAATATGTGTGAAAAGTTTTAGATATTTCCTTTGGATCATATGTCAATTCTCCGTTCGTTTTTTAGGATTTTAACTATGGAGGTCATGGGTTGTTGATTTTTTATAGTTCTAGCTAATATTTCCCCATTTTATTTCCTTGTTGATATCATTGTATTTTATTTTTATCCCTCAACTCGAGGGACTCTTCATCAAGTAAAGACTGTAACTGCATTTGTTTATCTTTTAGATATATGTTATCCCCTGCTTTAAGGCTTCTTTTGTGTTTATTTTCTAAATTTATCATTTCAATCATTATTTTTTTTTCAGTTTTTCTGTCCTTTTTCCTTTTTTAGTCTTGATCTGTGCTTGATGAATATTCTCAGCAATACACAATTAAGTGTTTCCCATTGTATAGGAATTGAGGTGTCATCTTTTTCATGGGTTAACAAAAATTCTCTGAAAAAATAGTTTTTCTCCGTTACATGTTTGGAGTTCGGCTTCAGCTCCCTATACAAGGCAGCCCAGATCTCACAGACTGTTAACTCACTCTAGTCTAGAGCATTGTTGCTCAAAGGACTTTTTACTTGAAATGTGTTATATCTTCTGATCTTAGCGTGTGCCATTAGTGCCGGGGTTGATAAATTTGCTTGGAATCTAGGAGCCAGCCAAAAAAGTTAGGAGCCAGAAAACGCGCCCCGTCCCGCCAAGCTTGCGCGCAGAAGCGAACGCATACGTGAGTAGCGCCCACATATGTTGCTAGGATGGCGGCGCATGCTGTAGTTCCATAGATAACACCAGAGTGACAGTGTTTGCTGGGACTTGTAGTTCCATAGAAAACACTAGGGTAAAAGTGCTTGCTGGGACTTGTAGTTCCATAGAAAACACTAGGGTAAAAGTGCTTGCTGGGACTTGTAGTTCCATAGAAAACACTAGGGTAAAAGTGCTTGCTAGTACTTGTAGTGACATAACATGAGGGTAAAAGTGATTGCAGGAACTTGTAGTTCCATAGAGAACACTAGGGTAGCAGTGCATGCTGGGACTTGTAATGCCATATATGTTGGTAGGGTGGCAGTGCTTGCTGGGACATGTAGTTCCACAGATAACACTGGGGTGGCAGTGCTTGCTGGGAAATGTAGTTCCATAGATAACACTGGGGTGGCAGTGCTTGCTGGGACTTGTAGTGCCATGTATGTTGCTAGGATGGCAGTGATTAAGCCTTGGGGGGGGTGATAGGTTGCTGCTCCCTCTCGGCATGTGTCCCGCAGCATGCAGTGTGTATCAGGCAGCTTGGCGCTCTGGTAGGCGGTGTGCAGGCAGCGGGAAGCTTTGGGGACATGAAACACAGAGGTCAGCCGGGGTGCGGCGTTCAGCGCAAGGTCACCATATTCACTCCGTGCTCACCTGAATAAAACGGCCGCCAAGCGCGGCACACAGCCGTCAATCAACGGTACATGTCTGCTACACTCTAACCGTACACACTGGGAGGGCGGACACTTCAGGTGATGTCAGCTTCCCGCTGCCTGCACACTGTCTACCAGAGTGCCAAGTTGCCTGATACACACTGCGGGACACATGCCGGGAGTTCGCCGAGAGGAAGCTGCAACCTATTGCCGCTCAGCTGGACACAGAACACCGCTTCCCGCGTAATGGTTGTAAACACATTGCACGTGTTTTCAAAGGCGGCCGCCTACCTCAGACATCTGCTTCAGTATCTTCTCCCCAGCATTTTTCCTCAATCAGCTTTACATTGGTTTTCCTCCCCTCGTGTCAGCCGCTGCTGTGCCGCTCTCTTCCTGCTCCATCCCCGCTGCCACTGCTAATCACGTTCCTGGCCAAAACCCTGCAACCCGCCCTTTAGCAGGAGCACCTGTCACTGATCAAAGCCCAGGCGCCAGGGTGAAATTTCTAGTCGCAATGGCGACCTGGTGCCCGGGATTTGTCGAGCCCTGCATTAGTGTATATATATTTTAACAAAAATTCTCTCACTGCTTGTTTGATGTCTTTTTCACATTCTTTGTTTTAAATTATCATTCAGTCTCCACACCCCTATTGGTTTTTATATTAAATTATCCTGAGTTCCAAATATATCGGAGCATGATCCGACCAAGAAACGTTACCTATATCTGTTGAGGGAGTCATCATCAGACCGGATTGATTAATAAAAAAATAATCTATTCTATGGTATGAGTTATGTATATTTTATAATATGAATACTTTTTTCTGTCTGATATTAAGCCCTCCATATGTCTATCATTTGGTATCTTTCCAGTAGATGTTTAAACTCCTTTAGTTGACAATTTTTTTCTGTGGGAGTGAGTACTAGTTGTATCTATTTTTGTATCCGTTATAAAATTTAAATCTCCGCCCATGATTATTGTTCCTTCCGTTTTATCCATTGCTTCCACAAAAGAGTTTATTCCAACCTTAATTTGTTCATAATTTGGTAGGTATAGATTTATGATCGTGAACATTTTTCAATATAGCATGACCCTAATAATTAGGATCTGCCATCTTTACCTTTCCAATTTTGCAATATTTGGTGGGGTATATCCTTGTGAAATGCAATAGACACTCCTCTTGTTTTAGAATAGGGAAATGTATCATGAATCCAAGTAACATAATTTCTATTACTTATTTTAGGGATGTGATCTGAACGAAAATGTGTTTCTTGAAACAGTAATTCAGATTTTTTGTTTGTGAAATTAATTTAGAATTTGAGATCTTTTAAATAGTGAATTAAGGCCTCTTGCATTGAAAGAACAGAATTTTACCCCCTCCATTTAAAACAATTATGAAGGGGGGTGGAGAAAGAGAGATAGATGGAGAGAGAGAAAAAAACTATTATTTACTTACTCACTTACCACTCGTTCACCTAGCTCACTCAATACACTCCACCCCACTTTCTCACTGCTATGCTGACTTTAATCAAGTCTATCTTACTATATGTAAGGTTCCTATAAGGGGGGGGAGCCGGGGCTGCTTTTCCTGATCTGCCGTGTGTCAAAATTATACATGCCACTTCTCAAATCCCTTATAGAAGGGGAAAAAACAAACAAAAAAACATGTACATTCAGGGATAAAGGTCCTAGTGGGACTGGACACTGTATCTGTCCCTTTTGAGCACACTACGCTGCCCTAAGGAGAGCACAGCAGCTGGGTAGCCCTGTGTGCAAGGGGGTTAAAATATGACTTGATACCATAGAAAAGATTGATAGTTGAGTAACACCCTGAAACATTCTGAACCACTTGACACCTTAGTGTTTTTTATTTTATCAACATGTCCTTACCCTTAACCTCCCTGACTTCACAGGAAAGGTCTGTAACATGCAACAGTCATTACCTGTAACAGGCCAGATAATTTTTCCAGATCCCCCAGAGCCATTTAGTCTTTGTATAATTAAATTAAGTTAACCCCTTTCCCTGTTTACAGCAATTAAATGCACATTCAAGGGTTCACAGATTTGTAGGGAAATCCATTTTTTTTATTCAGTGTCTTCTGTCACAAGAACTGAACGCTAGTATGCTAATTTCGCTAATGATTTTCTTAGATTTTTCTTAGTCATATAATTTATTCACTCAGCTGAGAAATAACTTTGAGCTACCTTAAAAGGACATCTTATTTTAAGATTTCCTTTGAGTAAAAATATATAATAAATACCAGAGACTGCTGTTGTTGGCTTCCGTGTGAAAATTCCACTTGCCTCTGGCTATTTTGATTTCACCACGCACACTGAGCTTTCATCGGCATGCATTAGAACCTGTGGCAAGTCATAAAAAGCCTGTATATTTTCCTGCCTGGAGGACATCCAGCATCATCTAGCCCTTTACTCCCTGACCTGACTTGTTTTGGCTCACCCCTTTCTTCAGTTGGATTTCAGTTTTGTTCTTTGACCATATATGAGTGCCAGCACCAAGCAACCAATCACCTGTTCTACCATAAGACACATACATTTGTTGCAGCAAATGCTAAGGAACATTAATTCACTACAATGAAAGAATTATTTACCTGCAATAACCTCTCAAGGAATTTCTGATAACCTGGACTTACAGATAGGCAAAGCTTTATTATAAGTAATATCTCTGTACAAGCAATGAACTAGTGTTCTAAAAAATTGACATGTTTTTTCTATTGCTCTAAATGTTTTTAGGACATTGTAAATTTAGATACATGGGCCCAGATTCAGAGAGAATTGGATTCTGTAGCGTATCAGAAATACACTACGCCGCCGTTTTTTACCTGGCTCTACATGGAATCCAGGTAGATTTTGTCCAGTAAACGATGGCGGCGTAGTGTATTTCTCCCGTCGCAATCCATCTGCGCGAGTAGGGGGCGTGAATCATTTAAAATAGGCGCGTTCCCGCGCGATCGAACTGTGCATGCTCCGTTCGCAAATTTCCCGCCGTGCATTGCGCAAAATCACGTCGTTACGTCATTTTTTCTTGAGTAGCGTCATTTACGGAGATTCCTATTCCCGAACGAGTTACGTAAAAAAAAAAAAAAAAATTTAATTCGACGCGGGAACGACGGCCATACTTAACATGGGCTACGCACCGTTAGACCAGCAAAAAGCTGGTCTAACAGTACGTAAAAAAAACAGACGGAAGCGATTGCGAAGACCGCTCGTATCTTCGTGGATCGCCGTAAAAACACATTTGCATATCCCGACGCATCAAAACGACGCAAACTCCTCCCAGCGGCCGCAAAAATATCGCAGCGTAGATCCGAAGGCTTACGAAGACGTAAGCCTCTCGGATCGAAGCCCGAAGCCGCCGTATCATGGTTTGAGGATTCAAACTAGTGATACGGCGCGCAAAATTTGAAATTACTCCTGTCTAACACCAGTTAGACAGGCGTAATTGCTCTGTGAATCTGGGCCATGGGTTTTATTTATAGTGGATGTAAACCCGATTCATGAAATTTGAGCTGGGCACATATATCTGTAGTGTTTTGTCATCTCTTTCAAGTCTTATAGCTCTCTTCTGAAAGGTTCCTCTGTTATCAGCCTGATAACTCCTGACAAATGCTTTGACTTTTTAGACAGAATCTTTTGTCCGAGGAGGTTTCTAAAATAGATTAGCAGAGAACAGGCCCTATTACAAAACAGCTCTGAGAGTCTCTGCCTTTGAGGAGAGGGGGTGTGTGCTTTTCCTCCAATCAGCAATTTTAGCTATCTTGGCTGTATGCCCAGACATCACACTCTGTGTTAACCAGGATAAGGAAAGCTCCTAACAGGATCTGAAGATTCTGAACTGTATATAAATGTGAAGACAGCAGGTATACATATAAAACCTATGTATGGAGATTTGGTTCTCTGTGTATCATCTGAGGCTGTTCACTTCACTGGGTGTATGGAGGGTTTACGTCCACTTTAAGTTGTGTGAATCTTGTGTTAAAACATTTTTTGATAGAGCCCTAAGTGAAGAAATAATACATTTTTACCGTGTTTTTTTTTTTTTTTAAATACTGTAAACAAAATTGTGGAACACCATTTTTTCACTAAGCCATGAATAAGCACTGATCCAGTGCAAAACGCGTCGGCTGTTCCTTGTTTCCACTGCTGTGACCCTATTTTTGTACATGCTGTCTATTGAATAAAAGACCACCCATCAGGTTTTGGAGTGCGGCTATCCATTTTTCTTTGTCTTCATTTTGCTTAGTGCACCGCCAGCACCCTCGGTATCCTGCACCACCTGTAACCATTTAGTGATCCCACCTGGAGCGGTGACTCCTTTCTTTCTACCATTTTTTCACTGTCGGGGAAAAGTAATCGCTCCGTAGGTTAATCTGCCTAACTAAGGTGATCATCAGGCCTCATTGCAGCCATTCTGTGTCACTATAGGCCTCACATAGTTTTACTCTTTACCTCAAAGTCAAGCTTCTAGCATAAAGATTTATCAAACTTGTAACAATGCATTCTAAGAAATTTCCTGAAGTGGTCAAAATTTGGTTCCTAAAGTTTGTTAGTTTGCAGCACATTGCTGCAAAGCCAAGTCTGGGACAAAACGACAGAGAGGGCCAGGGCCACTCTGGGACACTGGGACAAAAATGTTGCCCTGGACTCATCCAGACCTCCCACTTTCATTTTGCAAACACGCACAAAAACATTATATAAACTATATGCAATTGTGCAAAAAAAAAAAAAAAACAGTACATGCCTGGTGAGGGCCATAAACTCCAAACAGAAAATGTGGTGTCCGAAACATGGCGACAAAAATGATCTTTGCCAGGAACCAATAAGGCAGAAATCACTAACCAAGGAGATCATGTTTGTTTGTCTCCCATTTACAAGGAGAAACTTGGATGATACCCTTTTCGAAGAATGTTGCATGGTCAGAAGTGACAAAGTGGAAATTTTTATTGCATTGGTTACATTTTGGCTTCCATGATAAACCGTCAATAATAATAACATAATACCAATAGTAATTTAAGTTGGCAGTAGTGAACTGGCCTTGGAATGTTTTATTTATCTTAGGACCCAGACAACTTGCCCGGAAAGAACTACAAACTGTAATGAACTGATCTTTAGTTTGGTCATACAACAATACATTGACATCAAAGTGAATGCAATCACTTTCATTACTCTTTATTTCCTAGTCTTCTCAGTATGGTTCGGGTATTAAACCCCCAAACAATTGTATATTTTCTAAAAGAAGAAGCCAAATGTGGCATTGTAATTTTTTATGTTGCATGGTTTATGTGCAATAGTTTATTAAATGCATATTTTCATGGAAAAAAAACACTAGATTGACATTTAGTGCACAAAAAACACCATATAATATGTAATGGAGTAAACATTTTAAAAATGTAAACAAAAAAAAAGGTGGTCTATAGCCCTGGGTGGGGGACTGCCGGGGATTAGGCTGTTTTGGAAAATTAAGGTCCGCTTTAAGTTGAGTAGTAAAAGGCCAGGATGTTATACTGATATGGATTGTAGAGTTTTTTTTATATATTTGACACAATATTTCCCTTTTTTTATCCTTTTCTGCAGATTTATCGGGCTGCTGTTTGACTGCTTTTCCAACTGGTCTGATTTTGGCCACAAGTTCAGTTTCTGATAAGATCTCCTCCATCTCTTTGGCTAATAATGAGTTAAAGGGTATGACAAAGAAATTCTTTACTACTTATAAAAACATAGAAGGTAAGCGAATGTTCATTTAGTTCTGAAATTGTTATTCTTCAAATAAAAACAAAACACAAACCAAAAGAAAATAAAGTGTAGTTGCCACCTCCCTCTTACTTTTTTGCAAACTGTATATTTGCATAAATCTGTGGTTGTATTTTTTCCATCATATTTGTTTGGATCAGAGTATTCTAGGTTTCTTATTTACCATAACCTGTGCTAAATATAAGAAGCATTTCAAGTAGAAGTTCATCTTTATTTGCATGTTACACCCATGTTTAGTCCCCTTGCACACTTATACGACTTGTCTCACGATTTTGTACTGCAAAATCGTATGACAAGTCATTCTCCATGATTTTCAATGAACACCATTCATACTGGCACAACTTTAAGTAGTGCCGACTTCAAAGTAGTCCCTGCACTACTTTGGTCCAACTTCCATGCGAGTTCATGTCCATAGACCTCAATGTTAAACCCTCAAGTAGCATGCAAATCGTACCTGAATAATATAGACACAATTTCAGTACGATTTCAGTACAACTTTGTAAGCACAATCAGCTTTTTAACCCTTGTACTACCCAATCTCTTTAGCATAGTAGCCCCTCTCAAGCACATTTTTCCACCACACATTCACTTCCTGGTTATTCCCTCAGAAACAATGTGCTTCAAACAGGTAAAAAAAGAGATGTCCTCGAAAATTGGGCAAATCATTAGATTTATCCGTGAGTGCCCAGCTATTTATGATTTGTGTGACCCAACCTACAAAGACAAGATAAACTACAAAGACAAACTACAAAGACAATATCCCACTGACCACCAATGACGGGGACATTCTTCCCACTGATCACCAATGAAAGGAACATTCTTCCCACTGATCACCAATGAAGGGGACATTCTTCCCACTGACCACCAATGAAGGGAACATTCTTCCCACTGACCACCAATGTAGGGAACATTCTTCCCACTGACCACCAATATAAGGGAGCATTCTTCCCACTGACCACCAATGTAAGGAGCATTCTTCCCACTGACCACCAATGTAAGGAGCATTCTTCTCACTGACCACCAATGTAAGGGACATCCTTCCCACTGACCACCAATGTAAGGAGCATTCTTCTCACTGACCACCAATGTAAGGGACATCCTTCCCACTGACCACCAATGTAAGGAGCATTCTTCCCACTGACCACCAATGTAAGGAGCATTCTTCTCATTCTTCATTATAGAGGACCCAAAATTGACCCCTATCTTCACGATTGGCAATGATGGGATGTACCCAATATTGACATCTTCTCCTCCTCTTCTTCCTCATGCACTGCTACTACTGCAGCGGCAAAGACAACTGTGGTGACAGGAAAAGGAATTGCCTCACACCATGTATGTTTTCATTGGTTAATGCCAAAGTTGTGGCAAAGTTGACGTTGTACTGATCCAAAATCGCGCAAAATCCTAGAACCCATTTCCCATCTGCCACCTCAGGAGATGAGTTCCTCAGGGCGTGCCTCCTTCCCCCCCAGGTGCGATCACAGAGGCTCTGAGCTCTTGCTGAGCCAGCTTCCTGACTTACCTCCCAAACCCACAAAGAAGCAGACTCCAATCAAAGTGAGAACAGACTGCAGAAGTGTTTCTCCAGTCTGTGCCTCAATGGTAAGGGTTAATGCTGGAGGAAATTTATTTTTTCCCTGAGCCCAAGTACAGTAAAAGCACACATTCAAAAATGTATAGTAAATACTCGTGCGCTGCGATGTGAATGATTCAAGCTCCACTTAATTTAACAGTGAACAGCTACAACCATTAATAAGTGAACTCAAACACTAAAATAAAATATTAATAGTGTATAAATGGTACACTTGTTCAAAATTGTGTATAAATCTACTGATACCAAACCTATATGAAAATATTAAATAAGAAATTATAGTCCACAAAAAGTGAATATACAATATCTCACAAAAGCCTAGGCCATCTTTATATAGATCCTCAGAGTTCTTTGCCATGAGGTGTCATGTTGAACTTCCAGTAATCAGTATGAGAGAGTGAGAGCGATAACACCAAATTTAGCACACTTGCTCCACATTCACACCTGAGACCTTGTAACACTAACAAATCACATGACACTGGGAGGGAGAATAGCTAATTGGACCTAATTTGGACATTTTCACTTAGGGGTGTACTCACTTTTGTTGCCAGCAGTTTAGACATTAATGGCTGGGTGTTGTGTTATTTTGAGGGGACAGAAAATTTACACTGTTAGAAATTTAATAATAATAGAAAATTGATTACTAGGGCATAATAAACGGCAGGCAGTAAAATTCATGACATTAAATAATTACAATTCAGACATAAATAATATATACAAATTCATAAAATTAGTACAAGCAAAGAACATAATTAAGTGGTCTTGCATAGCAAGAGCACTTACTATTCTCTCACATATATATTATTATTCTTATTATAGCCAAATTTGCCACCCTAACTCCTCCCACAGTTTTTACGCTACATAGACGAGTAATATATCAAATCGAGCGGCTTGTTCCCGAATAGTGGGCTATTACTTTGTGGAACGTTTCGCCAAATCGTTCGCGAAATATCGTCATATTTGCGGCGAAATTTTCCCATAGGAATGAATGGTGAAGCTTAGAGTGTAGATTGTCAAACGGAAAAATCATTACATGATTTCCAAACTGCGACCACTCCCTCATTTTTAGGCCGACCTACACAAATCTTATATCAAAATGTTCAGCTGTCCCTGCTGATACTACACGTGTCGACGGCTAAGCGATCGGTCAAATGGTTTTCAAGATACAGACATTTGTTTGCAACACACGCCATCCATCATTTCAATGAAAGTCAATGGAGGAAAAAAAATTTAAAACTGAATATTGCAAGGCAATTTGTAAACTGCGACTGTGCCTTCAATTTTAATATTTTAGAGACATACTATACATCAGGTTGAAGGTCTGGGTCTTGTGATTCGTAAAATATAAAGATATTCGCTGTGCGATTTACAGTTTTTAAAATACAATCATTTGAAGAAGCACAGTAAAAAAACAAGCCAGAATCTGAGTGGCTGTTTAGAGTGGCTGTTTGCATGTGTTTACATTGGTTTCCTAGGAGACGATGTCTCCTCACACACAGCTGAGGGGCTTTCTATAGCTCCTCCCACACAGCTGTGAGGTGATATGGCTGTTTTTCAGGCATATGCCACTTTTAAGTACACAATGGGGTTTATTTACTAAAGCTGGAAAGCGCAATATAAGGCTCACTTCTGCACACAAACCAATGAGCTTCCAGGTTCATTACTAGGCTTAACTGAACAAGCTGGGTTAGAAGCCTATTGTTTTTTTCTGCAGAAGTGAGCCTGATATTGCGATTTCCAGCATTAGTAAATAAACCCTAGTGTGTACTTAAAAGCGGGGTATGCCTGTATTTGGCTCTGCGTAACTTCTGCATACTCTGCATATAGCAACCATCCATAGAAACCATCCATAGCAACCAGACCATAGCAACCAGACCATAGCAACCAGACCATAGCAACCAGACACCATAGCAACCAGTCCATAGCAACCAGTCCATAGCAACCAGTCCATAGCAACCACTCCATAGCAACCACTCCATAGCAACCAGTACATAGCAACCAGACTATAGCAACCCGTCCATAGCAACCCGTCCATAGCAACCCGTCCATAGCAACCCGTCCATAGCAACCCGTCCATAGCAACCAGTCCATAGCAACCAGACTATAGCAACCAGACCATAGCAACCAGACCATAGCAACTGTCCATAGCAACCAGACCATAGCAACCAGACCATAGCAACCCCTCTCATAGCAACCCGTTTTTGATGGGGCAAATAGGATGGTGCAGTTTTGATGAAGCAGTTTTTTTAAGGGCAATGGATCGAAATGGATCGACACACTGTTGGATCACATTTATTTACATCTACAGGGGCACCATCACCAGTCTGGATTATTGGTGAAGGCAAGAACACGTCACACAATTTCCCCAGAAATTGTACCTTTTCTAGTTAAGTGGTCTTGCATAGCAAGAGCACTTACTATTCTCTCACATATATATTATTATTCTTATTATAGCCAAATTTGCCACCCTAACTCCTCCCACAGTTTTTACGCTAAATAGACGAGTAATATATCAAATCGAGCGGCTTGTTTCCGAATAGTGGGCTATTACTTTGTGGAACGTTTCGCCAAATCGTTCACGAAAATATCGTCATATTTGCGGTGAAATTTTCCCATAGGAATGAATGGTGAAGCTTAGGGTGTAGATTGTCAAACGGAAAAATCATTACATGATTTCCAAACTGCGACCACTCCCTCACCTTTCATTTTAGGGCCGACCTACACAAATCTTATATCAAAATGTTCAGCTGTCCCTGCTGGACACTACACGTGTCGACGGCTAAGCGATCGGTCAAATGGTTTTCAAGATACAGACATTTGTTTGCAACACACGCCATCCATCATTTCAATGAAAGTCAATGAGGAAAAAAAATTGAAAACTGAATATTGCAAGGCAATTTGTAAACTGCGACTGTGCCTTCAATTTTAATATTTAGAGACTACTATACATCTGGTTGAAGGTCTGGGTCTTGTGATTCGTAAAATATAAAGATATTCGCTGTGCGATTTATAGTTTTTAAAATACAATCATTTGTAGAAGCACAGTAAAAAACAAGCCAGAATCTGAGTGGGTTTAGAGTGGCTGTTTGGATGTGTTTACATTGGTTTCCTAGGAGACGATGTCTCCTCACACACAGCTAAGGTGCTTTCTATAGCTCCTCCCACACAGCTGTGAGGTGATATGGTTGTTTTTTCAGGCATATCCCACTTTTAAGTACACAATGGGGTTTATTTACTAAAGCTGGAAAGCGCAATATAAGGCTCACTTTTGCACACAAACCAATGAACTTCCAGGTTTTATTACCAGGCTTAACTGAACAAGCTGGGTTAGAAGCTTATTGTTTTTTTCTGCAGAAGTGAGCCTGATATTGCGATTTCCAGCGTTAGTAAAATAAACCCTAGTGTGTACTTAAAAGCGGGGGTATGCCTGTATTTGCTCTGCGTAACTTCTGCATACTCTGCATATAGCAACCATCCATAGCATTCAGTCCATAGAAACCATCCATAGAAACCATCCATAGCAACCAGACCATAGCAACCCTCCATAGCAACCTCTATAGCAACCAGTCCATAGCAACCAGTCCATAGCAAACCACTCCATAGCAACCACTCCATAGAAACCAGTTCATAACAACCAGACCATAGCAACCAGTCCATAGCAACCAGTCCATAGCAACCAGTCCATAGCAACCAGTCCATAGCAACCAGACCATAGCAGCAGACCCAGACCATAGCAACCAGACCATAGCAACCAGACCATAGCAACCAGACCATAGCAACCTGTCCATAAGCAAACTGTCCATAGCAACCAGACCATAGCAACCCCTCCATAGCAACCCATTTTTGATGGGCAAATAGGATGGTGCAGTTTTGATGAAGCATTTTTGATGGGCAATGGATCGAAATGGATCGACACACTGTTGGATCACATTTACATCTACAGGGGCACCATCACCAGTCTGGATTATTGGTGAAGCAAGAACACGTCACACAATTTCCCAGAATTGTACCTTTTCTAGTTAGTAAGATATATTAGAAAAACATGATTGAGCATCACTAGATGGACACTCTACGCGTTTCATGGTCGTCTGCCACTTATCAGGAGTTATGATGCATGCGTTGTACTCTAATAGGATGTATATGATTTTAGTGGTTAGCTAGATGTTATGCTCTAAGATGGAAAAATATATAGGAGAAATAGTTGCTATAATACTCATAGAGTAACCCAGATATGGGAAGCAATTCCAAAGGTGGAGGTGTGCGGGAATCCGGTAGGAATGGTCTCACCCAGGACTGAGGCGGGGAAAGAACAGGTTTGATCCAAAGCGCATACAGCAGCAGGGGCGGGCCTTCGGTCACCAAGTTTGAATGTATATGTATAATGCATACTGGATGCAGGATGATATGAAATCTGTAAAACATAAAGTAGAAAAACAGATGGAGAAAAGGGTGGTGGGGGGGGGTTTGGAGTAAAAATTAAAAATAAATAAAAAAAGGTGCATAAAATACCAAAAGGTAGGATTGGAACCTTTAAATGAGACCTGTGGGTGTGTGTAATGATGTGGATATGTCGCATGAAAGGAAACTGGTTGCCAAAGATCCATAGGAACAGTACATAATAGTACAATTAGAAAACATGATTAGACCATATAATAATAAAGCATTTGTGGTGTAAAAATACAGTCACATGAATTCAACATAAGTTGATATAATTACCGTATTTATCGGGATATATCGCGCCCTGGCGTATAGCGCGCACCGCAAATAGTTTAAGAAAAAAGGGTATTTTAAGGGAAAAAAACATACCTTTTGGATGCTCGTCCGGCGTCCGTCCAGTCTGTCTGCGGCTTCCTTGAGCGGGGTCCCTCCAGCTGTCCGGGTGTCCATCCGCGTGTTTGGATTTGGAGCCTCAGCCGAGCTGTGCAGAGACGGATTTCCTTTTTGTTCGGCTCCTCTCGGCCATGCTCGGCTTTTCTCACGTGGCTGTGGGCGGAGCCAAGCGTGGCCGAGCGTAGCCGAGTTGGCAGTACACTCGGCTTAGCTCTAGACACTAGGCGCTGAGACACAGCAGGGATCGGCGTATAACACGCACCCACGATTTTCCCCTGATTTTCCCGCACACCTCCACCTTTGGAATTGCTTTCGATCACGTTCCTTTGACGTAGTATTCATCATGTTGCATTTATTGTTATAGACGGACACTACTTTTCATACACATACAATATTGTTTGCTTTCCATCACTCCCTCCCCTTTTCTTTGCAGCACAAATACCACCATTTATTCATTTACCCCCTTTTTTCTGTTTAGGATCAGATTTTCAGGTGTTTGCAGCAGCGCCCCCTAGGTTTTATTTTTTTTCTCAGACAGCGCAGGAGTTATTCACTCACACACTGATGGCACTGTGACACTGATGGCACTGTGACACTGATGGCACTGTGTGACACTGTTGACACAGATGAAAATGACACTGTGGCACTGTTGACACTGATAGCACTGTGATACTGATGACACTGTAGCACTATGATGCTGAGGGACACTATGACACATGATGGGCACAGTTTAGGCACTATATTGGCAAAAGGTTATAGATAACTCACTCCGAACACAGATCACACACTTTCTCTGTGTTAGAGGAGAGCCATCAATGAGAGTTGATCTCATATTTGAGTTCATCTGTCATTGGACACGGTGATCATGTGGTAAATGGGTGCTGTGATTGGCCATTTACCATGATCTGTGATTGGCTGTGTCCAAGGGAAGTTGTTCCTGGGTCATAGCCGAACGATGACTACAGTGCGGGGTAGAAGAATTCTGGGAGTGCGTACAATGATGTCCTCCCAGAATCACGCTCTCTGGGACACGCACAACAGGAGTGTTTGTGCTCTCGGGACCCTCGTGTCACGGATCAGGGCAAAGGGCCAATCCCAGTGGCCCTTTACCATGTGATCACTCTGTCCAATCAGGGATCGATCACTGTCAAGAAACCATGTCCACTTCTCTCCTCTCCTCACAATGCTTGTGAGAGCAGAGGAGGGAGAAACTGTAGTGTGAGGATGCTTGAGGTGTTCATATGTTCCAAGTGCCCAGCAGTGCCTCTTCGGCTCTGCTGGCCCCTCCCTCCTGTTCCCCACAGCAAGCAACTTGCTATGGGGGCATCCGAGCCGAGCTGCAGCTTGGTGTGTCCATTCAGGCATGGAGATGCGATTCGGGCTTACCACCTCTCTCTCTCTCTTGATTGGCCAACTGACTTTGACCGCTGCTGTGTCTCAGCCAATAAGGAGGGAGAGTCCCAGACAGCTGAGGAACATGTGTACATTGCTGGATAGAGATGGGCTCAGGTAAATATTAGGGGATGCTGGGGGGGGGGTGCTGCACACAGAAGATTTTTAATCTTAATGCATAGAATTTGTAAGAAAAAAACCTTCTGACTTTACAACCCCTTTAAGTAGACACAGCAGCTGAGTCTAAAAGACTGACCCTGAATTTCATTATGTGACAGTCACATATTTCACACTCCAGTGAAGAATTCTTGAGTTGTCTTTGAATTACATGTAAAGTGTATACATCTTTTTGAAGCACTGAAACAATTAGAAACTTTACTAATTATTTCAGTGCCTAAGCTTCCCCCAAAACAGATTATAGGTTCTTTTTTAATACACAGACTTAGGTGAATGTTTATGGGCATTGTAATTATGTCTGTTTTGTCAGACATTCTTATTATGAAAATGCATTTGTGTTGTATTCTATTATATGGAACAAAATTACAACAAAACTGTTAAATGCAATTTTCACAGTTGACAGAGAGCAGGGTATATTCACGATATTACAGTGCTTTTTAATAAATTCATTTTACAAAATATATTTAGAGCTTAGATACAGGCCGCTGATAGGCCAGTAAAACTGGCCCTGTTGTACCGGTCCCGGCCAGCATGGGGGCCCGGGCAACCTGAACAGTAGAGTATTTTAATGTAAAAAAAAAAAAAAAACTCATCCAGACATCCCTTACCCGTCCCATCTATCAAGCAACCCCCGCCCCCCTGCAACCCCCCGTTATTTACATTTTAAAGCGGATGGTTCACTAGAAAAAAATATTAAAAGCCAGCAGCAACAAATACTGCAGCTGCTGACTTTTAATATTAGGACACTTACCTGTCCTGGAGTCCAGCGGCGTCACCCTGCTGCTCCCCCCTCCATCCACGGTGAGGGAACCAGGAAGTGAAGCGCTGCGGCTTCACTGCCCGATTCCCTACGGCGCATGCGCGAGTCGCGCTGCGCCCGGCGATTGGCTCCCGCTGTGTGCTGGGAGCTGAGAGTCGGGATGTCGCCAAAAAACCCGTCTTTTGCCCGAGACTGCGGGCCGGAAGTGGTTGCAGATACCTGTCTTTAGAAAGGTGTCAATTGTGACACCGGAGGGGGGGAGGGTTCCGATCAGCGAATCTTCATTTTAGGGTGGAGATCCGCTTTAAGTTTTTTTTTCTTTTTATGGCGATGTGAATGATTAGGAGTGTGAATGTGGTAGAGGGCGCTATAGGATTAGATTACCAAGTGACTTGATAACATATAGGGCCAGATTCAGGTAGAGTTAGGCTGGCGGGATCCGCCAGCCTAACTGTCACTTTAAGCCGGCGTTTCTGTTTTCTGTAACCAGAAAACAAGAAACGCCGGGTTGGAGTTCCGATGCGATCGGCGCAATTGAATTTCGCCATCGCATCGTTACTTAAACTTAAAAATGGCGCCGGGGGCGTTCCCGCCGATTTACGCTCAAAAAATATGTTAATGAGTGGGAATCGGCAATTCACGATCTTTTTCGGGCGCGACGCAGTGACTTTACGACGTTTCCGGAAGCGATACGCGGCGTATAGATAAAGCAGCCCCCTAGTGGAGTATTCTATGTTAGGTATAGGCGTCGTCATCGCGTCGGAAAAAAAACAAATCGCGTTGTTTGCGTAAAACATTCATGAATGGGGACGTGACATCATTGACGTTCACTGACAGAACTTGGAGCATGCGCACTGGGATGCATTGACACTCGACGCATGCGCAGTACGTTCGCCGCGGGATCGCGCGTAGTTTGAATACTACACGCCCCGTACCCGCCCAATTTGAATTCCGCTGTCTCATTTGCGATGCGCTGCCGCAACTTTAGGAGCAAGTGCTTCCTGAATAACAGCACTTGCTCCTAAAATTTCAGCAGCGGAACGTAAATGAGATGCGTTACTCCAGAGCAAAGATGCTCTGATCTACCTGAATCTGGCCCAGAATATATGCTTGAAACAAGTGGAACGAACAATAGGTGGATAAATCATAACACAGTGACAGAGTGGTGAATAATAAGTAAATAATCACAAAATAGTGTTTGATGAGTGCAATAAACAAGCTGGTTGTTAAATATATGAAAGTGAAGGTTACTTTACATAAAAAAAAAAAAATTGAAAAAGTGTGGATAAATCAATCAGCAAAGTCCCGATCAATTGATGATTCTCTGCCAAAGTTAGACAAATTTAAATAAAAAATAAAACTGGAGAGGAATCTGCTTAATCACAAGGTGTCCCTCAATGCTCCTTCACCTTAGTGGATATTCGTCACCCAATCGTGCTCAGATATATGGTAATGTGCTTACCAGAGAGTAGGGACCTCTTTAATGAAAAAGATGGTCGGTATCACCTATGTATGATAATGTCTGCATACATATCAATGCCACAGCTGCTAGGTGTATCTATTTCCTCCAGAGGATTGACAGATGGCATATAAAACAGAAAAAAACTTCCATGGTTTATTGAAAAATTCAAAAAATAAAACAGCATGGGCCAAATGGCCACTTACATTAAAAAGTGCCCATCCCGGCACTGGGGTTGCAGACTTGTCAGTGTGGATCCAAGGATCAGGTCACCGCACTTCCGTGTAGGACGTGAACGCTTGTGTCGGCTGCTAGCTCTCTTACAGGATGCTGGGATAGTTAGGGCATACAGCAAACGTGACCAGGCTACGCCGACCGACGTAAGTTTCATGAGAATTACGTCTTCAGGAGGGCGGCAGGGGAGGGACTATTTCTTGTATTTTGGGCACGGAAGAGGCATTCTTCTGTGCGTTCTCTGTGGTGCTGTCCCCCTGGCGCCGCGGAGTGATTCCTCTCTCTCCACGTGAGAAGTAGCAGTGAGAGGGGACTTAAACGAGCAGCGGCGGGAGAGGACATCGGCATAGGCAGAGGCATCAGAGCTCATGATTCCCATCGAACTGGAATAGTTTGTGGAGACTGGCAGCAGCAGGATTGGGGCCCAGCTAACAACACTACTGCTACTGTGCTTGCTTGGGGGAGGGGCTGCAAGGATTATACTACTGCCGGACAATAAAAAAAAGCATTGCACCATGGGGGGTGACACTGTCTGCAGGTAGCACATGCGTTATGGCCCATAACGCATGTGCTGTTGCTGAGACAGTGCCACCCATTCCGTAATGTGCTGCAGGCAGTGCCATCCATGACACTAATGTCATAACGCATGTGCTGCCTGCAGAGACAGTGCCACCCATACTGCCAATTGCATTATACTATTGGCAGCATGGGTGGCACTGTCTGCAGCACATTATGGCATTGGTGGCATGGGTGGCACTGTCAGCAGGTAGCACATGCATTATTGCATTAGCTTCATGGATGGCACTGTCTGCAGCACATTACGGCATTGGCGGCATGGGTGGCACTAGTCAGCAGGTAGCACATGTATTATGGCCCATAACACATGTGCTGTCTACAGAGACAGTGCCACCCATGCCCCCAATGTCGTAATGTGCTGCATACAGTGCCACCCATGCCGCCAATGCCGTAATGTGCTGCAGACAGTGCCACCTATGACGCTAATGACATAACACATGTGCTACCTGCAGAGACAGTGCCAACCATGCTACCAATTGCATTATACTATTGACGGCATGGGTGGCACTGTCTGCAGCACATTATGGCATTGGGGGCATGGGTGGCACTGTCAGCAGGTAGCACATGCGTTATTGCATTAATGTCATAGATGGCACTGTCTGTAGCACATTGCAGCATGGGTGGCACTGTCAGCATGGGATAAAGGAAAAAATCCTGGATCGCCGCACTCCTCGGAAAACGATGTCTTTAAGCATAAGCAAACAAAATTTCAATAGAACAGGTAGCACATGTATTATGGCCCATAACGCATGTGCTGTCTGCAGAGACAGTGCCACCTATGCCGCAATGTGCTGCGGACAGTGCCACCCATGCCGCCAATGCCGTAATGTGCTGCAGGCAGTGCCACCCATGATGCTAATGACATAACGCATGTGCTACCTGCAGAGACAGTTCCGCCCATGCTGCCGATTGCATTATACTATTGGTGGCATGGGTGGCACTGTCTGCAGTGATAAATTTCACTTGAAGACAAATCTGCACTTTGTTTCAAGGCGGGGTCTAGGGAGGGGCCATGGGCGGGGCTGAAGGAGGGACCAGGGGTGGGGCTAAAGGGGGCCCCATCAGGTAGACTGTATGGGGCCCCAAGATTTCTATCAGCGCCCTGAAGATATATATTTTTTGTTTTCCTATTTCATTACTTACGGTTACCTACTTCGTAGAGGTTTATACATCTATTTCCAGCATTTACAGTTGAACATATTACTTATATCTTTGTCTGTTTGGTATCCTTTAAAAAAATCCGAGATCTGTTTTGGCTATCTAGCTTGAAGTAAATGATGTGTTTTGAAGGGTAATTGTAGTGCATTTTCTCTAATGCCGCGTACACACCATCGTTTTTCTTGTCTTTCAAAAACCTGTCGTGATTTTTCTACAGCCTGACTTACATACACACATTCATGCAAAAAACATTCGACCAAAGCATGGTGATGTACAACACGTACGAGGGTTCTATAAGGGGAAAGTTTCTTTCAAATGGCACCACCCTTTGGGCTGATTTTGCTGATCCTCGTGTTAGTAAAAGTTTGGTAAAAAGACGATTTGCGCTTTTCAGCCTTGTGCTTTTCAGTCCATTACAGCATGACAAATTTGCTATCTCCATTACGAACGCTAGTTTTACCAGAACGAGCGCTCCCGTCTCATACTTGATTCTGAGCATGTGCATTTTTTTTCCCCTCGGAAAAGCATACATACGACTGTTTTTCGCGACAAGAAAAAGACTGACGTGAAACATAAAAAGAAAAAAGAGAGCTGATTTCAATTTTTTTGCAGGCAGTTTTTTCATTAAGAAAACTGCTAGGGTTCATACACCAGAACGGTTTTCTCGACCATTACAAGTACATTTCAAGAGTACATCTTCCTAATGTATGTGGGTGCATGAAGTCTGGGGTCCAGACCGCAGTGAGAATGGAGGACAGTCAAAAAGCAGAATACCATTATGGCCCTGAGGCCAACTTGGCCAATAAATTATTCTACACTGCTTAAGTGATTGTAAAGTCTATTTTTTTTCTTATAACAATAACAAACATGTTATACTTACCTGCTCTGTTGCAGTGAATTTGCACAGAGCAGCCTGTTCCCCCCTCTTCTCGGGTCCCATGTCTGTGATCATGGCCCATCCCTCCTGTTGAGTGCCCTCACAGCAAGCAGCTTGCTATGGGGGAACCCAGTCACACCTCCCTGTGTCCATTCAGACACAGAACCCCGACCCAGCCCCGCCACTTCTCTCTCCTGATTGGCTAGCTGACTTTGATTGACAGCAGAGCTGCAGCTAAAGGTGTTGTTGCTGTGTCTCAGCCAATCAGGAGGGATAATCTCAGACGGCTGAGACACTCAAGGACATCGCTGGACAGAGAAAATAAAAAAACAAAACAAATAAATCCAGAAAAAACGCATTTCAAAAAAGTTATAAATTGATTTGCATTTTAATGAGTGAAATAAGTATTTGATCCCCTATCAATCAGCAATATTTCTGGCTCCCGGGTGTCTTCTATACTGGTAATTTTAGAAAAATAAGGGGGGACGCCGATCTGCATTTTGGGACTTTAAATGAGATTGCATCTTTGATGCATCTCCATCCGTATTCAAGAGAGAAAAAGAAGGGGAATTTGGGACTTTGAATGAAACAGTGGGCCAGTGAGGTGTGAAAAATGAATGGGATATTGCATGCGTATATTTGTGGTAATAAAAAATACAAGTCAGTTCTGGGTACCTACAGGTATACCAAGCTGGGGTGCATATGAGAATGTGGCTAGGAAACTGTCCGTCCCGGAAGCTGAGGTGGCAAAAAATCCAGCAGCTACCAGGGTGCAGAGGCAACGTGCCAGACAGCAAGTCACCATTGCAGTGATAAAGACAGGTATTTCAGGTAGTAAAGTGGCACATTTTTCCCGTGTTTAGAACAGTCCCTGCAGCAAAATGACATTTCTAAAGGAAAAAAAAGTAATTTAAAACTAATCACGGCTGTAATGTATTGTTGGGTCGGTAGATGAAAATCATTGAGAATCCAGCCCCCAGTCCATTACCAGGCCCTTTGGGTCTGGTATGGATATTAGGGGAACCCCGCACCCAAATAATAAAAAAAAAAGGCGTGGGGCCCCCAGGCCCTATACAGTATAATCTGAACAGTAGTATACAGGCGGCCCTGGGTTACAAACAAGATGGGGGTTTGTTCTTAAGTTGAGTCTGTTTGTAAGTTGGAACAGGTACATTATTTAAGTGTAGCTCCAGTCAAAAAAACAATTTTTAAGCTTTTGGATAGCATAGGGAAGGGTTATCACCCCAGTAACATTTGTTTTGCTGTCTGTGCCCTTGTTCAGAAGATTTCGCCTCACTTTCTGTACCAATGATAATTTGATTTTGAAAATTTGGGGTTATTGGGGAAACAAGGTTTGGTGATAAAACATCAGTTGGAAGACCTTTTTCCCATATTTACTCTTACAGTAGAGAATTTCCCTTCCTAGGGGTAGATTTCCTCTCACTTCCTGTTGTCTCCCTCCGTTTGTAAGTAGAAGTAATTTGTAAGTCGGATGTTTGAAAGTAGGGGACCGCCTGTGTATACTATACGGCCTGCCCAAAACTGCAGAAAACTGGGCCTTAGGTGTTGGTGGTACCAGAACACTGTAAGCCCTCACAGTTACTCTTGGTGGGTGCTGGAACGGGCCCTGCTGTGAAATATTATATCAAGAATTGTAATTACATACCATTGTTAAACAGGCAGAATGTGGGGGCACAGGACAGGACGGTTTCGGTAATCTACGCCCCTAGAAATATATCAGACCATTCCCCCTTGTTTTAGGTGTTCATTTCTCCCAGCAGAAGCAGAATAGACTGTGGAGGGTAAACCCTTTCTGGTTTAAGTTATTCCCACCGCCTGATCCCATTCCTGGGGAGATCACTGAGTTTTTATCTATTAACCGGGGTACTGCTGATCGCATGGTGGTGTGGGATGCCTTGAAGGCCCATATGAGGGGACTTATTAGATAGATCTCTAAAATCAAGACTAGGACTAAGGAATGAGAAAACACTGTCATGCAGAAGCTAGTGAAGCAGAAGCACGATATGTACAGGACCCCACCAATAATACAGAAAGGAGATGGTTGGAAGCCCAGACCCTGTATCAACAGGTCTTTTAACTGCAGCTGAAAATAAGAGATTCTTTATACAACAGAACTACTTTAATGAGGGGGAAAATACGGGACATCTATTAGCAGTAATCGCAAAGGCACAACCGGGCACTGCACATACTGTATAGACACCATTCAAACCCCACTTGGGGACACAGTAGGTGAGCAGGCTCAAATTGCCTCAGTGTTTAAAGACTTCTTCAGAGATGTGTATACCTCTAAAGTGAATCCTACAGAGGAGGCACTTTCTCACTTTCTGACCCAATGTAATATGCCTACGGCTATGAATCAGGAAGTGGAGATGCTGAATGTGCCACTTAAATTGAAGGAACTCTCACAAGCTGTGTCACAAATGGCGAATGGTAAGGCCACTGGCACGGATGGGCTGCCAATCGAAACTTATAAACAATATGGTGAAACCCTTCTACCAGGCCTGCTAGAAGTATTAAATCAATCTTTTAAGACTGGTCGCCTTCTGGCTTCCATGGGGGAGGCTGTGGTGGTAGTGCTTCCCAAACCAGGTAAGGACCCTCTGCAGCCAGACTCCTACAGGCCCATATTGTTGCTAAATTCAGATGTCAAGATATTGGCGAGGGTGTTGGCAACTAGATTGTCTACAGTTATTTCTAGGCTGGTCCATGTGGATCAGTCTGGATTTATCCCCACAGCATTGAACATCAGGAGGCTTTTCTTGAATATTCAGCTCCAAATAGAGGATTTGGGAAATAGAGCGATTCTTTCCCTCGATGCTGCCAAAGCATTTGACAGCGTGGAGTGGAACTATCTTTGGGCAGTGCTAAATAAATTTGGTCTAGGGGAGGGATTCATAAACTGGATTAAACTTTTATATGCCACCCCTACAGCGAGGATTAGAATAAATTATATGTTATCGGAGGCCTTTCCATTGTTTTCGGGGTACTAGACAGGGGTGTCCACTGTGACCCCTGCTTTTTGCCCTTGCATTGGAACCCTTGGCTACTAGGAAAAGAGATTCACCAGATATTGTGGGCTTTAGACGAAACCATAGAGAAGACAAACTGTCGTTATACGCTGATGATGCCTTACTGTACCTGGGGGATACAGATAAGCACTGTATTTTGGTGTAAAACGCGTCAGCTCTTTTCTGTTTTTTGCTGTGACATGCTGATGTTGTGATCTGTTTTATTATAAAGGAACATTTTTTGGAGTGCGGCTGTCCTGGTTTTTCTCCATACAATTTTGGGGGATACGGATGGATCCCTGATTGCAGCCATGCAACTCATTGAACGGTTTGTGGAGTTTTCTGGTTTTGCCATTAATTGCATAAGTCGGTGCTCCTTTCGCTGAATGATCACCCCTCGGCGTTACCAGACGGTGTGTCCCGGATACAGGTGGTAGACTCCTTTAAGTATTTAGAAATAGTAGTAACCGGGAATCCTACAGATTATATATCCCTTAATCTAAAACCTCTCTTACAGAAGTTTAAAACTAAGTGTGCTGCCGGGTGTAAATTACCCTTATCGGTTACAGGAAAAATGAATTTGACTAAGATGTTTTGGGCACCGCAGCTGTTGTGTATTTTGCACAATGCCCCAGTGTGGATTCCAAAGTACTGGTTCCAACGTATTGACTCCCAATTTAGGTCAGCGTGTGAGTGAAAGTCAGAGAGAGATGACATCCCGCTTTGCATCCCTGCAGTAACTTCATCAGAGAGATTACATCATCTCTCTGCTGCCTGACAAGCAAAACACCACCTTAGCAAGTGACAATCCGCAAGGTGTGGCAGGTGAGGTGGCAAGTGACAATCCGCAACATGTGGCAGGTGAGTGTGAAAGTGACAATCTGCAACTTGTGGCAGGGGACGTGGCAAGGGACAATCCGGAACGTGTGGCAGGTGACAATCTACATCTGATGGCAGGTGACGTGGCAAGTGACCATCCGCAACATGTGGCAGGTGACGTGGCAAGTGACAATCTGCATCTAGTGGCAGGCAAGTGACATTCTGCATCTGGTGGCAAGTGACAATCTGCAACATGTGGCAGGTGACGTGGCAAGTGACAATCCGCAACTTGTGGCAGGTGACGTGGCAAGTGACAATCTGCATCTGGTGGCAGGTGACGTGGCAAGTGACAATCTACATCTGGTGGCAGGTGATGTGGCAAGTGACAATCCGCAACATGTGGCAGGTGACGTGGCAAGTGACAATCCGCAACATGTGGCAGGTGACGTGGCAAGTGACAATCTGCATCTAGTGGCAGGCAATTGACATTCTGCAACTTGTGGCAAGTGACAATCGGCAAAATGTGACAGCTGACGTGGCAAGTGACAATCTGCAACATGTGGCAGGTGATGTGGCAAGTGACAATCCGCAAAAGCTGGCGTGGCAAGTGACAATCCGCAACTTGTGGCAGGTGATGTGGCAAGTGAATTTGACAATCTGCATCTGGTGGCAGGCAAATGACATTCCCCAACTTGTGACAGGTGATGTGGCAAGTGACAATCTGCAACGTGTGGCAAGTGACAATCCACAATGTGTGGCAAGTGACAATCTGCAACGTGTGGCAGGTGATGTGGCAAGTGACAATCCATAACATGTGGCAGGTGACGTGGCAAGTGACAATCTGCATCTAGTGGCAGGCAAGTGACATTCTGCATCTGGTGGCAAGTGACAATCCGCAACATGTGGCAGGTGACGTGGCAAGTGACAATCCGCAACTTGTGGCAGGTGACGTGGCAAATGACAATCTGCATCTGGTGGCAGGTGACGTGGCAAGTGACAATCTACATCTGGTGGCAGGTGATGTGGCAAGTGACAATCCGCAACTTGTGGCAGGTGACGTGGCAAATGACAATCTGCATCTGGTGGCAGGTGACGTGGCAAGTGACAATCTACATCTGGTGGCAGGTGATGTGGCAAGTGACAATCCGCAACATGTGGCAGGTGACGTGGCAAGTGACAATCTGCATCTAGTGGCAGGCAATTGACATTCTGCAACATGTGACAGCTGACGTGGCAAGTGACAAACTGCAACTTGTGTCAAGTGACAATCTGCAACATGTGGCAGGCGACGTGGCAAGTGACAATCTGCAACATGTGGCAGGTGACGTGGCAAGTGACAATCCGCAAAAGGTGGCGTGGCAAGTGACAATCCGCAACTTGTGGCAGGTGATGTGACAATCCGCAACATGTGGCAGGTGATGTGGCAAGTGACAATCTGCATCTGGTGGCAGGCAAATGACATTCCCAACTTGTGGCAGGTGATGTGGCAAGTGACAATCTGCAACGTGTGGCAAGTGACAATCTGCAACGTGTGGCAGGTGAAGTGGCAAGTGACAATCCATAACATGTGGCAGGTGACGTGGCAAGTGACAATCTGCATCTGGTGGCAGGCAAGTGACAATCCATAACTTATGGCAGGTGATGTGGCAAGTGACAATCTGCACAATGCCCCACTGTGGATTCCAAAGTACTGGTTCCAACGTATGGCAGGTGACGTGGCAAGTGACAATCTGCAACATGTGAATGTATGAGGCTCTTGCGCCACCAAATAAATAAGGTGAAATTAAATAATAATGCTGCTCAATCTGAATTGTGATAAATACTAATAAATATAACAACAGTGACTGGAATAAAATTGATCAGCGCATAATTCATTCAACACTGAGAATCTGAATAATAAATAGTGATCTGTGCAAAAGTGCAAATGCATAAAAATTAATGTCCCAGCGCATAAATAATTCAACGTAAAAAGTCCATATGGTGAATCACAATCTATGCAGAAAAAGTGCAAATGCATAAAATAAAGTAAACTGTCCCATCCGTGGTGGTGTAGCAGATCCTATGATATGGGTGACTTTTCTTCAGGAAATATGCTCACATTGCGCTTACCTTTATAAGGCAAAAATATAGCCTTTCAGTGTGTGTTGCTCTGGCTCCCCAGCAGGTGTCACTCCGTCCTTTCAGTAAGATGGTGTAATGATGTTATACAGATCCTATGTTCCAAGGTTGGACGAGGGGGGGGGGGGGTTTCCAGTGTCACTCAAATAAAGAGGAATGGTACCATAGTGAAGTACGTATGTACGTTTAATAAAAATAATAAGAGAGACTTATATCAAGGTAAAAACAAACAGGTACGATCGAGTTCCGCGTCTAACTTCTGGTTTCCGGGTTCAGGTCTTACATGTTACGCTGCGTCACGCAGCTTCATCAGAGATCTCTGATGAAGCTGCGTGACGCAGCGTAACATGTAAGACCTGAACCCGGAAACCGGAAGTTAGACGCGGAACTCGATCGTACCTGTTTGTTTTTACCTTGATGTAAGTCTCTCTTATTATTTTTATTAAACGTACATACGTACTTCACTATGGTACCATTCCTCTTTATTTGAGTGACACTGGAAACCCCTGCCCCCTCGTCCAACCTTGGAACATAGGATCTGTATAACATCATTACACCATCTTACTGAAAGGACGGAGTGACACCTGCTGGGGAGCCAGAGCAACACACACTGAAAGGCTATATTTTTGCCTTATAAAGGTAAGCGCAATGTGAGCATATTTCCTGAAGAAAAGTCACCATATCATAGGATCTGCTACACCACCACGGATGGGACAGTTTACTTTATTTTATGCATTTGCACTTTTTCTGCATAGATTGTGATTCACCATATGGACTTTTTACGTTGAATTATTTATGCGCTGGGACATTAATTTTTATGCATTTGCACTTTTGCACAGATCACTATTTATTATTCAGATTCTCAGTGTTGAATGAATTATGCACTAATCAATTTTATTCCAATCTGCAACATGTGGCAGGTGAAATGGCAAATGACAATCTGCAACATGTGGCAGGCAAGTGACATTCTGCAACTTGTGGCAAGTGACAATCCGCAACATGTGACAGCTGACGTGGCAAGTGACAAACCGCAACTTGTGTCAAGTGACAATCCGCAACATGTGGCAGGCGACGTGGCAAGTGACAATCCGCAACATGTGGCAGGTGACGTGGCAGTGACAATCCGCAAAAGGTGGCGTGGCAAGTGACAATCCGCAACTTGTGGCAGGTGACGTGGCAAGTGACCATCTGCATCTGGTGGCAGGCAAATGACCTTCCCCAACTTGTGGCAGGTGATGTGGCAAGTGACAATCTGCAACGTGTGGCAAGTGACAATCTGCAACGTGTGGCAAGTGACAATCCGCAACGTGTTGCAAGTGACAATCCGCAACGTGTGGCAAGTGACAATCCGCAACATGTGGCAGGTGACGTGGCAAGGGACAATCTGTAACTTGTGGCAGGTGATATGGCAAGTGACAATCCGTAACATGTGGCAGGTGACGTGGTAAGTGACAATCTGCATCTGGTGGCAGGCAAGGGACATTCCGCAACTTGTGAGAAAACAAAGGGGGGCACACCGACCTAGTGTGATACCGTATAACAGGGTTTTTATTAAATGAATTAAAATCAAAGGTTATACTCACAAAATGAGTTGTAAAACACGCTTTGACAGACAGTGACAGCAAATGTACGCAACTTGTACAGTTGCATGACTGTCTGTAATGTACTGTCCTGTAAAGGTCGCTGTACTTTTGTGCTGTACTGTCCTGTCAAAGCGTGTGTTTTGGCAACTATTTTGTGGCAGGTGAGATCTAGTGATTCTTTAATTATTTAATTAAAAACCTGTTGATACATAACTTTTTATTAAACTAGGTCGGTGCGGTCCTCCCTTTCTTTTGCTCTGTTGTTAGTCATAATGATGCACCATGATTCTGTGGAGGGCTAGCAAGAATTTATGAATATAACTTTTAATCGGACCCACAGCCACCCCATAGTAGGAAATACCAAGCGCAGGAGAAATTATTTGTTTGCTATTGTCTTATTCCGCAACTTGTGGCAGGTGATGTGGCAAGTGACAATCCGCAACGTGTGGCAGGCGACATGGCAAGTGACAATCCGCAACGTGTGGCAGGCGATGTGGCAAGTGACAATCTGCAACGTGTGGCAGTGACGTGGAATGTGACGATCCGCAACGTGTGGCAGATAATGTGCTTCAATCATCTGACACCATAACAACCATGGTGCCGTGATCATTGAAGCTCTAACACCAGTGATTTCCCCAAAAAATAGTTTCTGCTAGTGCCCCTCCTGAGACTAGACTCTGGATCCGCCCCTGGAATGATGTCCAGGCACCTATTGGTGCTCAGTTTTGAAAAATGAAACCATTTACGAGTTAAGCCGCATACACACTATCAGTTTTCCTGACGGTTTTCTCTTCAGGTTTACCAAAACCATCTAATATGAGGTCACACCTCAAGAGTTTCAATTTGTATGCAATCAGGCAGGCCCTTGTACTACATGGTTTTGGTAAACCTGAAGAGAAAACCGTCAGGAAAACTGATAGTGTGTATGGGGCTTTACACCTAATGACAGGTGTGCTTTAAAAAATAATACAAAGTATAATAAAAGTAATACATAAAAATCATGAATAGATGTTTTTCCTAACAGAACTGTGTTCTTTGGCACCTTGTTCTTAAACTATGGTTGTAAATACTGTGCTCATAAAATGCCCATCTTTGATATTCTATTTCTTCTTTCATGTTCTCCCAATTGATTTGCACAGCAATTGTAATTGTGCCTCAATTACCTTGAAACTTTGATTATGTTTTTGATTAGCACTAATCTTGCACATCGAGGATATATCAGCAGTACAAGATTGTTTCATTATTAGTGAATGCGCTTTCCTAGTTCTGTGTTTTATCTAATCACCTAATCAACTAAAAAGAATGGCCTTAACCCCATCTAATTGTTGATGAGAAAAGTCTTCCCTACCTAATCATATATGAATATATGATCCTGGAAATACTAACGTTATTGCTTGAAGAGTGAGCTGATCAACACATGCACTTAAGCTATACTCATAATGTTACTAGTGGGGATACGATGGGGGATTTTTTGCTTTTGAAGATTTCCTGCCATCATTGCTTTGATGATATATTGGATTAAAATAGAAAAGATAGATTTGTATACTCCATGAAGTGCTCAAGATGAGTGAAATATTTGAAGATTCACAGAGGTGTTTTAGAAACACTAATCTCAGTTTCATTCTTCTAATGGAATATCGTTTTATTTATATTTGGATTGGAGTCACAGTAACTTGGATGATTTACTTAGTAGAAATTAATTTTATGCCATATTTTCTTGTGTTTGCAGTGCACCTATGGTGGTTGGGGTATAACTTCTATTTGAGATGTTCAGTATATTTGTTTTTTAGTTCAGCAAGTATTCAGAGAAAACACAGCATGCTGCTTGTTGAGGTGTTTAAGCTTTTTGTTGCTTGAAGGCTATAAAAATGACAGACACAGATCTATTGCCCTTCAATTCCAGCAACAAGCAAAAGCTCTCCATATATGTTGGCTGCTGCTGGCTCTAAATGTAGAAACTAGACTGAACTGCTTTGATTTTGTATATAATGAGCTATATGTTTTGTAGGTGCAGGCAGAAAACCCTTGTAGTCACTGCTTCTAAAGCGGCAAAAGAAAGTGTGAAAAAAAAATGTAATGCTTCTATTAGCCATACATATTCTTTGTCCTTTTCTCTGTAAAAAGTTGTCTTGTCTTATTTCTCAAGAATACCACTTTTCTGTCATCTCTTTTCACTTGAATAGGAATTTTGGGGTAGATTCAGAAAGCACTTACGCCGACGTATCTACAGTTACGCCGCGTAAGTGCACGGATGCGCCGTCGTACCTATGCGCCTGAGTCTGTAAGCAACATACGCCTGAAATTTGGCTTCATACGACCGACGTAAGTGTCCTACGCCGTCGTATGTTGGGGCGCATAGTTACGCTGTTCGTTCGGCCCTTCATTTGCATGGGGTCACGCTTCATTTAAATGGATCACGCCCACTTCCTTCCTACTTTGAATCAGGCGTGCTTACGCCGACCAATTTACGCTACGCCGGCGCAACGTAGGGAGCAAGTGCTTTGAGAATAATGTTCTTGCCTCTCTGTGTTACGTTGGCGTAGCACATATGAGATGCGCTATGCACACATAAATATACGCCGCTCTACGTGAATCTGGGCCTTTGTGTGTGACAGAAACACTGATCTGTTTGTAACTACATACAACTACAGTATATAATGCTGTCTAACAAGACAACATAGTTACATAATCTGGTTGGAAACAGTCCATCTTGTTCAACCAATAGAAAAACACATACAAATAGAAAATCTCCATATACATGATTCTAATACCTATAGTTGAAAAATAAAGCATGATCCAATTTCCCCCGGCGGAGGGAAAAAACTCCTTCCTGGTTTCCAAGGAACCAATTAGATATTCCCTGGATCAACTCCCCCTGGTGCCAATAACTATAAATATAGGTATCCAGTTATATTTTGTGCTTTTAGGAAAAAATCCAGGCCTTTTTCTTAACAGTCTACCAAACTGACCAGAACCAGTTCTTTAACCACTTCCGAACGCCGATATACATTGGCACTTTGAAGAGGGATATCATTGTTTATGGCAGCAGCTAGCTACCATAACTCTGGTATCCTCTACTTTAGTGAGCGGTCTGGTTTCAGATGAAAGTGGTCTCTGTGGCGGATTGGTTACAAAATCACTTTTATCGATGGCGGGAGAGGTGCCCCTCTCCTACCGTCTCTGATGCCCTCCGCCAATACCGGCTACTGGTGATCAGGTCCTCTCCCTGGCTTGGTATGGAGACGAATGAGGGTCCATATCATTGCAGGGTGGGAGCGACGTCAAAACGCCACTTCCGCCAATAGCTCTTAAAGGGGTTGTAAAGGTACAATTTTTTTCCCTAAGTAGTCCAATTAAGGGGGCGAGCACAACACTCCACACCAGGGAGAAAGCCTTGCATTACTGTGTGGAGTTACAGACAGAAGAAGAAGTGAGAAGTTCTCAGAAGAAAATAAGGACATTTAAAAGCAAAAACGAAGGATGAGGTAAGTGAAGGAGGACTGCACTAAAGTAAAGGAAGCTATTTAGGGAAAAAAATTGTACCTTTACAACCCCTTTTAAGAGGTCCTGTCATGCTTTATTTTCTATTAGAAGGAATGAAATAGTAATAAAAGTGACATAATGTAAAAATAAAAGGTGAATAAAAAAAATAAAAAAGATTTAAACGCACTCTGTCCCACTGAGCTTGTGTACAGAAGTTAACGCACATGTGAGCAGCACCCACATATGAAGTATCGCTACGATCGGTAGAGCAATAATTCTAGCCCTAGATCTCCTCTAACTCAAAACATACATACCTGTAGAATTTTTTAAACGTTGCCTATGGAGATTTTAAGGGTAAAAGTTTGTCACCATTCCACGAGCAGGAGTAATTTTGAAGTGTGATATGCTGGGTATTAATTTACTTGGCGTAACATTATCTTTCACAATATAAAAAAAAAAATGGGCTAACTTTAATGTTTTATGTTTTAATTAAAAAAGTATATTTTTTCCCAAAAAAGTGTGCTTGTAAGACCGCTGTGCAAATACGGTGTGACAAAAAGTATTGCAACGGCTGCCATTTTATTCTCTAGGGTGTTAGGAAAATATATATAATGTTTGGGAGTTCTACTTAATTTTATATAGCAAAAAAAAAAACAGTTTTTGACCAAATCTCAGAAAGAGGCTTGGATCCTTAAATGGTTAAGGAGTCTATTCCACATTTTCACAGCTCTTACTGTAAAAAAAATCTTTCCTTATTTAAAGTGTCCATTTTCCTCCAGACCCACTTATCCTTTTTGATGACCTTCAAAAGTGAATAATTCTACACCAAGTTCACTTATCTATTTATACATGCGATCATATCCCCCTAATCTCCTCTTCTCAAGAGAAAATAAATTCAGTTCAATCTTCAATATTTTCCTACTTTTTATAGTCCGGTGCCCCAAATTGAAATGCATATTCTAGATAAGGTCTTACCAATGATTTGTACAGGGGCACAATTATGTCTCTCTCCCCTCTCTCTAGAGTCTATGCCTCTTTTAAACCCAACCACACAACTTGCACCTACAGGTAAGCCTAGATTAAGGCTTACCTGTAGGTGCAAGAAATATCTACTTAACCTACACGGGTAAAGAGATATTTTCACAAAAACGGGCACTGATGTCTATGGCGCAGGCGCACTGACCGTGCCGTTTTTGTGAATGGTACATTGGGGGTTAATGCCGTGTTTTTGTAATTAATGCAGTGGTCTGTGAAGAGAGAGGAGCGAGAGCAGACCTGGGTATAGCCTGGAGGGAGAGAGAGAAGCTTTGCAGGAGACATTTTAAAGTATGTTATGACATACTATACTATAAGGATATAGTATGAGTGCACAATTTGGTATATGTATATGTATACAGTTGTGCTCAAAGGTTTACATTCCCTGGTAGAATTTGGCTGAAGGCATTTATAATTGATCACCTGTGTTTACTCTTTTAAATCATAATCACAACAGAAACAACCCAAAATGACCCTGATCAGAATTTTACATACCCTGGTGATTTTGGCTTGATAACATGCACACAATTTGACACAAAGGGGTTTGAATGGCTATTAAAGGTACCATCCTCACCTGTTTGCTTGGAATTAGTGTGTGTGTGTGTGTGTGTGTGTGTAAATTAATATAAAATGTCAATGAGTTTCTGGATTCCTGACAGACCCTTGCACCTTCCATCCAGTTCTGCACTGACATTTCTGGATCCTGAGTCATAGGGAAAGCAAAGTAATTGTCAATGGATCTGGGAGAAATGGTAGTTTACTGTATATAATGGAAAAGGGATATAAAAAGATATTCAAGGAATTGAGAATGACAATCAGCAGCATTCAAACGCAAATTAAGACATGGAAAATTAGGGGTTCTGTTGAAACCAAACCACGGTCAGGTAGACCAACTAACATTTCAGCCACAACTGCCAGGAAAATTGTTCAAGATGCAAAGAAAAACCCACAAATAACTTCAGGTGAAATACAGGACTCTGAAAACATATGGTGTGGCTGTTTCAAGATGCACAATAAGGAGGCACTTGAAGAAAGACTGGCTGCATGGTTGAGTCGCCAGAAGAAAGCCATTACTACGCAAATGCCACAAAGGATCCGCTTACAATACGCCAAACAGCACAGAGATAAGCCTCAAACATTCTGGCACAAAGTTATTTGGAGTGATGAGACCGAAATTTAGTTTTTTGGCCACAACCATAAACACCACATTTGGAGAGGAAGCTAAAAAGAAGATAATATTCTCATCCTATGTTACTAGGAATAAATATAAATTTAAAGGATTTATTACTTGCGTAATTACCCATGTTACCTACATAATTGAATGTCCTTGTGGTCTTCAATATGTAGGTAGAGCTATCAAATGGCTAGCCACCAGAATAGGCGAACATAATAATATTAAAAAAAAGATTTTAAAAAGCATAGTCCATCAAAACATTTAGGGAATTTCACAATAGGCATCCAAGAGCTTAATCTTTTATGGTATTGATGGGGTTAAGAGACACTGGAGAGGTAAAATTATAAGAAAATAAGTGTCTGGTTTTATGAGCTTGAAACACCCCTACCAGAGGGATTGAATGTGGATATAGATTTAAAATCGTTTAATTTCCAACTTTTAATGAGTCAAGTGTATTTTATATGTACCGTATATTATTCATATTTTTATGAAAGGTTTTATTTAAAATATTTTGCTAAGGATATGTGTTCTTTTAAAGGTCCAATGCAGTAATAAAGAGGCAATTTGAGGAGATAGTATGTTAGATAGCTAGGGATGCAGAAGTTATACACATAATATTTAGGTATAATGGGACAAAATAGCCATGTATAAAATATGTATTGATGATCGGTACTAAAGGGTAATGTATGGTATTGGGAGTCGGTAGGGAGATCATTAGCCAGGAATCCACCCGCAGTAACCCATAATAATTTGGTAAATATTAGAGGTAGGAATTAGGTATACTATGAGTTATAATGGGTTACCAAGCAACGGTGATGTATATAAGGTGAGAGATGAGGTAAGATGTGCTGCTTCTGATGACATTGAGATGATCAAAGCGCATTGGATAACACTTCCTTACGTCATTTGCGGTTTGCTCACCTCCTGCTCTGTAGCTTGTATGATACAAGCCAAACCTCATTGTAAGTGTTTTTAACCACATTTAATCACAATAAAAAGACAAATTACACTATTGGAGGATTGCTTTTGGTCTGTTCTATGTAATCAATGGAGTGGTCTGTGAAGGAGAGGAGCGAGAGCGGACCTGGATATAGCCTGGAGGGAGAGAGAGAAGCCTTGCAGGAGACATTTTAAAGTACATTTAGACCCACGTACTATACTATAAGTATATAGTGTGAGTGCACGAGTGAACACTGACACTGAAGTGGAATTACAGAACTTTAATCAGGAAGCACCTTGGTTTCATCAGAGAAGCAGCACAAGAGACACTTTAGCACTTTATACACTTTATTCAGATTTTCTTTGCACGTGGAACCATTAATGTGATGAACTAAATTAATTTAACACCTTGAAAAGTTTTTTGCACATGAGTGTGTGTGTATGTGTGGGAGAGAGAGAGAGAGAGAGAGAGAGAGAGAGAGAGAGAGAGAGAGAGAGAGATTGGCTCAGTAGCGGTGTGCTTGATCTCCCTGGATGGGTTCACTAAACCGCTGAACTATACAGAAAGGCAGTTGAAGTTGAAGATGGTTGAAAACAAAAGATATGGTTTATTCTTCCATATTGCTGGATACAAGTGCAAGCATCAAAACAGCATAAGCAAAATAAAACATAAAATAAACCCTTGCCACTTGGGACATCTACCTTCACAACACAGGAACCTACCTATGGGGTCTGGCACAGCCTACTGCTGGGCAGACACTGCTGGTCATACAGCAGAAAACAAAAAGTCTCTTTGATATTTATCACACAGAAATACTGATACAACCTCACCTTCAGAAGTCTCTCAGCCCACTGCTCTCCTTAACTCAAAGGCCTCAGGATGCAGCAATCAGTAGTGATCCTCTGGATAACTTGTAGAGGCCTTAATTGCCTCATTCTCAACAGCTGAAGCTATCCAAGGTCCTTAAACCTGATAGTAATTGGTGAATTGTCTAAACAAGGCAGAAATGTATCTCCCGCCTGTGACAACACCCACAGATTTACCTGACTTCCTGTCACATACCCTCCCCTCTTGTTTCAACCCTAGGGTTGGGACAAAGGTTGCCAGGCACGCATGCACTTGGGACAACCCATCTGCATTCCCTATTTTAACACCGGGGCGATGCGTTACCACAAAACTAAATTCCTGAAGGGCCAGGAACCACCTATTTATTCTCCTATTGGTCTCCTTATTCTGTGCCATCCACTTTAATGGGGCATGATCCGTCACCAGTTCAAACTGTCTACCCACGAGGTAGTACCGGAGAGAATCCAAAGCCCGATTCACCGCCAAACACTCTTTCTCAATGGTGGCATAATTCTCCTCATGGGCCTTCAACTTTCGGCTGAGGTACATAACAGGGTGTTCCTCCCTCTTGATAACCTGGGACAGTACAGCTCCTAACCCCACATTTGACGCATCTGTCTGAACCACAAAGTCCGTGAAAAATCAGGCAGGCGATTTTAAAACTGGCTGACTACATAAGGCCTGTTTTAAAGCCTGAAAAGCTGCTTCTGCTTCGTGAGTCCATTTGGTCATGACAGACTCCTTCCCTTTGGTCAAATTGGTCAGGGGAGCAGCCTGTGAGGCAAAATGGGGGATAAAGCGGCGATAATAACACATGATCCCCAAAAATGCACGAACTTGTTTCTTGTTGGTGGGACATGGCCAATCCTGAATAGCCTCCACTTTGTTTATTTGGGGCTTTATTAGACCGCTTCGAATGGTATACCCCAGATACTTCGCCTCTTCTAGCCCAGGGGTAGATTTTTTTTGTATTGGCTGTAAACCCGGCTTTCCAGATGGAATCCAACACAGCCTGAACTTTTGGCAAGTGTGAATGAATGAATGAATGAGAACTTATATAGCGCGGCACATGCGAACTGAATCGCCTCTGGGCGCTTGTTGTTCCTGTCTCCTTTGATATCAAAAGAGAAAAGTCTTGACCTTTTTCCTAAATGCTAGGTGGTTCTCCTCCAACCGAATGCTGGTTGGTAAAAGCGTTCCATAGTCTGGGACCTTGGATCGCAAATCATCTTTCTCCTTGGACTTGAAGTTGGCTTTCGGAACCTGGAGCAGGTTCTGATTCGTGGATCGCAAAACGCGATTTGGATTATGCGCTTTTATTAATTCGCATAAGTAAAGGGGGGCATTCTCATGGACACCATCTATGCGTAAGACAGACAAGTGTGATTCCCAATCCTCACTGTGGATGACCACGTCATCGAGGTATGCAGCAGCATAGCTCAATGAGGCCGAAGGGTCTTATCCATGGTGCGTTGAAAGGTGGCGGGAGCATTCTGTAACCCAAAAGGCATCCGCCGATATTGGAACGATCCGTCCTGGAGTTACAAATGCTGTTTTTTTCCCTGGGCGACTCCAAGAGAGGAATTTGCCAATAATCCTTGGTCAGGTCTAACGTCGTCATGTACGGGCCGTGCCTAGGCGATCAATCAGTTCATCTATGCGGGGGATCGGATAGGTGTCAAACTTAGTGATTTTATTCAGACGAGGAAGTCATTACAAAACCGCCAACTTCCATCAGTTTGGGCACTAAGACAATGGGACTGGACCAATCACTATTTGACTCTTCTATCACCCCCAGCTCAAGCATTTTTTTTTACTTCCTGGCGAATTGCCTCTCGCCGGGCTTCTGGAATTCTATAAGGCTTCAACTTGACCTTTCCTCCCTGGTGTGGTGATAATGTCATGTTCAACCCCGGAGACCCAACCTGGCAAATCTGAAAACTTTTCCCTATTACGGAGCACAAATCCTGTCGCTGAGTTTTGGACAGAGTCTCCGGTATCCCAACTTCAGGGACAGCCAGGTTAAATGGAGCAAAAAATCGGGTAGTCTCAGCGACCAAGGACTCTCTATTCATCCATGGTTTCAACAAGTTCACGTGATATATCTGCTCAGGTTTTCGTCTTCCCGGTTGGCTAATTTTATAATTCACCACCCCCATTTTCTCCAACACTTCATAAGGACCCTGCCATTTGGCTAGGAATTTACTTTCGCCCGTGGGGACCAGCACCTACACCCTATCACCAGGTGCAAAGGAACGAACCTGGGCCCCACGATTGTAAATCCTCTGTTGAGCTAACTGGGCTTGGGCTAAATGTGCCTCACAATCGGCATCACTTGGGCAATTCTATCTTGCATTTGTGCCACATGTTCAATCACACTTCGATGAGGGGAACTCTAACTTTCCCACGTTTCCCTGGCAATGTCCAGTAGGCCCCAGGGGTGCCTCCCATACAGTAGCTCAAATGGAGAGAACCCTGTGGACGATTGGGGAACCTCTCCTATGGCAAACATCAGATAAGGGAGAAGATAATCCCAGTTCTTTTCCGTCTTTATCCCCACCACCTTCCTCAACATTTGTTTTGTAAATTTTTATTAAACCTTTCACTAACCCGTCTGTTTGAGGGTGATATACTGATGTAGTAATTGGGTCACTTTCAGGAGTTTACAAAGTTCTCTGGTCACCTTAGACATAAACGGGGTGCCCTGATCAGTTAGAACTTCCTTAGGAAGACCACACGGCTGAAAACCTGAAATAACTCTTTGGCAATGGTTTTACTTTAACTGCCCGCATTCTCCACCATGTGTGAGGGATTGGCTCCATAGCGGGTGTGCGTGACTCCCTGGATGGGTTCACTACACGCTGAACTATACAGAAAGGCAGTTGAGGATTGTTGAAAACAAAGGATATGGTTTATTCTTCAATATTACTGGATACAAGTGCAAGCATCAAAACAGCATGAACAAAAACAAAACATAAAATAAATAAACCCTTGGCACTTGGGGCATCTACCTTCACAACACAGGATAATACCTATGGAGTCTGGCACAGCCTACTGCTGGGCAGACACTGCTGGTCATACAGCAGAAAACAAAAAGTCTCTTGGATATTATCACAGAAATACTGATACGACCTCACCTTCAGAAGTCTTTCTCAGCCCACTGCTCTCCTTAACTCAAAGGCCTCAGGATGCAGCAATCAGTAGTGATCCTCTGGATAACTTGTAGAGTCCTCAATTGCCTCATTCTCAACAGCTGAAGCTATCCAAAATCCTTAAACCTGATTGGTGAATTGTCTAAACAAGGCAGAAATGTGACAACACCCACAGATTTACCTGACTTCCTGTCACAATATATTCTATATATATATACACACATATTTATATAAGCAAGATAAATATTCACTTTGTTGGATGGGGGGTGCATTTTAGCGCCACACTTTTATATATTTGTTTGTGCAATTATATCTTTAATAGATTATTTATTTCATTTATGCATTTAAATAAGTCAATATTCAATTTTTGGAAAAGAGGGATCCTTATGAGACTTGTTGCCATAGGCCTTCTGAACCTGATTTCTTGCATCTGGTGCCTGACAGCTGCTGTTCTCTGTACTTCTTTAATGCTGTGACTTCATCCTTCTGTTTTTTTCCCTGATATTAAATGTCTCCAGGTGCCAAGGTAATTTGCTGAAACCCAACTTAAGCACAATATATTTCTCTATGCTTGATCTATGCTAAAATAAACATTTTGTGGCCTTCTTGTCTGTGCCATTCATTTTGCCTTCTTGTCTGTGCCATAAACTCTGTTTATTGCAGATACAGATATTCTTGCAGTACACAACAATAAAAAATAACATGCAATAAACAATGGAGCTAATTAACCCCTTCCATACAGGGCATTTTCACCTCCCCTTCCTGCCCAGACCAATTTTTCGTTTTCAGCACTGTTGCACTTTGAAACAGCATTGCTTAAGATATGGGACGACGTTCTCGAGGCCGCAGACGAAGGAGAATCTTCTCTTCTGGTTTTGCTGGACCTAAGCGCAGCCTTTGATACAGTTGATCACAAGCTGCTATTGACTCGGCTGGCCAAAATAGCCAAAGTCGCAGATCTATCCTGTTCTCCTCTTTTTTGGAAAACCGTTCGCAAATAGTGAAGCTAGGACCCTTCACTTCTGAACAACGCACATTATCTGCGGGGTCCCTCAAGGATCTCCCCTGTCGTCGATGTTATTCAACATCTATGTGCGTCCTCTTTTCGAAATTATCAGCAGCCAAAAACTGCTATATCACTCATATGCAGACGACACGCAACTGTACTTCCGCATTTGCAATAAAAAGGATCACCACCTCAACCTAGAGACATGCCTCTCTATGATAGAGGACTGGATGACAAAGAGTTATCTCAAACTCAACGGAGCGAAAACAGAACTCCTTCTGTTTCACGCCAAGCGTAGGAATCAATCAACAACAACCTGGATCCCCCCGCCCATTCTGGGCAAAATCATCACCCTAGCACCAAAGTCAAAAGTCTTGGGGTCATCTTTGACTCCGACATGACAATGAACGCACAAATAGGGGCAGTAGTCAGCGGATCTCACCATCTGCTGCGCCTACTACGCAGACTCACGCCTTTTATTCCCAAGAATGACATAGCGGTCGTGGTGGGAGCAATTGTAAACTCCAGACTGGACTATGCAAATGCCCTTTACCTCGGACTCCCCAAGTACCAAATCGCTCGTCTTCAAGTCGTTCAAAATACGGCCGCCAGACTTGTGACAGGGAAAAAACCATGGGAATCGATCTCACCTTCACTGAGATCCCTTCACTGGCTACCAGTTAAAGACAGAATCACCTTTAAAGCTCTCTGTCTAGCGCATAGATGTATCCATGGGAATGCTCCCCATTATCTATGCGAAAAATTAAAAATTCACAATCCCAATCGTATTCTACGATCCACCAATCAAAATCGGCTTCAGATACCGAAAGCCAGATACAAGTCCAAAGGAGACAGGAGATTCGCTGTCCAAGGTCCCAGACTATGGAACGCCTTACCAGCCTGCATTCGGCTGGAGGAGAACTACTTAGTCTTTAGGAGAAGATTAAGACTCATCTCTTTTGATCTCAAAAGAGACAGGAACAACAAGCGCCCAGAGGCGATTTACTTCGCATGTGCTGCGCTATATAAGTTCCCATTCATTCAATGACAATTGCGCGGTCAGGCAACACTGTACCCAAATTAAATCATTATGTTTTTTTCCCCACACAAATAGAGCCTTCGTTTGGTGTATTTGATCATCTCTGCGGTTTTTATTTTTTTGCGCTATAAACAAAAGAAGAGCGACAATTTAAAAAAAAACACAATATTTTTTCCTTTTTATTTAATACATCTCACAATATTTTTTTTAAAAAAAACCTTTTTTTCCCCTCAGTTTAGACTGATACGTATTCTACGTATTTTTGGTAAAAAAAAAAAAAAAACGCAATAATCGTATATTGATTGGTTTGCGCAAAAGTTATAGCGTCTACAAAATAGGTGATAGTTTATTTTATTTTTTTTACTAGTAATGGCGGGGATCTGCGTTTTTTTTTTGTGACCGTGACGTTGCGGCGGACATATCGGACACTTTTGACACGTTTTTGGGACCGTTCACATTTACACAACGATTAGTGCTATAAAACTGCACTGATTACTGTGTAAATGTGACTGTCAGGGAAGGGGGTTAACACTAGGGGGCGCTGAAGGGGTTAAAATGTGTCCTAAAGTATGTTCTAACTGTAGGGGGAGGGGGACTCACAGGGGAGGAGATGGATGTGTGTTCCTCTGTACTGGGAACACACATCAGTCTCCTCACCGCTGACAGGAGGTGGATCTGTGTGTTTACACACACAGATCCACACTCCTGACGTGATTGCCGGAAATCGCGGGTGCCCGGCGGCAATCACGGCCGTCGGGCACGCGCGCGGGATCGCGAGTGGTTACAATTTTAGTTACAATTTTAGACTTACAGAGGAGGTCTAGTGCTAGAATTTTTGCTGGCACTCTAACGCACGCGGCGATACCTCACATACCTCACATGTGTGGTTGAACAGCGTTTACATATGTGGGCGGGACTTACGTGTGTGTTCGCTTCTGAGCGCGAGCTACTGGGAATAGGGGCATTTAAATTTTTTTTATTATTATTTTATTTTTTATTTTACTCAATTTCATTTATTTTTACACTTTTTTTAAAAAAAAAAAAATTTTTGATCACTTTTATTCCTATTACAAGGAATGTAAACATCCCTTGTAATAGGAATGGTTCGTGACAGGTCCTCTTTATGGAGAGATGTGGGGTCAATAAGACCTCACATCTCTCCTCCAGGCTGGAAAAGCATTAGATCGTGAAAAAAAAAATCACAGATCTAATGCTTTCAGCCGCGATTGCGGCTGTGTTTACATTCCAGGACCCGGGCATGACGTCATAACATCGCGCCCGGGCCTCCGACGATCATAGAGATGACTGGTGACCATCTGGTCACCAGTCTACTCTATGGTTTCCATCCGACGCCGGCGGATCGTTTCTCCGGGTCTCCGATGGCAAAGGAGAGCCCGGAGAAGCACCGGATGGCGGTGGGGGGGGCATCCCCTCCCGCCGCCTATAAGAACGATCAAGCGGCGGAACCGCCGCTATAATCGTTCTTATGGTGCACAGAATCGCTGGCTGAAGAGATGGATATCTGAATGATGCCTGTGGCTGCAGGCATCATTCAGATATCCTCACTGAAACCCAGGACGTCATTTTACAATGGGCCAGTATTGAAGTGGTTAAGGACGTTATGTTTACGATAAATAAATAGTTTCTCTAAGGCCGCGTACACACGATCGAATATATCTGCTGGAAACGGTCTGACAGACCGTCCCAGCAGACAGATTCGATCTGTGTACGGGCAAGCCGACGGATTTTCCCAGCAGACAGATTTTAAAGCCTGCTTTAAAATCTGTCTGCTGGGAACCCGTCGGACCGATATGTCTAGTGGGTTAGTACGCTAACCAGCAGACATATCTGCCCGCACATGCGTTGAATGGATTCGACGCATGCGCGGAAGTGATTTACTTCCTGGTGCGGTGACGGGGCGGCGTCAACGTCATCGCCACGTCACCGCGCTGTCTGCTGGCGAAGATTTTGGTTTGATCGTGTGTACAGCGATCAAACCAAAACAGCCAGCAGACAAATCTGTTCAAATCGGTCGGTCCGACCGATTTGAACAGATTCATTTGCTCGTGTGTACAAGGCCTTAGTAATACGCTTGTTTATAAAGGCCATCATTCTTTATCTAAGAGGCCCAATATAAAGACTTCTGGTGTGAAGGTAATAGGGGTTGGAAATACAGTGGACAACATATCAACAATTAGTTTCAAATATTAGCATATTTTCAGGACAAAACCATTTTACATTGATAGAAATTTGTTATCTGGTTGAGCATTATCTGGTGCAGTTAGAGTTTGAGAGGCAGTGCATGGCATGTATTATAATGGGAGTAAGATAGGATTCACTGAAGATATATAATTGTTTCAGCTTGTTGTAAAGAACAAGCTTCCTCAATATACTTGTCTGTAAGTTTTGGAATCAGGGACTGCGATTTTGTTTGAATTGCAAGTGGCACCTTACTAAGCTTAGCATAAAGTAAGTGGGAGTACATCATGGAGGTCAGGCCTTTAGTGCCTTAGGACCCCAAAACGCCTCCCTTCTGAGGCCTCGTACACACGAGGGGATATGTCCGCTGAAAACGGTCCGATGGACCGTTTCAGCAGACATCTCCGATCGTGTGTATGGGCTAGCGGACAGATTTGTCCAACCGACAGATTTCAAAGCATGCTTTGAAATCTATCCGGTGGGAATCTGTCCGCCCGACATGTCTGCTGGTTAGTACACTTACCAGCAGACATGTCGTCCCGCACCGCCGCCGAGCGCGCCGCGCTGAATGGATTCGGCGCATGCGCGGAAGCGTTTTACTTCCTGGTGCGGTGACGTGGCGGTGACGTGGCGGCGTCAACGTCACCGCCGCGTCACCGACACGTCACCGCGCCGTCCCGCCCCGGCGGGGAATTTGATCCGATGGTGTGTACACGCCATTGGATCAAACACCAGATCGGGACATATCCGATGGAAATGGTCCGCGGACCGTTTTCATCGGATATGTCCGATCGTGTGTACGAGGCCTTATTCTTTCTGTAGAATCTTCATAAAAGTACTCCTCCTTGTTACTAGACAGATCTTGACTTTCCACTGTCACTATGTCACATACCTAGAAGATGAGCCCGATATGCAGGGTAAGGCCTCTCTTATGCCCTTGACTCGCTGCCCCTGGTAGAGTGGACAGGGGGCGCGGGCGTGCAGTGTAGCACGAGTGCCTGGCAGGATCAACAGCTGGGAAGTAGGTCTGGAGTTCCGGATGATGCAGACTTGGACAGCAGACTTGGCTGAAGACTGGAGCAGGCTCGTGTCAGGAAGCCACACTGTCGCCTGGTCACAAGTACATATTGTAGATCGAGTGATGTAAAACGAGATCTCCCCGGTCTATATAGATGCGGTGAATGTAACTATTGTGACTTCGTGTCAGTGGGCACTACTGTACTTCTGCCTAATGGGCAAAGACACACAATCAAACACATACACATCACCTGCCAGACTAAGGGGGTCATATACCTGATCCAATGCCAATGTGGAAGCTATTATGTTGGGAAAACTATACGACCATTCTGGAAACGCATTAAGGATCACATCTACTATGCGACCAATGGTCTCCTTAACACTACCATGGGTTACCACAAAGCCTTTAGACATCAATACAAACCCCATGTATTTAAATTTGCTGCCCTAGAGAGCATATATGAGGACCCGAGAGGGGTAATTTTGACCAACGTGTTTTACAATGTGAAACACGCTGGATCCATAGACTACAGGCTAATAAGTTTCCTGGCCTCAATGATGCCCTGAGCTTTAAACCCTTCCTCAATCCCTAGAAATTTCAGAACTTCGTCACTAATTTTTCTCCCCCCCTTCTCTTTTTTTTGGGCCCTCATTCTATGTAATTTATTTACATCACGCCTAAATATGAGAATGACACATATGCCACCAACAAAGATATTAACCTCAACTATCTGAAAAGATCTGCCAAGATTCTACAAAGAATAGGCTCGTCACTATAGATGCCCCTATATTGTAGAAAAATAATAGACACATATAGAATGTATATGTATGTTTATTTATGTTGTATTTGTATGTTTTGTGTCTCCTATTTCTTCTGACTTGCTAAATTGTATGTAAACTAAATATACCTGTATCTTACTATATAAGTATCAGGGAATCGTCTTATTTTTGATATAAATTCTTTTTATATGTATTTCGATTAAAAAATAATTTCCAATTGCTTAAATCACTGATTGTCTATGTGCACTTGGATCTCTATTTATACCAATGGTTGTTCAAAAAATCCAAGTTCTCAGTTCTGATACTTATTGTTGCCATCTTGTGGCTGTTCTTATTTACTGCACTCAACATGTCTTTTCTAAAATCGGCCACACACATCTGATATATGATGGCGTCCCTATTGCTGTAGACATAGGAGGCTTGTTCTCTTTCTACATATATGCTCTATCTTGTTTATGACTCTTCAGTTTACCCCCAGGATATGCTCAAATTCTTTTTCTCTCTCTATATTATTCGATATACTTGTGTTTGACAATGAGGGTTTCTTCCCTCTATTCTTTCATCTGTGGGGCGTGTCTGCTGCATAACAGGACACACGGTACCACCGCCCCCTATACACGCCCACTCCATTTACAAACAGGGAGGTGGGCGTTCCTGTTCCTCACAGACTCTGTGTGCTTGGCGCCGCCCCTCTCTTGTAATGTGTTCTGTGTCTGGATGGGCGGGATTGTACATCCTCCCTGCCACAGGATCCACCTCTCTCCCCCCTTCCAATCAGTGAGCTGTTATTTATGCGCCGCCTACGTATGGGCGCCGCGCTAATGATGTCACTACGTTTTCTGTCATGTGACGCTCCTCTGCACCCTATATAAACTTCCTCTATCAATGACCAAATTGGTGTGCAGCACAGGCTAACCCCCCCGGGACACATGAACAGCGCTCTTTACCAAGGTATGTAAATACTGCAGCTATAAGCTCTTTGGACAAATCTGCTCTATTTTTTTCTTTACTCACCAGCAACCCATTTGTATTTAGGCTCCTGACTTACTGGGCTGCCCTATATTGGACACTTTAACCTGGTCTAGCCTAGTTGATTGGATACTTACTCCTCCCTGGTTATGTTCCATGTTCACTGCTGTGATTAGTCCCGGTCTGTTTTTTGATTTCTGGCTTTATTTCAGTAAACTGACATTCTCTGAAACCTTTATGAATGCATATACCAGGCGTCTTCATATATATCTATTTACTAGTTCACGCTCTCTATTTTTGTTGTAGAAATACACGTGTTCATCCTTATATGATGACTCGCTGCCAACCATAGGATATATAATATATTTTTCGTGTATCTTGGAGTACTCTGTCTGGTAATTCCTCATTATTATTATTATTTCCTAATCTTTCAATCTGTTGTCTATAAACTCATAGCAGAATTTAAACATATATGACACCCTTTCTGCGTTGTTTCTTCTCTTCTTTTTTCAGTCGCATTGAGCTCTTACAAGCCATACGAATACTTATTTCTTCATCTTCGATGTAATCGGATGGATAGCAATTCTTTGGTATTGTTCTTTTGGGATCCCTTGTTGCTTATTGACTCTCAGTGTTTTTTTTAAAAACTTTTAAAAAACTGTTTTGTTTTTGTTTATGTATTTTTTCCTTTTTGCAGATGTATGAAATTAGCAATTATATACTACCAGCCCTCTCTCAAACTCGCCCTGAAGAAGCCGCTAGGCGAAACGCGTAGGCGAGATGCAAGCTAACATTGCTTATGTATATTCTGTATACCCTGTTTTTGTATATTTTATTTTTTGTTTTTGGATTTTATGATATATAATTAAATATTTTTTCTTAACTTTTATGTCCTTGTGATTGCCTGAAAAAGTCCGCCTTTCTACTACCCTATGTAGTATTTTTCTTATTTTTGATTCAATTACTTCGGATGTCGGCTACATGTGAGTGCTTTTATGTTTCCCCATTCCCTATATTTTTGAAGCCACACTGTCACACAGGATGCAGAGAGGAGGTTCCAGGGCTAGAGCACAGGAAGGTCAGGCAAGCTGGGTCATACACAGACAGACAGTACTGGAACAGTAGGCTGGTTAATCACAGGAATAGATCAGATAAGAAAGTAACTCACAGGGAACGCTGTAGATCAGACAGCAAAGCTTCAGTGTAACAGCTGAGTTTAAAGTGCCGTCTGGTGCCAGGGGTCGCGGTCGCGTGTGCGTGCACATAAGCACCCGCAACCGCTACCAACTTGTGTAGAATTACTGTTCCCAGCAAGTCTTTCCTGACACACTATCTCCAGCAGCTTGATGCTTTTACTGTTAACAGTTTGCTTTGAGCTGTTTAAACCCCCCCCCCTCCCCTCGAGGGCCTGTTGCTATATTGTTGTCCACCTCTTGATTGTTGCTTGGGGACATTCCATGGTCTATGAATTGATTCTTGTGTCCTGTACTGTATGATAAAGATATCACTATTTTTTTTTTTAGACCTGTACATTTTCTTATCTTATAGTAAGAGTGCAGGACAGAGGTCCCTCTCTCTCCTCTCTGTGATCCCTTTTTTGCTATATGGGGTCACTTGGGGGCGGACACAGCAAAGCTTTTGCTAGTTCCAGTGATCTGAAGGTAGCAGCAAATAACACATAGTCTGCAAATTGTTTATTATTGTGTCCTGCACTGTACTCCAAGATAACAAATTTACAGGTACATCAAAATTACGTTTTTTAAAGGGAAGTTAGATTTTTTATTTATTCTTAGCTTTCCTGGAAATTTTCTAACTATTTTGTCAAAACAAGCAAAATAGGCACAAACGGTATTTTTGCCCATTCTGTGTGCATATTGTTACAGTGTATCATATTCAATGTCTTTAGGAAACATGATTGGAATAGATGGATTGACCCATAAACAAAAGTTGCTTGCCTTAGAATCATGTCACAGAGGGATATTGGATTGATCTATTTCTAAAGAAAGTGTGTGGCACACATAGAAAAACACAGTGAGGTTGGCAAGTGATTGAGGCTTATGCACCTTATTGCCATTTCACAGGAACGACCTTTATGTATTTTACCTGTGGTTTTTCCTATCAGCTGGAAGTACCGTAGGTGGACTACTCTATCCTTGAAAAAAGCTGAGATTTATATTGCTTTTACACAGCTGGATTTCACTTAAACATCTCCTTGGTGGATATAAGTTGTTCATCTGTGCTAGATCCTTTATTTCAGTCGTCTCACCTACCTGTGAAAAATACATATCTGCTGAGGACAAAATATTCTTTTGTTATCTGAAATCTCTTTCGATACTATCTGTGTGGAAAGTAACCATTTGCTTTATTTAAAAGGAATGTAGTATTTTCTTCAGTTTTTTTTTTTTAGATTCCATCATAAAAAAGATTATCTTAATGTAAATTATCTTTTCAATGTCTGCTAAAGTTTTATCCAAACCTTTTTGTGTATAGTTTTTAATTATGTATGTTGGGCAGACAGATTTGCTCATTACATGTGCAGGGTCTGCTTCCTGCTTTAAAGTGTAATGCCACGTACACACGACCGTTTTTCATATCATATCAAGTTTTTCTCTACGTGATTCCTCTCAAGCCTGCCTTGCATACACACAATCGTGATAAAGAATTCATGAGCAAAGCATGGTAACGTACAACACGTACGACTGCACTATAATGGGGAAGTTCCAATCGAATGGCGCCACCCTTTAGGCTGATTATGCAAATTTCCCTTCTCATAACTTGCTTCTGAGCATGCGCGTTTTTTCTCTTCGTGGAAAAACGCGCATGCTCAGAAGCAAGTTATGAGAAGGGAAATTTGCATAATCAGCCTAAAGGGTGGCGCCATTAGATTGGAGATGTGAAAAATTACTAGAACAAATAGAGCAGGTTTCTAAATTTTTATTGCCCATTTTTCTCGTCGAGAAAAATGCTCTGGAGCCTACATACGATCGTTTTTAATGACCAATTTAAAAAATTGCATTTTTCTTCGTTATGAAAAACGGTTGTGTGTATGTGGCATAACACTTTGCTTGAGCTGTACTGTTTTTCTCATATTGCAAATCTATGTCACTGGTTAAATAACCCCTTTCACGCCGACCATACACTAATTTGCATTCATGGCTTGAAGGGGTTTTACCGGGTTGGTGCTGCAGCTGCAGTATCACCCCACAGTACCGCTTTTTAGAGCGGGCGGTTGGCCCTTTATTGATAACAACCAATGTGGCTAAAAGAGACCTGCCACTGGCTAGGCTGAGACCCAAGCAAAACCGGATTCGGTTCTGAGGAAGTGGGCTGATCTGAGATGTGAAGGTGCAGGAATTGGGTGATCTGTGATGTGATGGTGCAAAAAATGGGCTGATCTGAAGTAAGAGGGTGCAGGAATTGGGGCTTGTAACGGTCACCACCGCTTACGGCTTTCCATCCAACCACGACAAGCTTATCTGACATACTCCGACAATCTTACACGATCCATATCCTTTCCCAGAATAAGCCGAGACAGAGCTCCGTTCTTGCTTCCAAAGATATGACAATTTATTAGTATTTTCTCATCTTCTTATATCCAGTACAGCATAATACAGTTAATCACAGGACAATGCAATCTCCACCCCCTTCACACCATGGGGGGCTTCAATCACACTCTAAAAGGCATTCAGGTAAGCTAACCATGTAGACCGGTCGGCACACGCATCTTAATAGGGTTCAATTAACCTTGAATAGTAACACAGACATCTAGTTGAATACGTTTATCTAGGCAGCTTTATCACACAATGGCAGAGTCTTGTGAGAGTGGGTGAAATCCACCCTTCAGATATATTTTCAATAGCCTATTATACAAAGGTATGACTCACTGGCTGGCTGACCTGAATTAACACCTTTCAAAAGCATGTGTGCCCAGATTGAATAGCTAACAGCTTTTGATATTTGAAGACATCCTGCAAACATGAATTATTATTAATGTCCCTTATTAATGTCTTCTGTAACATATGAATTATGATTCTTTGTCACCCTATGCCCTAGTGGACATAAGGTGACCCTAGACATAGGAAGATCTCAGTCTGTCACGGTGCATGCCGTTACATCTCTCCCCTTTTCGGTGGGAGACGGACACAGGTGGTAACCCCAAACGGGTTGACTCCGAAGTCCGTCAGTAGTTCCCGTCCTCCAATGCTGGTATCCATACTGTACCCCAAATAAATGGCTCCAAACTGAGCATTACTCACCCCGCCAACCTCTGCCTCTCTCAGAGAACACGCCTGCCGCTGGGGAGAAGGCAGGGTAGCTGGCTCAGTCCACCATGCTGTTGGGGGTCTGGGCCAAACTGCCCCCCCTTCCTGGGGTATACCAGTGGAGACTGAAGTTCCATCCACTGGTGCTTGGTGAAAACCCCCCGGTGCTTGCAAAGCAAAGCAGACATCCTCCTGTCCCAGTCCTGTACCATTTTCTGGGGTTGTGCCAGTGGAGACTGAAGTCCCATCCACTACCCCAGGAACCCCCTCTTCTCTGTTAGTGAGGAGCAGAGGCAAATGACACTCTGCTCTGTTGCCAGCTCTTCCGCTGGGTTGCTGTGAGTGGAGACCATAGTCCCATCCACTACCACAGTGTCCCCCTCTTCCGTTAGTGGAGAGCAGAGGTCCGTGACCCTCTGTTCTGTTGCCAGCTCTTCCTCTGTGTTGCTGTGAGTGGAGACCACAGTCCCATCCACTACCACAGGGTCCCCCTCTTCTGCTAGTTGGGAGCAGAGGCTTGGGGTACCCTGCTCTGTTGCCAGTGATTCAGCTGGGGGTAAAAGCTTTACCACCTCAGCTTGTTGCGGAGAGGGGGGCCAACCGCCCCGGCTCCCTGGAACTCCACGCCATCCGCTTCGGCTTTAGGAATGAAAATCTCCATATTTTCCACTGCCGATTCATCAGCCAGGAGTTCACAGTTATCTGACCTTTCCTCATAGTCCCAGGCAATTGGAGCCCCATCCTGCTGCTGAGACCGAGTCTAGCAGCTGTCTGTAGGCAACCTCCAGCTCCATTCTTGAATGGCCAGAAATTCTAAATCTTCCTGTGACCAGTGGCCTCCCGAGATATTCAATTTCTCCTCTCTGTGCTCCATTATGTCCTCCAAGCGCCACTCCCGATCAACCCCAAAGTCGGGATCACTGGACATCCTCCAATACAACAATCCCAGGCCATCATAGTCATAGCCTTCTGTGGGGCTGTCATCCGCTGACCACGGGCACTCTTGGGCTACATAACACCGGAGAGCTCTGTAGCTCTCATCCAGCTGCATCTCTGCCCGGATCAGCCTGCTTAACTCAGCTGTCCACTCCTGCTTCGGTTGTTTCCCCAACAACAGCATTCGTACATCATACTGCGGCCAGTACCTTGCATAGATGGAGGGCAGGACCTTTCCTTGGTTTGCTGCTCCGGAGCTAGTGCTTCCTTCCAGAGTTGGCACCGAATCACATTCGACCATCCCAACAGGACCTCCTCTGATACTGGTCCTCTATGCTGTATCCGCATCTCTTGTAACCTTCTTTGGAATTCCTCTTCCATGGAGACTGGTATCTGCACCTCTCCTCTCCCTTTAGCTGGTGCTGCTGTGACTTCAGCTGCTGCAGCACTTCTTCGCTGTAGCAAGGTGGCATTCAGAGCCGCAATAACTCGGTCCCTGATCTCCGGTGGAGGGTTAGGACCATAATGTGCCAGTCTTAGGTTAACAGCCCGATCAAAACTTTCTTCCTCGGGTGTCCTGTCCGTTACGGCGGGCCTTTTAGCTCTATCCATTTCGACCAGTTCTGCGATAATGTCCCTTTTCTACGGTTGCTGGCCGGTCTGGCCCGGCTCTCCAGTAAGTCCATGAGGGAAGAGAGCTTCATCCGTTCATACACCGTCTCCATTGTCATGTGCCCTTGTAGCCGTCCTTCTGGTGATGGAATCATCCCACCGCTGCCACCAATGTAACGGTCACCACCGCTTACAACCTTCCATCCAACCACGACAAGCTTATCTGACACACTCCGACAATCTTGCATACACGATCTATATCCTTTCCCAGAATAAGACGAGACAGAGCTCCGTTCTTGCTTCCAAAGATATGACAATTTATTAGTATTTTCTCAGCTTCTTATATCCAGTACAGCATAATACAGTTAATCACAGGACAATGCACTCTCCACCCCCCTTCACACCGTGGGGGGCTTCAATCACACTCTAAAAGCATTCAGGTAACTAACCATGTAGACCGGTCGGCACCGCATCTTCAATAGGGTTCAATTAACCTTGAATAGTAACACAGACATCTAGTTGAATACGTTTATCTAGGCAGCTTTATCACACAATGGCAGAGTCTTGTGAGAGTGGGTGCAATCCACACCTTCAGATATTTCAATAGCCTATTATACAAAGGTATGACTCACTGGCTGGCTGACCTGAATTAACACCTTTCAAAAGCATGTGTGCCCAGATTGAATAGCTAACATTTTTGATATTTGAAGACATCCTGCAAACATGAATTATTATTAATGTCCCTTATTAATGTCTTCTGTAACATATGAATTATGATTCTTTGTCACCCTATGGCCCTAGTGGACATAAGGTGACCCTAGACATAGGAAGATCTCAGTCTGTCACGGTGCATTCCGTTACAGGGCTGATCTGAGGCATAAGGTTGCAGGAATTGGGGCTATCTGACTTAGACAGGAAGGGGCTGATCTAGAGTTATGACAGGAATTGGGTGTCTGGTGTTTATGTGCAGGTTATTGTCATGTGATGAGGACGTAGTCATCCTGGATACACCTGGGTGCTAATCTGTAGCAAGAGCAGAGTGATGCTGCGATGTGGAGGTGCGGAATAGGGCTGATTCTGAGGTGATGCTGATACTTGGTAGTTCTGGGAGGGCGTCCGGGGATTTCTTCCCAAACTTGCGCTTCCTGTACGTTCCCGAAAGCGTCCTTGATCGATGGGTTCTACTGACCCGGTGCTTCACAGATCGGGGTAAAGGGCCGATGACAGCAGCCTTTTACCACGTGATCGCTCCAGCCAATGATGGAGCGATCACTTGTCAACAAACCAGTGCATGTCCGCTTGAACTGATCGGTACAGCATGTGAGGAGAGGAGGGAACCACTGCATCAGCACTGTGGGCTGGATCTGAAGTGCCCAAAACGTTGATCTGTGCCCATTCATGCCTCATAGATGCCTATGGGTGCCTCATACATGCCTATCCATGCCACATGCATGCCCTTTCTGTGCCTCATACATACCCATCTGTACCTCATCAGTGCCCAGCTGTGCCTCATACATACCCATCTATGCTTCATCTATGCCTGACCCATGGCTAATACATGCCCATCCATGCCACATCAGTGCTCATTCATTCCACATCAGTGCTCATCCGTGCCTCATTAGTTCTCATCCGTGCCACATCAGTGCCTCATCAGTGCTCATCCGTGCCACATTCATGCCACTTCAGTGCTCATCTGTGTCACATCCATGCCACATCAGTGCTCATCTGTGCCTCATCCATGCACCACCTGTGCCCATCCTGACAGTGCTCTCTGTGTGTTGGCATCTGTATGTGGCCATGCTGTGTAAAAGTCCCACACATGTGGGACAGCATATTTACACTGTTATTCAAGCTGTACACCCACTACTTATTATATAATATATATATATATTGTAGCAAAGTGTAATTTCTTCAGTGTTGTCACATGAAATAATAAAATATTTACAAAAATGTGAGGGTTGTACTCAGAGATACTGTAGGTAGTCAAGAAATTAACCACTTGAGGACCAAGCCTGTTTTTGACACTTGTTTACAAGTTAAAATATATATTTCTTTTTGCTAGAAAATTACTTAGAACCTGCAAACATTATATATATTTTCTTCTAATAAAAAATATAAGTATAACTTCGGCAGCTGGTCGGCAAGTGATAATATGACAATTTTGTGAAAAACAAATCTTCATTTTGCAAAGAATTGTAGTATAAAATAACATCTTCAAAAAACTCACCATGCCTCTTACTAAATATCTTGGAATGTCTACTTCCCAAAAAGGGGTAATTTGGGGGGTATTTGTACTTTCCTGGTTTGTTAGTGTCTGAAGAATTGAGATACGTCGTGAGTACATCAGGTGTGATACATTTTCAGTTATTGGCACCATAGCTGTTAGACTCTATAACTTCCACACAGGCCAAATAATATACAATTGTTTTGGTTATTTTTACTAAATATATGTAGTAGTAAATATTTTGGCCAAAATTTATGAAGAAAAATTACTAATTTGCAAACTTTTATAACAGAAAAAGAAAACTTTTTTTTTTTTTTTTTTCATTTAAATTTAAGTTTATTATAATAAAATAAAGAGCATACAGAGTAATAAACGTAATCCAATAAATGCATCAGGAAACATCGTGTTGACAATTATAGTAGTAAACAATAGATTACATTTCTTAACTAGATTTCCCCTTCTCCTCCCCCCCCCCAATGTCCCAACTATATACCTGGTAAGTCTAACATGGGAGTGTAAACGTGTATAATCAGGAGGGATGGGAATCAGTAGAGGTAGCGACAACATTTTAGGGCTAAAATTCCCTGTTTACTAAGCAATCTATAAAACTTTTATTATAAGCTGAGATCATAAAACTAAAATATATGTAAGGAATAAATCATACCGAACCGTGGAGAGGATAGGTTTCGGGGGGCATCCCCTCCCCCCGACACCCCCACCGGGAGCAATCTGTGTCAAGGAGGGGGGGCAGCCCCCCCTGATGACAAAAAAATTAGATCCAAATGGAATTTAATACATACATCCAGTTAAACTAAATCAGCACTACCTGAGACCAGTGGAGAATATGATATGTAATGAATATCTCCTGTTCAAGAGAAAGAAAAAAAATAAAGAAAAGGAGAGGGGGAGAAGGAGGAAAGAGGAAGGAGAGGAAAGGGAAAGGGAGGGTGGGCCTACCTGCCATAGGATTACATCAGTCTGAGTCCAGAGCCAAAACTAAACTTACATGTTGTGGGAGATTCCCATGTAAATCAACCAAGGTTCCCAAATTTCAGTGAACTGGGTAGAGGTAATCTAACATAGAGTTAATTCTTTTTTCTTGTTCCATAATCCATGTAACCTTTCTCTTCATGTGTAAAATGGAAACCGACGGTTTCTTCCATGCAGCCGCTAAAGTGATTCTGGCGCCAGTCAGTATAAATAGAATCAGCTGTCTAATGGCCTTGGAGCTCTGTGGTATTAGTCCATTCAATAAGGCTATTGCAGGAGATTGATGGAGGTTACAACCGGTAACTCTCCTGATAATCTGGAATACCCTGTTCCAGAATCCCCGTATCCTAGGGCACTCCCACCAAGTATGGATCATGGTGCCTATTCCTTGACAACCTCTAAAGCATAGTGGTGAGGATGACGGATACATGGTGGCCAATTTAAATGGGACCAAGTACCATCTAGTGAACATTTTTATATTAGCTTCAATGAGGGATGAACTCTTAAAACCTTTAAGAGATCTAGAGTAGTTTTTTTTGCCAGTCCACCAAGTCCCAGTCCTCTTGAAGCTCTCTTTCCCAAGCTAGCATATGAGGTAATTTTATGTTATTTGATGCAAGAGATTTGTAGATGATAGAGATATTACCTTTCCTATTCTGAGCTTGTTCGCATTTGTGTTCATATGGGGTCAAAAGGCCAGAAATTGTTTTATCGTTCCAAAGTTTCTGAGCAAAGGTATGTATTTGGTGTAGTCTGGATCTTTCAGAGGGGGGGGGGGCAAAGGTTGTCTATAAGGAATTGCTCAGGAAGAGGACCTGTATGTTGAAAGAAACGTCCAATGCGGTACAACCCCCTATCAAGCCACCATTTGAAGGAGTCCACTTCCGTTTTGGGGCAGAAAGATGGGTCGAGAAAGATACTTGACAAAGGTTTGCCTCTAGAAATTAAGAGTGGATTGCTTTTAAGTGAATCCCATAATACCAATGCTTGTGATAGGGTGGGGGATAGTATAGGGGGTCTACTTTTAGGAGTGCGCCACATGAGTTCTTCAATTGTGGACAATGGGGAAGCCTGTTCTTCTATTTCTATCCAATCTGGGCGATCATTTTTAAGGTAAACCTCCGATAATTGCTAAACCTCGCGGATTGATAATACCATAACAAGTTTGGCACTCCTAGACCTCCCTGTTCAGGCAAGTTAAACAGACTACGAGAGGGAAGACGGGGTCCCTTTTTGTTCCAGATAAACTTGGTGATTTTACCTTGAAAGGATTTTAGATGGCTTTTTATTATCGGGATCGGAAGGGATCGAAAAAGATATAGGAGTTTCGGGAGGAGAGTCATCTTGGTAGAATTAATTCTGCCGATCCAGCCTATTTTCTGCGCTCCCCATTCGGTAAGGTCCTTCTCGAGTTTCCTATACATAGGAGGGTAATTGGCTAAGTATAAATTCTGGAAATTTGGGGTCAGGTTGATACCTAAATAGTTAGTAGACGTAGAGTCCCATTTGAAAGTATATTTGTTTCTCAAGAGGGACACTGTGGGTTCTGAAAGAGAAATATTAAGGGCCCTAGATTTAGGCATGTTTACCGTGAGACCCGAGACTTTAGAGAACTCGTCTAGCAGGGAGAAAATTTCCGGAAAGGGAGGAGATAGGAGAGGTCACGAAGAGTAGCAAATCATCTGCGAATAATGCGCATTTGTGTTCTTTTTTATTACAATGAACTCCCCTGATATTCGAGTTATCTCGGATGGCTATGGCCAGAGATTCAATAACAATAGCGAATATCAGAGGAGATAAAGGGCAGCCCTGTCTTGTGCCTCTTTGGATATTTATAGATTCCGAGAATATGCCTTGTAACCGGATTTTAGCTTCAGGGGAGGAATAGAGAGCGGAGATGATTCCTAAAAATTAGAACCAAACCCCCAACGATTCAAAACAGAAAACAAAAATGGCCAAGATACTGAATCAAAGGCTTTCTGGAGATCAAGTGAGAGAAGCATACCTCTTTGTCTAGTGCTTCCAGACCACCCCAAATACATTAAAGAGATAAGATCAATAGCTCTCCTGATCTGGTCCGGGCCTTGTCTCCCTGTGATAAAACCTACTTGATCTTTGGATATGTATTGACCTAAGAAGGCAGACATCCTATTAGCTATTATTTTAGTAAGTATTTTTAGGTCGTTATTAATGAGGGATATCGGTCTATAGTTCTCCACTAGGCTATGATCTTTATCGGGTTTCGGTATCAACGAAATATAGGCCAAATTAAGTTGTTTATCTATAGGGGAGCCCTCAGTCAAATGATTGTAAAATCGTGCTAGGTAGGGTGATAGAATGATAGGAAATGTTTTGTAATAAGACCCTGAGAATCCATTAGGGCCAGGAGCTGTGTTTAATTTTAAGTTTTTGATCACTGACATAACTTCCTCAGCTGAAATGGGTGCCTCCATCAACTCCTTGTGAACCTTTGTCAACCTGGGAAGATTCAGGCTGTTCAAATATTCACCTATTTTGTCCGAAGAAAAGTTACTATCCTTAGCGTAGAGCTTGGAATAGAAGTCGTGGAAGGCCCCCATCGCCCGCCGAGGATTTAGGGTAAGGATACCATCTGCCATTTTTATCTTAGGGATGGTTCTCGATTTAAATCTGGGAGATAGTTTGCGTGCTAGCATTGGACCTATTTTATCCTTTAAATGGTAGAACCTGGCACCTGTCCATTTTAGATCATTTTCTGATTTTGCTGTCAGAGCTAGGTTTAAGGCCGATCTAGCAGCGTCAAGATCGTGGGTGGGAACACTGAGAGGGTCTAATTTATGTTTTCTACGTAACTCTAAATAGGTCTCTTCCAATTTCTCTATGGTCAATTTCTTTTGTCTTCTAAGTTTGGCTGCAATTTGTATTATTTTTCCCCTAACTGTAGCTTTATGGGCAGCCCATAAGGTTTCGGGGGATATATCTTTAGTATCGTTAATTTCAAAATATTCCTTTATGGATTGTTCAATTTCTGCCATGAGAGTGGGATCTTTTAAGATCGACTGGTTAAGTGTCCAGTGAGACATTTTATGAGTTGTGTCCTCTTTTCTCAAGGTTAATAGAACCATGGAGTGGTCTGACCAAGGGACATCCTTTATAGTGGATTTAGAGGCTGCTGGGACATGATGGTTGGATATTAATATATGGTCTATGCGGGAGTACGATTTGTGAGGATTAGAATAGTGGGTGTAATCTTTAGTTTTCGGATTTAATTCTCTCCAAATATCGGTCAATCGGGATTGATGAAGCATGCGAGCTACTTGTGTGCTAATTTTGGTTGGCCTTATGAGTTTATTATTATTTGGTTTGGATTTATCTAAACCCGAATCGAAAGCCAGGTTGGAGTCTCCTCCCATAATAATGATGCCCTCCATAAGAGGATGGAGGACTTCAAGCATCTGAGAGAAAAACTTCTTCTGTCCCCTATTGGGGGCGTAATAGGAGACAAACGTGTATAGCTTCTCGTCTAGAGTTCCTTTTAACAAAATAAATCTGCCTTCCGGGTCTCTATATTCCTTTAGTAAATTAAAATTACAAAATTTGGATAACAAGATAGCCACTCCTTTCGTCTTGTTTTCCGCGTTGGATAAGTAGAATACTGGGAAGTGGGAGTGTAGGAATGAGGGGGAGTACCGCCTTGGGAAGTGTGTCTCCTGCAGGAGCACTATATCTACATGAAGTGCCTTGTATGCCTTGAGGGCTTTTCGTCTTTTAATAGGAGAGTTCAACCCCTGGGTGTTGTGTGTCAACACGCAGGGGTTTAGTAGTGTTATTTGAGCCAGCCATGGGTCGTAAAGAGTGTTATGGACAGATCGTGTCTTGAAGACTGAGTCCATAGCTCAGAAGACACCTGTGATGGCAGGTAAGCCGGGAGGGAGGGTGGGAAGGTAAAGGGGGAATAGGGGAGAATAGATACATGGAAATAAAGGCAAAAATGGTAACAACAAAGCAAGATGTAGTATTGCAAAAGGTCAAACCATGACCCAGATTGAAGGAAGGGAAGTTTGCTCCTTCCTTCAATCAAACAGAATTTATTAGAGTAGTCCATTTAGAGGACTAACTTCCTACTTGTCAGGGCGACAAAGTGTCGCTCCAAGAAGTAGGTTGAGGCTCAGGGCCTCACCGCCGACTGTCAGCGACAATCAAAAAGTTCATGAATTAAATTTTGAAAAACAAAGGGTTGATCCCCCAAAAATAACAATTGAAGAGATGGTACCTTCCCCCTAAAAAAATATATATATATATATTATTTAATACCATAGGAAAAAATAAAAATTGTAGAACCATATGGGTAAGTAGATATTGAAAAACCACAAGAATAAATAAATAAATTATATAAGTGAGCCAGTAAATATTAACTCTTACTCTACCAGAAATCCTTATAAGTAATTTGATCAAGAATTGAGAAACAATTCATATTAAAAGAAGGCCTATTGGGGAGAAAAAAAAAAGAACACAACAACTTATATGAATGGGGGATGGACACCACCGGAGCTAAGATTAAATCATTTCAGTTGATGTTTAGTAGAGTTATTTCAGACTTTCCTGTGTTTGACTCTATTCCAGGGATTTGAGGTTGGACTATTGGGTGTAATTCTTTTAGCTGAGGTTTGTTGCGGTGGTAAAGTGTCCATGGCTGGTTCATGTGAAATAATTTTCAGGTCTAGTAATAGTCTTTCACCTTCTTGAAAGTTGTGTACTACGTGGAGTCTGCCGTTATATTTGAATTTTAAGGCGAATGGGAAGGCCCATTTGTATTTAATGTCTTTTTTCATGAGGGCAGAAAGTAGTGGTTTCATCGCTCTCCTCTTCTGAATGGTGTAGGGAGATATGTCTGAAAATATTTGAATCGTTGCACCTTGATATTGAAGGTTTTCTTGTTGTCGAGATTTTTTCATCACCTCGTCTTTGGTGGAGTAATAGTGAGGCTTTACTATCACATCTCTCGGTAAGCCGTCTTTTCTTGGTGGGCCTAGGGATCTATGTGCTCTGTCTAATTCCATTTTGTGAATAGGTATGGATGGGATCAGGATTTTTATGATGTCCTGTATAGCTGAGTGTACATCTGTGATGGACTCAGGTAGCCCCCTGAGCCTGAAATTATCCCTCCTTGATCTGTTCTCCAAATCATCTATTCTGGCCTGGGCCACCTCCAGTTGTTCTTGCAGGTGTTGTATGTGGTCAGTATTTTGTTCGATTCTAGAGACATTAATATCCAGTTTCCGTTCTATGGATTCGATCCTGTTTCCAAGACTTTGGAAGTCGGCTCTGATGTCCTTAGTGATTTTTTCAGCGTTCTGGGCGAGGCCCCTATCTAGAATTTCCGATATCCTGTTGAATAAGTCAGTAACATTGAAGGGGGCTTCAGGGGAGCGTTCAGTATTAGAATAGATGTAGATAGGGTTTTGAGAAGGGGCCTCAGAAGGGGTTAATTGACCCGACATTGTGGATATTATTCCTTCTTTAACAACAGACGAGTATAGCGCTGTATGTGATATAGAGTCTGATGAAGGGGGTGGTGAGATGGCTAACAGGTGAGATGAGATTTGTTTGACAGACATAGAATTTTCGGTAATTTCCAGCGTATGTGTCTGGAGTTTGGAGTCAATGTTTTTAAGAGATTCCTTGACGGCTAAAGTTTTAATAGTATTCTTGTTCTTCTTGTTTCGCTTTCCCTTCATGTATTGAATGTGTAGCAGAATATTTGCACCCACATGAGTCAAAGCTAAGTGAATATTAGGGTCGGCAGATTTATTAACCACTTCCATACCAGGCACTTACGCACCTTCCCGCCCAAGCCAATTTTCAGCTTTCAGCACTGTCGCAATTTGAATGACAATTGCGCGGTCATGCTACACTGCACCCAAACAAAATTGGCGTCCTTTTTTCCCCACAAATAGAGCTTTTTTTTGGTGGTATTTGATCACCTCTGCGGTTTTATTTTTTTGCGCAACAACTAAAAATAGAGCGAAGATTTTGAAAAAAAAATAAAGTTTTTATTTTTTTCTGTTAATTTTTTTGTAAATGAGTATGTTTTCTCTTTCAATTACGGGCACTGATATGGTGGCACTGATGGGCACCGATGAGGTGGCACTGATGGGCACAGATGAGGTAGTTCTGATGGGCACCGATTAGGTAGCACTGATGGGCACTGATAGGCGGCGCTGGTATGGGGCACTGATGGGCACTCATGGGCGGCACTGATGGGCACTCATGGGCGGCACTGATGGGCACTCATAGGCAGCACTGGGCACTCATAGGCAGCACAGGTGGGCACTCATAGGCGGCACAGGTGGGCACTGATAGGCGGCACAGGTGGGCACTGATAGGCGGCACAGGTGGGCACTGATAGGCGGCACAGGTGGGCACTGATAGGCGGCACAGGTGGGCACTGATAGGTGGGCACTGGGCATGGATTGGCACTGTGGGGTGGCACTGACAGACACTGGGGTGGCACTGATGATCACTGAGGGGTGGCACTGATGGATCAATGTTGCCAATCAGTGCCCATGTGTGGGCACTGATTGGCATCATTTTTTTACTGCCCCCTTTTTTTTTTTTGCTGACTTTTTTTTTTTTCATTTTTTTTGTCATTTTTTTTTGCCCTTTTTTTTTGGATTTTTTTTATTTCCCTGGTGGTCTAGTGTGGCGATCCGAGGGGGGGCTGCGCTGATAAACAATCAGTGCGAACCCCCCCTGTCAGGAGAGCCGCTGATCGGCTCTCCTCTACTCGCGTCTGTCAGACGCGAGTGAGGAAGAGCCGTCGGCGGCTCTTCCTGTTTACATCGTGATCAGCCGTGATTGGACACGGCTGATCACGTGGTAACGAGGCTCCGCCGGAGACTCGTTACCGAGATCGGAGGTGCAGGGTGTCAGACTGACACCCCGCATCACCGATCGCCGCGCTGCGCGCCCGCACGAGCGCGTGCGGCATGAAATCGTGCAGGACGTTTGAGAACGGCCTGTCACGATTTCATAACCACTTCCCTGCCGTAAATCGGCTATTGGCCGGGCGGGAAGTGGTTAAGTATCCTGAATCAACCATTGGGAGGAGCATGATATTTTAGTGTTCAGTTCATACCTGGGTACCAGGGCTTGTAGTCAAACTGTGAAAACTGACAAAATCTGTTATAGGTGGAGTCCCTGTTTAATATAATAAGTGGGTGTCATTACTGTAGATGGGGGGCGGATCTAAGATCTTCAAAAAATTTTGTCATCAGACACCCGACGGTGAGTGGTGGGTCTTCCCTAAGTCGTCACCTTAAAAGTATCCCTGAAATGAATTATAGTAAATGACTTGCGATTATTGCAGATTAAGTAAGATATTGTTGAATGAAAATTTTCCTCTTAAGGTTGCAGCCTTAAAATTATCTGGTGTATATTTCTTCAGGTGGTAGATTTAATCTGAGAGGCTGTAATGTACTCTGACAGGGGGGGGGGGGGGAATATGGACTGAGGGTCTTGAGGAGCGATGCTGAGGTAACCACTAGTCCCCTGTCTCTGTGTATTGTATCCACTCAGATTGAATTGCTGGGGAGGCCTCAGACAAGGAATGAATCCTATTGTGTAAAGTCTATTGATGAAAGATAAAATATCAGATGATATTAATCCTTTATGCTGTCACCTTAATCTAGCCAGGTGTGAGGGCTAGTCAGGGGTTCTCAGTGTGGAAGAGTGTCCTGAGGAGATTTGACAGAGACTAGTGATATCCCCCCTGGTAGGTATCTGCAGTATGTGGTTATCTCCAGTGGAAATGACCTCACATATGAGCTGCTGTATTTGCAGATACCTCAGAGTCTTTTTCCCTTTTTTTTTTCCTTTTTTTCTTTCCCCTTCTTCCTCTCCCCTCTTAGGTTAGTTATTAAATAGTACTGTCTAGGTCACTTGCTGTGCTGACAGGGTGAGACAGAAATGACAATGACCGAAAAAATTATTTTTATCTACAAAAATGTCAGTCTTTTTCATTTATATTGTAAAAAGTAAAACAAAGTAAAAGTGAAAATAAAAATATATGTGTGAAAAAAAGGACACAAATTTCATATGGGTACGTTGTTGCATGACTGAGTAATTGTCATTCAAAATGTGAGAGCATTGAAAGTTAAAAATTGGTCTGGTTAGGAGGTGGGCATGATAACAAAGTTAGTAGTACTGATAACAAAGTTTAAACTGTATATCAATTTTACAGCCAAATTGGGATTTCACCTACTTTACATTTGTTACATGACCCCATTCACATAGCTTAATTTAAAGAATATTTAACCACTTCAGTCCCGGCGGATTTGGCTGCCAAATGACCAGGCCACTTTTTGCCATTTGGCACTGCGTTGCTTTAACTGACAAGCGACGTGGTTCCCAACCAAAATTAACGTCCTTTTTTCCCTACAAATAGAGCTTTATTTTGGTGGTATTTGATCACCTCTGCGGTTTTTATTTTTTTGCACTATAAACAAAAATATAGCGACAAATTAAAAAAAAAAATCTATATTTTTTACTTTTTGCTATAATAAATATCCCCCAAAAAATATATAAAAAATAAAAAATGTCCTCAGTTTAGGCCGATACCTATTCTTCTACAAATATTTAGTAAATAAAATCGCAATAAGCGTTTACTGATTGGCTTGTACAAAAGTTATAGCGTCTACAAAATAAGGGATAGTTTTATAGCATTTTTATTAATATTTTTTTTTTTACTAGTAATGGCGGCGATAAGAGATTTTTATCGTTACTGCAACATAATAGCAGACACACCAGACACTTTTGACACTATTTTGGGACCTATACAAATGCACTGATTACTGTATAAATGTGACTGGCAGGGAAAGGGTAAGTGTATCCTAGGGAGTGATTCTAACTGTGTGGGGGCTGGGCTTACTGTGATATGACACTGAGCACTGCTCCCGATTACAGGGAGAAGACGATCAGTGTCCTGTCACTAGGCAGAACAGGGAGATGCCTTGTTTACACAGACATCCCCCCGTTCCGCTGGCAGGGGCGGCGCACACTGCCGGTGTTGCAAAATTCAAAGTGACGTAAAAATATGTTACTTTGCGCAGCCGTGCCATTCTGCCAAATTAAAAGTACAGGTGGCGGTCAGCAAGTGGTTAAAAACTGCTGTCATGTGTCCCATGCGATCGCCTACAGGGAGGGGCTGCTGTAGGCGATTAAGCTTAATCGCCTAACCAGCCCCTCGGCGGAAGGAGGAAGTGGGACAGGAAGTCCCACTCCTCCTGAAGCCCCCACTCCCCCCCAAAAAAAATTACATGCCAAATGTGGCACGTAAGGGGGTGAGGAGTGGGATTAACGGAAGTTCCAATTTTGGGTGGAACTCCGCTTTAAGTCTTTTTGTTTGTTTATGAAGGGGCTGGGCATCTGTGTTTGCCATAATTAACCCCCTCTGTATTGTGAAGGCAGATTTTCATTATCAGTTGTAACTAGATTTAAGCACTGTCTGTCCTAACAAAGTGTTAAAGGTGTAGAGGCTGGGCTTTCTGCATTGTATGTATACGAGGACAGACTTGGGACAGGGTCAAAGTAAGAACCCTTTCACACTGAGGCGCCTGAAAGAAGCTGCATCTGCAATCCCAATGTGAAAGCCTGAGTGCAGGGCGTCAAAAAAAGTCCAGCAAGCCGCTTCTTTGCAGCGCATTAGGAGCGGTGAATACACCCCTTTCCATTGAGGTGTTTTTTTTAACGCCAAAGCGCATGAAAAACACCCCTGTGTGAAAGGGGCATTACCAGCATTTTCCGGGCGCTGGCAGTGTGAAAGGGCTCTGAAAGCACTCAGGCCTTCACATTGAGATTGCAGATGAGGCTTCTTTCGGGCGCTTTACAGGTGCTTTTTTTTTAACGCCAAATGGCCTGAAAAACCCCCAGTGTGAAAGGGGTCCAACATGGCTTTAACATTGTTTTTCAGCCATGACACCTTAACCAATTTCCTACCGGCGCATTGTAAAATGATGCCGGCAGGAACCCTCCCTCGATCCGGGTGGACGTCATGGGACGTCCATTCTTCGAGGCGATTTACAGCGCGCGCATTGCCGGCGTGATGTGCGCGTGGCACCGCTCGTGACCCCGTGTGCGCGCCAGGCACCTGCGATTGCCGCTGATCATGGCAGGAGTGTGGATCTGTGTATGTAAACACACAGATCCACCTCCTGTCAGAGGTGAGGAGACCGATGCTGTGTTCCCAGTACATAGGAACACACATTGGTCTCCTCCCCTTGTGAGTCCCCTCCCCCCTACAGTTAGAACACACTACGGAACATTTTACCCCTTCAGTGCCCCCTAGCGTTAACCCCTTCCCCGCAATGTCACGGTCACAATAAAAAAAAACGCAGATCGCCGCCATTACTAGTAAAAAAATAAATAAAATAAAAATGCCATAAAACTATCCCCTATTTTGTAAACGCTATAACTTTTGCGCAAAGCAATCAATATACGATTATTGCGAATTTTTTTTTACCAAAAATATGTAGAAGAATACGTATCGGCCTAAACTGAGGAAAAAAACATTTAAAAAAAAAAAAAAAATGATATTTATTAAATTAACAAGTAAAAAAATATATATTTTTTTTTTAAAATCGCTCTTCTTTTGTTTATAGCGCAAAAAATAAAACCGCAGAGATGATCAAATACCACCAAAAGAAAGCTCTATTTGTGGGGGAAAAAACATAAAGATTTAGTTTGGGTACGGTGTTGCATGACCGCGCAATTGTCATACAAAGTGCAACAGCTCTGAATACTAAAAATTGGTCTGGGCAGGAAGGGGGTGAAAATGCCCTGTATGAAAGGGGTTAAGAAACCTCTAAAAGGTAAGAAAAAAATGTATTTCTAGGCATGTTGTTTAAATGGGAACACATAACAAAGATATACTGGGGATTTCTCAATTGTGACTGCAAATTGGAAATACTTATATTTATTGATGTTTCCACAGCTGTAGTCGTTACTACATACTCTCTGAATCATAGATGGATTTTTCACATTTTAAGCTGTGTAAGATAATGTTCATTATAAACAAGCGTAATAAAACCAGTCTCTTGATGTTGTAGAACTGGATCTGCAAGGAAATAAACTTGAAAAGCTCCCTGTTGAAGTTGGTCTCCTACACAAACTGAAAACCATAAACTTATCTAAAAACAAGTTTGAGGTATTTCCAGAAGAGCTAACAAAAATACAATCCATGGAGAGCATCAACTTAGAAAGCAATCAGATCAAAGGTAAGTGACAAGAACAAAACGGTAGTAGTTTGAACTCATGTCTCCACATTCATTTGTGCACAACTGTGAAGCTCTTTAAGAAACACACTCTGTTGTTTTTTTTTTACATAAAAAAGAAGACTAAGGCCCCTTTCACACGGGGCAGATCATTACTGATCCGCCCCGTGAACCTCTGCTTTCTCAGTGGGGATCGCTCCGTCTTAAATCAAGCTTAGTTAAAACGGTTGCTCCCTTGAGGCGGTCAAATAACTCTGTAATCAGCGTGATCGTATAGGCATTCTTAATGGTGAGACAATTGAGACCAATAATCAATGCAAAGTCTCAGTTCACCACTCTTCTTCTTCACGAAGAAGAAACTAACACCAGCAGGAAGTGAGGATTTGGGGATGAAACCTTGAGAAAGTGCATCTGCAACATACTCCTCCATGGCTTTATCCATGGCCTTATCCTCCAAGGCCGACAAAGGGTAAACCCGGGCACGAAGGGGTATGGCACCAGGTTGAAGGTCAATTGCACAATCATGTGACCAGTGGGGAGGCAAAGTACAGGCTTGACCTTTGTCAAAGACATCGCAAAAATCGCGGTACTCCTCCGGCAGGGAGGAGAGTGAAGAGGTGCACAGGACCTTGGCTAACTTCTGTAAGCATCTCCTACTGCATTGTGGTGACCAGGGCAGAACCTTAGCACGGAGCCAATCAAAAGAGGGGTTGTGTCTCTGTAACCATAGATAACCAATAAGCAGCGGAAACTTTGGTGAGGAAATAACTTGGAATTGGATTATCTCATGGTAAAGAGCCCCTACGGCCATGGACAATGGAACAGTCTCATGAGTCACATGGGTTAGAGGTCTCCCGTCAGGAGCCTCAATGACAAGTGGAGTGTCACGCAGCTGCAGCGGAATCAACTGCTTTGATACAAAGGCAGCATCAATGAACAGGCCTGCCGCCCCAGAGTTGATTAGAGCCTGTATCTCAACCGACGATTTAGCCCACGACAGGGGCTTATCCTTCTGGGAAACTGGAGACTAAACAACGCCACCTAAGGTCTGTCCGTGACAGAACCTCAAGGTTCAGGAGTTCCCTGGATGTGTAAGACAAGACTTCAAAAAGTGACCAGCCTGTCCACAATAAAAGCACAATACCTGCCTCCTCTTAAGGGCTCGCGTGAAGCCCAAGTGCATTGGTTCACCTTCACAGACCGAATCGGTACTAGGAGGCATGGGAGGTGAGGGGGGCAAGGGTGGGACTGCAAAGTTTGAAGACAAACATACAGGAGACTTCCGCAAGCGCTCCTTAACCCCTTCCATACAGGGCATTTTCACCCCCTTCCTGCCCAGACCAATTTTTAGTTTTTAGCGCTGTTGCACTTTGAATGACAATTGCGCGGTCAGGCAATACTGTACCCAAATTAAATCGTTATGTTTTTTTCCCCACACAAATAGAGATTTCTTTTAGTGGTATTTGATCATCTCTGCGGTTTTTTATTTCCTTTTTATTTAATACATATCACAATATTTTTTTAAAAAAACCTTTTTTTCCCCTCAGTTTAGACCGATACGTATTCTACGTATTTTTGGTAAAAAAAAAAAAAACGCAATAATCGTATATTGATTGGTTTGCGCAAAAGTTATAGCGTCTACAAAATAGGTGATAGATTTATGGCATTTTTTTTTTTTTTTACTAGTAATGTCGGCGATCTGCGTTTTTTTTTTTGTGACGTGACCTTGCGGCGGACATATCGGACACTTTTGACACGTTTTTGGGACCATTCACATTTACACAGCGATTAGTGCTATAAAACTGCACTGATTACTGGGTTAATGTGACTGGCAGGGAAGGGGTTAACACTAGGGGGCGCTGAAGGGGTTAAAATGTGTCCTAAAGTATGTTCTAACTGTAGGGGGAGGGGGACTCACAGGGGGAGGAGATCGATGTGTGTTCCTCTGTACTGGGAACACACATCGATTCCCTCACCGCTGACGGGCACGCGCGCGAGATCGCGAGTGGTGCCGCGGGTGCAACGCGCGCCCTAGAACGCCGTGAAGACCGGACGTTTTGCAACGTCCAGTCTCATCGGCGAGGGGATGACCATAACGTCATTCCCCTATCGCCAGGTAAGGAAGGGGTTAAGAGAGAGTCTCCAGAGTCAATGAGAATGGCAAATGTGATTGAGGTTGAGGCCCTCCAGCTCCGTGGGTATATCTCAGGCTGCTATCTTATCCTTGATGTTATCGAGAGACCATGAGAAAAAAGCAGCCACGAGGGCGTCATTGTTCCAAGCAACCTCTGCTGCCAAAGTACGAAATTCAATGGCGTAATCGGCAACCGTCTTCATACTCTGGGACAACAGCAGGGTTGGCCTGCAACACAGGTTCTACCAGAGTAGTCACAGTGGGAAATTCCAGACGAGCTGTGTGACTCAGGACATCTGTAATGCCATGGCAAACTGATCCATGCGGTGATCCAGGTCATCCAATCTGGAAAAAAAATATTATCAACAAGTGGATTGGGCTACATCTTCATGGCCTTCCCCTACTGTCAGAAACCACGAATCAGACCGAAAACAGAAGTACAGTTAAAA